>CM055267.1:74636799-74751946 GCA_029237695.1 Conchocele bisecta | reverse complement strand
TTGGGGTAAGTGTTGTGTAACTTCTGTTTCTTTACAGGGAAACGCTTTGATATTTCATACATGCATTCATCTGATGATCCTCTAATTGTCTACAGCAAATCCATGACCCACCCCCCACCCCCCCCCCCACCCCCCCCACCCCTTTTCCCAAGGTCAAGGTCACAAACTTAGCACATTCATACATGTATTCCTCATGTGAATAGCTATCATGCTGTAGAAAATCACCAACTTAGTGCGTTCATAAACTTAACGTTGGGTTAAATTTTGTTTTACTTCTGTTTTCAGGGAGCGCATTGATATTTCATATATGCATTCATCTTAATATGCTATATTATGCTATAGCAAATCCATGACCCACCTTGCACCACTGACCCCAATGTCAAGGTCCACCGCATGCCCCTTAACCCAAGGTCATGTTATATAATATTCATGTTTTTTTATGCAACTGTGCCAAGTTCGAGTGAAGGCTGCCAACAGGCGAGCTTCTGACAACTCTTGTTGAACTATTTATTGCCCACAAATTTCCCAGCATGCAAAGAGTTAAATGATCACTCATGTGTGGTCCTCATTTATGCAAAGATATGTCACGGTTGTTATGTTAGTCACTACAGTGGATATACCTAGGTTCTGGATAATAAGCCTTCGTTGGCCAGTTACTAGACCTATAAGCATATAAAAACAATTATTCAAAACTTTTTAAAACAATAAGCTTAACGTAAAAGTACTGTGAAACCAGATTTATCTAAAAGTCCCGTTTGTTTCCATGTTGTCCATTTTGTTAACATATCAACCGGGCACTTGTAGAAAACAGACTGTGACCTTAGAATCTGGATTTTTGTTGTTGGGTTATTCTCATCCTGTATTGCGGCGCACCATCGGGTCAGTGTAAAAAATGGTTATCTAAATTATCAGAGGAGTGTACAGTAAACAAGTTTCCACCATTTCCTTTGCCAGTCATAAATGACAATAATATTATCATAACGCTAATAATCATAATGCAAGATGCATTCAGATCACGTTTAATTTTCAGTTGTGGTACATGCTATTTTACCATATTCATTATGGTGCACACTACAGGTGGGATTTATACCAACAACAAGATAATCACAATCTACAAACTGTAGCATATTATTCTGAGCATTTTTATAATCAACAGAACTAGAACAATTGCCTCCCCATTGTGAGTTATGTACCATAACATGCTCACCCGTCGTACCTGAAGATACTGTACACACTTCCTCCCCATAGTGAGTTATGTACGGTGACATGCTCACCCTTCAAATTGAAAGTCGTTCCTAAAGATACACGTACACACTTCCTCCCCATAGTGAGTTATGTACGGTGACATGCTCACCCTCCAAATTGAAAGTCGTTCCTAAAGATACACACTTCCTCCCCATAGTGAGTTATGTACGGTGACATGCTCACCCGCCAAATTGAAATTCGTCCCTGATTTTCAATTTACAGATATGTACCTGGTTCGCTCAGTCGGTAGAGCAATGGTAGGGTAAACCAGAGGTCCCTGGTTGATTACCGGCCGGTGCACATATTTCGCACCGTGTGACATTTAGATATGTCTTTTTCTGAATTTCAGGCACAGTTCCTACAAGTTTAGAGGAGGTACAGATCCACTTGCGACATATTTTGGTGGGAAAAGACGATAGTCGTACCATAAACCGAGGAACAAACACAACCAACATGAATGTTGAAGAGATGAAAGTTCTGCCATTTTTCGGAAGATTTTCGTCAATCTTTGCAGCGATTTTGTACGGATTTTGTTCCGTTGCCATGGCAGTTGTCAACAAAGCACTCCTGACATCACTCGAGTTTGACTTTCCAGCATTCATCATGGTAATCCAGATGCTTTTCACAATCATAGTGCTGGAACTATTAAGCCTCCTCAGAGTAATCCAGATGCCTCGATATACAATTGAACGCGGGAAAAGTTTCGCATTACCGGCACTGTTTTACGGCCTCAATTCGATGCTGGCTCTGAGTGCCCTAAGCCACATGAACATCGCTCTATACGGGGTGTTAAAGCGCTGTGGTCCCATGGTGACTATGGTGTTATCAGTGATATTACTCAAGAAAGGATGGCCATCAAAGCTGACTACAGTATCAGTACTTAGCCTCACAATTGGATGTATTATCGCTGGTAAGTCAGCGCATTAACCCTTTCAACACTACAGCCCTCTATAGCTATGTTTGTAAACAGTGTAGACCAAGATGAGCCGGCATATGAAGAGCCATCTCATCAGGATCTGCACATTATGTAATTTTCATAATTTTATAGAAAAACACTCCCTTTTCATTTTGGATTGGTCGGAAAATTAACATATAAAAATTAATTCCAGTTATATAGGGGTGAAAGAGTTAATGTTGTATGTTCTGAGGATGCATGATTCTTGTGAGAAAAAAATCTAAGTAGTGTTTAGCCGTTTTGTTTTTTAGCTCACCTGAGCGAAGCTCATGTGAGCTATTGTTACCGCAATGTGTCCGTCGTCCGTCGTCGTCGTCCGTGAACATTTTCAAACGTCTTCTCCTCGGTAACCATTGGGCCTATTGTCACCAAACTTCATGGTCATGGTCCTTAGGTAGGGGGATTACAAAATTGTTAAAATGACGTCATTACATAATCCAAGATGGCCGCCGTCTAAAAATATCACAAATTCTTCAAAAATCTTCTTCTCAAGAACCGCCAACCGGATTTCGACAAAACTTGGTAGGAATGATCGATGTACAATGCTCTTTCAAAGTTATTAAAATGGTGACCCCGGGGTAAAAAATGGGCGTGGCCTGTGGGGTCAAATTGGGGTCAAATTTTATTTTTGACTGAATATGGTCATATCATATATCAAATCGAAGGTATCAATGAGGCGATCACTCTGGTGCATTTTTTGTCGAAATCGGATGGTTATGTCCTCCAAGATGGCCACCGAAAGGTCAAAAGGTAGTTCTTTTATTAGAGATTTCAAAATTCTTCTTCACATGAACCGCTTGGCCCATGGTAGCCAAACTTAAAGGTTTTGGTCCATGGGTGACGCCTTTTCAGATTTGTTAAAATGGAGGTCATCGCTAATCCAAGATGGCCGCCATCTAAAAATAGCATAAATTCTTAAAAAATCTTCTCATGAACCGCTAGCCGGATTTTGACGAAACTTGGTAGGAATGATCGATGTACAATGCTCTTTCAAAGTTGTTAAAATGGTGACCCAGGGATCAAAAATGGGCGTGGCTCGTGGGGTCAAAGGGGAAATTGGGGTCAAATTTTATTTTTGACTGAATATGGTCATATCATATATCAAATCGAAGGTATCAACGAGGCGATCACTCTGGTGCATTTTTTGTCGAAATCGGATGGTTATGTCATCCAAGATGGCTGCCGAAAGGTCAAAAGGTTGTTCTTTTATTAGAGATTTCAAAATTCTTCTTCACATGAACCGCTTGGCCCATGGTAGCCAAACTTAAAAGTTTTGGTCCATGGGTGAAGCCTTTTCAGATTTGTTAAAATGGAGGTCATCGCTAATCCAAGATGGCCGCCATCTAAAAATAGCATAAATTCTTAAAAAATCTTCTTCTCATGAACCGCTAGCCGGATTTCGACGAAACATGGTAGGAATGATCGATGTACAATGCTCTTTCAAAGTTGTTAGAATGGTGACCTCGGGGTCAAAAATGGGCGTGGCCCGTGGGGTCAAATTGGGGTCAAGTTTTATTTTTTTACCGAATATGGTCATGTCTATATCAAATCGAAGGTATCAAAGAGGTGATCGCTTTGGTACATTTTTGTCGAAATTGGATGGTCATGTCATCCAAGATGGCCGCCGAAAGGTCAAAAGGTCATACTTTTATTAGAGATTTCAAAATTCTTCTTCACACGAACCGCTTGGCCCATGGTGGCCAAACTTCACAGTTATGGTCTATGGGTAAGTCATAGTAACTGAAGATCCTTGGGTGAAGCATTTCCAGATTTGGTAAAATGAGAGTCATCGCTTAATTCAAGATGACTGCCATCTAAAAATAGCACAATTTTTTTAAAACACATGAACTCAATGTCACATTCTTCTCTGGTGTTCATGGAGTCAGGTGAGCGAATTAGAGCCATCATGGCCCTCTTGTTTAAATCCTGGCTATTAGGTTGGCAAAAGCCGGGTGGGCGGGCGGTGGGTAGTATTATGTTTTACCGCGGGCGGGCGGCTGACAGAAAAAGTGCATAGTTCGTGTACACAACTCCTCCGAAACCGTTCAGTCGATCGATCTGAAACTATACACACGTCTTCTACACTATTGAAGATGCACTTTGGTATTTTTTATGCCGAAAAAAAAAATTATTTTTTAACAAAAATATCACCTTTTTAAACTTAGCCATTTTTTCTACATTTTCTATACAATTTCTATATAGGGTACAGAGTTTGTGTACACAACTCCTCCGAAACCATTCAGTCGATCGTTCTGAAACTATACACACGTCTTCTACACATATTGAAGATGTGCACCTTGGTGTTTTTATGCCGAAAACATATTTTTTAACAAAAATATCATCTTTTTCACTTAGCCATTTTTTCTACATTATTGTATCCAATTCCCTATCATTTCTACTTTACACTCTACTTTTCTATCTCTGCCTAAATTAGTATACAGGGATCCTCCAGATTATCGGACAAAAATGGCAGTTTTTTAACAATATTTTTCTTAAAATAGCAGCTACGGGCATAAACATTTCACAGAACAATCGTCGGTTCTTGCTTTCTCAACGCATGTAAACTATTTAGCAAACTGTGCCATCTTTCTCACTTAAAATCGGGTCAGATGATCAGTCGTAAGTTTGCCCCAAAATTAACATCGACAATCAGTTATCCGGACAAACATATACTTGTCTTATACTTGTATTCTCAACATGAAATCATAATTTTATCGCTTGTAAACCAGTGTAAACAGCGTTGTGTAGACCTGCAGAAAAAACAATCACCATTCGCTTCTTGGAAAACAGCGTATTTATAGATTTTATTTTATTTATAGAACAACTCAGAAATGACGTAAAGGACGCATTCGATTACAAGCCCCCGCAAGACTTTTGACGTTGTAAACAACTTGTGGAATATTTTCAGCAAATATTACTAAAATGTTTACCTTGGCAATATATTCTTCACACTGGCATGGAAACAGCAAGCACCTGCGTGACATAGATGTATTTGATGCAAATTCTGATCAAACGAATGCTCTTAATTAACAGGTATTTTCATTTGTCCGATAAACTGATTGTCCGGAGAATTGGTATGACCCCTGTACATGTTTAACACGAGATGAAGAAATAATGCTATAGACTTTCAAATTCTCATTAATGTTTTTTGCCTTGGTGACAGCTTCACATTTCTGCATCTTCGCTGTCTGGCCCATATTTGACGGGCGTATTTTGTGACTGGCGGCACTCTTGTTCAATGTTAAATTGGCCAACACTCATCAGACAGCACAGATGTAACATCATGTTCACTTGTATCTTATACTAATACTTGTGTGCCAGCCTGCAACTGCATGCAGTTTTTCTCTTACACTGGCTTCTTTTGTCATCTTAAGCCACTGATAGTTGTCATTTGCAATCGTGGTCATAATGACATTGATAGCCAATTATCTGTTATCCAATTGTCTATGCCTTGAAAAAAATTCCGACCTTCCTGACTTTGCCTCGTCTCTTGTTATGCCATGTCACCAAAATTGTGGACGGAGCATTTAGTCATTTAGTGTGAGCCTTATCCATCCATCCATCCCATCTATCCATCCACCCACCCACCCACCCACCATCCATCCATAAAAACATGGTTTGACAGCACTTGAGAATCATTTCCAATGGAAATGATTCTGAAGTGCTGTCGAAGCATGTTGTAAATTATTCTAAAGTGCTGCCAAAGCATGTTTTTGAATATAAATATGGAAAATAGAAAATAAACAGCAGACGACAAAAAAATTAAGATATCGGTGTAAGGGTTAAAACATATATACGAATGTATGAGTTTAAATCCAATCTGGACGAGTGAAAAATTATATAAGAATGTCGAGGCCTGTCCTGGCCTAGTTCCAGTGTTTGTATGATTTCAGGTTTCGGTGATCTGTCCTTCAATGCGATGGCGTACCTATGTGGGGCCCTGAGTAATCTCGCACAGTCTATATACCTGATCCTCGTGCAGAAAGCGACTGACGGCAAGATGTCCATGGTGGAATCTCTACAACTCAACAGTATAAACACTCTTCCGCTCCTCATCGGAGTTTGCCTCTATAATGGGGAATTGGTCAATATACAGAACTACGAGAAATACTCCGAAATGTCTTTCATAGTGACGTTTTTTATTGCCATTAGTTGTGGGTGTTTATTGAACTATGCGTTATTTCTGTGCACTAGTTTGACCTCAGCTTTAACAACTAGTGTAGTAGGTGGGCTTAAAGCACTAGCTCAGACTTTGATTGGTATATTCACATTCGGCGGTGTTAGTCACAATCTACCGACGGTTGTTGGCATTTCTATGAGCTTCACAGGCGGTATTAGTTACCTTTTCGCAAAATATCACGAAAGTAGTAAAAATAAAAAATACGACTCAAGTGTGGACCTTCGGAAGGTAATGAGTTTCTCAACGTCCGAGGATTTAAAGGTGTTAAAGTTGGAAAACGGGACTGCCAAAATGAATGGTAAGCCGAATGGGATTTTACAAGATGCTCATCGGATATGAGTGATGTTGCCATGGATACCATACATGAGACAGGCCATGTGATTTTGTATCTAAGAAGATGTGCGATGATGTCTCATGGAAAATATTTACAAAATTTATGATATTTTCCTAAAATGATGTCGAAATGAAATGCGGAATGGAATTGATGTTAACATTTTGTCAATTTGCGATGAAATTGACAGAAAATATCACAGTTTCTGTAGATATTTTTAATGAAGAACCACACATCTTCGTACGTACAAAATCACATGGCTTGTTTCATATATGTGTTACATTTAACCCTTAAAAGGCGGGAACCGAAAACTGTTGTCTGCTGTTGTTTCATATTTTGTCTTCTTCCTCCTTTAAAATATGGTTTGACAGCACTTTAGAATCATTTCCACTGGAAATGATGCTAAAGTGCTGCCAAACCATGTTTTCGTTGAGAAATATGGCAAATATAAAATAATCAGCAGACGACAAAATTTAATTCAGCATTATAAGGGTTAAGTGTAAACACAAATAATATGAAGTTGATCCAAAAATGGGCAACCAGCTGGCATAAGGTACCTTATAATCTTTGCAGCCAGTGGCATATGCACAGTCTGATCAGGGTCTCTACTGTTCGCTATTCAGCCAATGAATCCTGGAATCATATCCGATCCTGTTTTGAATGTGCTTTATTTAGGACACTGAGCATCAGGTTCAATTTCACGAGGTTTTTGGGCTTTCACCATTACCAATATGTATTTGTTTATTGTCCCCTTGCTGATAGGCAATAGGGGATATAGCGTTAGTCCATGTACGAGTAGTCCAGCTCGGCTAACCGGCGCACAAAAACGGGCTGGGAAAAGTTTTATCCCCTCCGGCCCCAGCCGATCCTTATGTACATTGTACATGTACACATGCAGAAGGCAGAATTTGCTGCTACAAACCGTAATACATTCCAGTAGCCGATTTCATAAAATTGCAAAGTATACTTATCTTGCTAAGTACACTTTGAGGGAGAAATTTCAATTTGAGGATAAATTTATTAATTTTTATTATACTAAATTTATTACATTATCACAGCCATTTTGGCTGTGATAATGTAGTAAATTCAGTAATAATAAGTCTGCATACTTTTAATCATCAAATATATGCAGTCGGTAGTTC
Organism: Conchocele bisecta; assembly: GCA_029237695.1. NCBI lineage: Eukaryota > Metazoa > Mollusca > Bivalvia > Lucinida > Thyasiridae > Conchocele > Conchocele bisecta. The sequence continues at coordinate 74,744,093 of CM055267.1, read as the reverse complement.
TATATGGAAATCATGCATTTCGGAAAAAATAAATGATTACTCCCTCAAAGTATACTTAGCTAGATAAGTAAGCTTACCAATTTTTGGTGAAATTGGCTTCTGGTAAGTCAAAGTTGAACACGGAACTGAGTTGAGTACAGAAAATGTTCTATAAGCAATTTATAAGCCTTGGAAAGAAATGAAATTGCCCGGTTTTCTCGGATCTTGGCCATTTGACTATGTCACAGTCACGGAGGAATGTAATCTGTGCCAATATTACATCTAATAAGTTTACACTAATATCACTGTGATTGGAGAAATGAGGCCGATGTAGACCCGGATCTGCACAGTCTGATCAGAGTCTGCACTGTTTGCCATTCAGACATTTGAACCCTTTCATCCCTAAGTCACTGAAATGGCCTGTTTCATTATGCAGAAAAGGGGGCCATTTTGTAAACATTTTAAAAAATATCCACAAATGGTGCAGATCTTGATGAGACGGCTCGTTACGAGCCGTCTCATCATGATCTACACCATTTGTAAATATTCGGCAAGAGGTCTCCAGTGTTGAAAGGGTTAAAGGCACTGGATGTTGGATCTGAGCAGAAAGTGATGAAACAATTACTTATTAGTAAAAAATAATTTAACTGTAGACTTGTATCCTATTGGGATGGGCCGTGGCCTAGGGGTTATGGCATGGGACTTCAATGTTGGAGGGATGGGTTGTGGCGTAGGGGTTAGAACACCTGACTTCCAATCTGGAGGTTGTGAGTTCAAACCTCGCCTTGGGCATCAAAAATATTTTCATAGTGTTTCCATCCCACTGGTCTGTCGGATGAGACTTTAAACTGGCCCCGTCTCTATATGACCTTACCTGTTATTGGGATGTTAAACCCATTTTCACTTTTCAATATTGGAGGTTGCGAGTTGAATTCTCACCATAGGCATGCAAAATACTTCCATTGTATTTCCATCCCACTGGTCTGTCGGATGAGACTTTAAACTGTGGCCCCGTCTCTATAATGACCTTAGCTGGTGCTGGTATGTTGAACCCATTCACTTTCAATTTGTATCATTTTGCTGAACCCAATTGCACATTTTAAATTATTCTTCTAGTATCTAGAATGGAAGCTTATTTGTGTCTGTGACTGGAGAAATGGGGCTTATGGGTTTTGCGATCAGTGCAGATCCATATCAGCCTGTGCATCCGCACAGTCTGATCAGGATCTGCACTGTTCGCCATTCCATCAATGAAACAGCCGTCATGCTTCTAACAAGCAATATAAATTGTTACAGGAGTGTGCAATTTGATCAGAAGCTACACTTGTCACAATCTTTATAAGCGCCATTTCTCCAATCACAGCCACATTTATTATATAGGTGGTATAGTATTATCATTTCACAGCTAAAAAACGTTATGTTTCACAAAGTGTGTTTCCTGGTACAGTTGTAGAGTAAACCAAATTATCTCCCCTATTATTACAATCCATATCTGTATATGTAGCGGAAAAAAATTCCTTGGTATTTGACCAAACGAAATAGTGTGTTTGGGTGATATAGCCCATAAAGAGAAAAGCCATATATTGAATATCTGTGACTTCATCTGATACACGGTGCGTTTTAGCACCTATTGTGTTTCTAACAAACAAATTGCAATAAAATGAAATAAAAATGTCCAACACAGAAATCACAACATTTTGCTTTATGTAAGCTTCATCATGTACACAACTAAAGGTGTCATGACGTAACAAATTGCAAATGAGACACACCATGAAATGTTGTACCTAAGAACAATATGTGGTTTATCTCATTAAAAATATTTACAAAATTTACGATATTTTCCGTAAATGACATCGAAAGATAACAAAATTTTCATTGCAAATCCGCATTTGCTCTGAAAATTTCGTCATCTTTCGACGTCATTTACGGAAAATATCACATTTCCTGTAAATATATTTCATGAAAAATCGCACATGTTCGAAGGTACAAAATGGCATGACGTGTCTCAAATATCGTAACTTATCAGACTGCCAGATGAGAGTGCAGATCAGTAGCCTATTTCACCAAAATGGCAAAGTATACTTATCTTGTGAAGGACACTTTGAGGGAGAACTTTTCAATATAATGACAAATTTATTAATTTTTATTATACTGAATTCATTACATTATCACAGCCATTTTGGTAATAAATTCAGTATAATAATTCTGCATACTTTAATCATCAAATATATGCAGTCGTTACTTCTGTATGAAATAATGCATTTCAGGAAAAATGAATGATTACTCGCTCAAAGTTCACTTTGCAAGATAAGTATGCTACTGGAGCTTGAAACAAATGCTACATTTTTCCAGCCATGGCTACAATAGATGAACACTCAAGATCTTGAGAAAAGGGCCATGTAGGCAATAACTCCCATGTTTGCTGACATATAGAGGATCTTACATGCGTGGTGAATTAATAGGATGTTTAAGATCATAAGAAATGAGGCCAAGTTTCTTATGAAATCAGTCAATGAGTTTAATAAATATCGTATTAAATCAACACAAATGTTAGATTCTATTTATTGCATGAGCACATCGTCATACATTGAAGCTGTACTGGTCACCAAACATTTTTGTCAAGCCCGCTTGTGGCAAGCGAGACATAGTGATCACAATGACGTCTGGGTGTCCGTGCGTCCGTGCGTCCGTGCGTCCGAGTGTGCGTGCGTCCGAGTGTGCATCTGGGCTAACATTGGGGGTTTAGGGGCTAGGGGAAGGAGCCTAACACAATCGAATACAATAGATTTATTACGTTAGCCCCTAAACCTATTGCAGTTTAGGGGCTATTCCTTTGATCTTTTAAAGAACAAATAGTCCGTCCGAAATCTGCGTTAAAGTTTTTAAAAATACCATCAAATGCCTCAGCGGGCTCGACATGCGGGCAGCGGCCATTTGGTTTTATTAATGAGCTAATTTGCATATTTAGTGTAATATGAGTTTTATTACACTGTGATTATACACGGCGAGCGCCCAGTTTATGCAATAAAATATTGTACCGTCCAGTATTTATGACCACCATAGTTACAGGCATATATAGAATACCAGGCTAGTATCTTTTGATATCAAAGTTTATCAGGCAAGGCTAGGAAACAGGTAGGAATTCCGAGGCTTTTCGAGGAATTCCTACCATTTCCGATCCAAGCCTGATGGACTTGTTATCAACTTGCACAAGCCCGATATTTTGCTTATTAGGTAACCTTTTATACAACAAAATGAGTAAATATAATTTGCTTTTCATTGAAAATAACGCAGACCTGTTTATGTTGCTTCATCACACTGAGATTATTCGGTATGTCACATGACATCATTCAACCCATGAAATGTAATCAAAAATAGTTTCTGAATACAGACTGACCTTGATACATCAATGCCTGATACATCATTTTGTTATCATTACACATCTTCATATATTTTGATGTGACTGAAGAAATCACAGGTGGAGACTAGAACCTGTGACACAAAAAAATGCCCACAACAAATCCATTACCCCACCCACTTGGTCTCATACAGTACTGTACGAGACCAAGTGGGTGGGGTAATGGATTTTTTTTAATGGCCTATTTTTTTGTGTCACAGGTCCGAGTCTTCCACCTGTGGGAGAAATGGGGCTTATGGACTTTGCGACAAGTGTAGTCCCAAATCAGCCTGCGCATCCACACATTCTGATCAGGGTCTGCACTGTTCACTATTCTGTCAACATAACACCAATATAAATGCTTCTGACAAATAGTTTTGATAATTTTCTGATGTCTGGAGTGTGCTTGAAGTTCAAGAGATTAAAACAGACAAATGCCACAAGCCCTGTTTCTCCAGTCATGTCACATATGACCTTAGCTATCGCTGGGATGTTAAACTGTTCTATTTATCGATCAGCGCGTATTTATTCAGTGTGCAGCTAGGTACTTGTTAAACTGTAATTGGAAATATTTGGGCTAGTTGTTAACGGTAACTCTGGCAATTTACTCCCGTACCGTCCGTAGCTAGATTTAAGATTCCACTCACAGGATTCCTTGGCAGAATAGCGAATCTGATCTGATCCGTACTTTAGCAGTTAATTGTGACATATTTGAGATATTTTCCCTCTGAAAAAATATTAGTACAGTCGAGCACCAGTGTCTCGAACATCAGTATCTCGATGATATCCCCTATTTCGATGATTCACTAAAGTCCCGAATTATCTCCTTATTTGTTTAATATAAATTTCCTCTGCTGTCTCGACCATGCCCTATCTCGTATATGTTCTCTATCTCGACTGTTCATTCTGTCCCCTCAGTATAAAAATGCGTCAAAAATCTCTTCGCTATCTCGATCACATAAACGCTTCGATACATCGCCTAGGCGCCTGGCTGCTAAAATCAATTTGGTTGACCCTATTTTTCAAAACATATTATCAAACACAACAAAATAAATTCACACCTACTTGAGGTCTTTGTTTGCTTAATTGGACACCTCAGATTTATTGAGTGTTTGACACGATTCTTTAAGCATATCACACTGTTTATTTAAACATTTCACTGAGAGTCATGACGCCACATTGTAATGTTGATTAGCTTACTACCCTTGGTCATTAGTTAATTGGTGATTGTTTACTCGTGGTGTAATGGGTAACATGATTTCATATTTTTCGCGAAAATATTCGACCATGTCACTTCAGCGCTATCTCGAAACTAGTCCTATCTCGACTATATGGACGATCGCCCTTCGACTTCGAGATACTGGTGCTCAACTGTATTATAAAAGTCATACAAACTAATAATTCTGAAACAAGTTTTACCATTGTAGAAGGTTTAGAAAATGATTTTTTTGCCTTTACAGAAAATGTACCCCATCTTAAATTTTACATGTTGAATTTGGCTGCCACTGACTGGGTCACTTGTTGATTATAGCTGAAATTTACTTTATCAGGTCATCTACTTTTGTAAATTTATGTCATAATTACTTGAATATGTTATTTTCATAATATTAACACTCATTTCAGTTAAAAAACATAGAACATCTTTCACAATTAACTGCTAAAGCTATTCTGCGAGGAATCCTATGAGTGGAATCGTAACTGGCTATGGAGGGTAAGTGAGTAGATTGCAAGAGTTACCATTCACAACTAGATTTGGGCGACTGTAAAATATTTGCTCATTTATTGACTGCTTTTGTCCATATTTATATAAGTATTTATTTCTTGTTATATACAATTAATTGCTCACTGTTAGTTGTCTCTCAGTATGCTTTGATGAAGTTTATTGTATTGTGTGTTAGACTGTTATTCTCAAAATGTATAGACTGTTATTCCTGTGGATAATTGAAACCACAGGTCAAAGACTTGGACTTGCTTCAGTTCTCTATGCTATCTAGTTCTATAGATACCATACTAACCGTATATATTTGGACACAATTTGTTTTGGGAAACCCTATATAGGGTTTCCCAAAACAAATTGTATCCAAATACACTGTTATTGCTATAAACTATTTATGTCAGCATTAATAAAAGAGTGGGTGGCAGGTGGGAGCATGTGATGGGTAATTTAACGATCGGTGTACTTCCTTACCGGAATTCCGAATGGAGACCTGGTTTGGCCCTCGCATACATCTTTTGCATTTTATATGTGAAAGTTGAATCTGGGTATACCCCTTATGTGAGTATTATTATGATTATTCGTAATCCTATTTTGGAGGAAGGGGCCAAGTGCCTTTGTGTGGTATGGACCTGGCACCAGGTCAGGTTATTCTAATTTCAGGGCTGAATATATTTGTTCTCGATGTCCATATTCAGTTCTGATTTTGTTATTTTCCGCCCAATGCAACAGGTTAAAACGTGATCAAACCCATTTGCCCGACCTTACATGACCTTATCTGTTGATAGGCCATTAAACATCAATAGACAAACAAATAAATATTTGGACACAATTTGTTTTGGGAAACCCTATTGTATACAATATATAAGATATAAGATAATATACAATATATAAGATATTTATGTCAGCATTAACCCTTACACTGCTAAATTATTTTTTTGTCGTCTGCTGTTTGTGTTTTATTTTCCATTTTTCTTATCAAAAACATGGTTTGACAGCTCTTTAGAATCATTTTCAGTGGAAATGATTCAAATGTGCTGCCAAACCATGTTTTTATTGCGATTAAACACAAAATATTACTTAACAGCAGACGACAATTTTTGTTTCACGCGTTCGAAGGGTTAATAAAAGTGCTGAATTTGTTAAGGATAACAAAGTCATGTCCGACCTGAGCTGGATGTGATTTTTATACACCCGTTTGAAAAAACAGGACGTATTATGTATTCATCTTGTACGGGCGGGCACAACTTGTCCACGCAATAACTAGGGTTCTACTTAACGGATTGTAACCAAATTTGGTATACATGTTTATCACGGTAAGCCGAAGAAGCCTATTGATTTTAAACAAATTCCCATGACCTCTCTCCTTGGTGGCCATTTTTATTTTTCGTATTCTGTATCCTTGTCCACGCTATACTCAAGTTCTACTTCACCGCTCGTAACCATGACTTATCTCCCCTTGGCGGCCATTTTTAGCTCGACTATTCCAAGAATAAGTAGAGCTTATGTTGTCACCCCGGCGTCGGCGTCGGCGTCGGCGTCGGCGTCGGCGTCACCGTCACGCCTTGGTTAAGGTTTTTAGTCAAGCTTGTATATGGAATACTACTGGCCCTACACCCACCATACTTGGACAACTTCATCTCCTAGTGATGTACATCAACAACCCCTGATCTATATTTGACATTGACCTACATTTCCTCTTGAATTGCTTAATTCCCCTTGGTTAACGTTTTTAATCAAGCTTGTAGATGGAATACTCCTGGCCCTACACCAACCATACTTGGACAACTTCATCTCCTAGTGATGTACATCAACAACCCCTGACCTATATTTGACCTTGACCTACATTTAACCTTGAATTACTTACTTAATTCCCCTTGGTTAAGGTTTTTACTCGACCTTGGTTAAGCTTTTTACTCAAGCTTGTACATGGGGAATACTAATTGTGCATACAGACACCATAATTGGACAACCTTTTCTCATAGTGATGTACATCAATAACCCCTGATCTATATTTGACCTTGACCTACATTTCCTCTTGAATTACTTACTTAATTCTCTTTGGTTAAGGTTTTTAGTCAAGCTTGTAGATGGAATACTCATGGCCCTACACCAACCATACTTGGACAACTTCATCTCCTAGTGATGTACATCAACAACCCCTGACCTATATTTGACCTTGACCTACATTTAACCTTAAATTACTTAAATTCCCCTTGGTTAAGGTTTTTACTCAACCTTGGTTAAGGTTTTTAGTCAAGCTTGTAGATGGAATACTATTGTGCATACAGACACCATACTTGGATAACTTTTTCTCATATGGATGTACATCAATAACCCCTGACCTTTATTTTACCTTCACCTACATTTAACCTTGAATTACTTGGTTAATGTTTATAGTCAAGCTTGTATATGGAATACTTCTGGGCCTACATCAACCATACTTGGACAACTTCATCTCCTAGTGATGTACATCAATAATCCCTGACCTATATTTGACCTTCACCTACTTTTATCCTTGGATTACTTAGTTATCTCCCCTTGGTTACGGTTTTTACTCAAGCTTGTATATGGAATACTCCTGGGCCTACAGCAACCATACTTGGAAAACCACGCATCTACGTCCAAGGTCAAGGTCACTGTTGAAGGTCAAAGGTCAAACCTATTGAAATTCCCTTCCGCTCTATATCTTCTACACCGATGCATGGATTATCAAATGGCTTGGCACAAATGTTTCTCATGATGAGAAGGTGTGTCGCCATCAATAACCACGCACCTACGTCCAGGGTCAAGGTCACAGTTGAAGGTCAAAGGTCAAACCTATTGAAATTCCCTTCCGCTCTATATCTTCTACACTGATGCATGGATTATCAAATTGCTAACCACGCACCTACATTCAAGGTCACTGTTGAAGGTCAAACCTATTGAAATTCCCTTCCGCTCTATATCTTCTACACCGATGCATGGATTATCAAATGGCTTGGCACAGATGTTTCTCATGTTGAGAAGGTGTGTCACAATCAATAACCACGCACCTACGTCCAAGGTCACAGTTGAAGGTCAAAGGTCAAACCTATTGAAATTCCCTTCCACTCTATATCTTCTACACCGAATCATGGATTATCAAATGCCTTGGCACAAATGTTTCTCAGGATGAGAAGGTGTGTCGCGATCAATAACCACGCACCTACATCCAAGATCAAGCGGTCACGAGTTGAAGCCCTACAAAGGTAAAAAATATTGAAATTCCCAAATGGCTTGGCACAAATGTTTCTCATGATGAGAAGGTGTGTCGCGATCAATAACCACGCACCTACGTCCAAGGTCAAGGTCACAGTTGAAGGTCAAAGGTCAAACCTATTGAAATTCCCTTCCGCTCTATATCTTCTACACCGATGCATAGATTATCAAATTGCTAACCACGCACCTACGTCCAAGGTCACAGTTGAAGGTCAAAGGTCAAACCTATTGAAATTCCCTTCCGCTCTATATCTTCTACACCGATGCATGGATTATCAAATGGCTTGGCACAAATGTTTCTCATAATGAGAAGGTGTGTCGCAATCAATAACCACGCACCTACGTCCAAGGTCAAGGTCACAGTTGAAGGTCAAAGGTCAAACCTATTGAAATTCCCTTCCGCTCTATATCTTCTACACCGATGCATGGATTATCAAATGCCTTGGCACAAATGATTCTCAGGATGAGAAGGTGTGTCTCGATCAATAACCACGCACCTACGTCCAAGGTCAAGGTCATAGTTGAAGGTCAAAGGTCAAACCTATTGAAATTCCCTTCCGCTCTATAACTTTTACACCGATGCATGGATTATCACACTATGCCCAGGGTCAAGGTTACAGACTTGATGCGTTTGAAACCTTAACGCTCGGCTAAATGGCTTATGATCAAAAATGCCTCGTTTTCTTTGGCTGCCAGTGGGGGTATTCGTGTGCCGACAGGCCACATTTCTAGTTTCCCTTGGTTAATGTTTTTAGTCAACCTTGGTTAAGGTTTTTAGCTCACCTGAGCGAAGCTCATGTGAGCTATTGTTACCGCAATGTGTCCGTCGTCCGTCGTCGTCGTCGTCGTCCGTGAACATTTTCAAACGTCTTCTCCTCGGTAACCATTGGGCCTATGGTCACCAAACTTCATGGTCATGGTCCTTAGGTAGGGGGATTACAAAATTGTTAAAATGACGTCATTACATAATCCAAGATGGCCGCCGTCTAAAAATAGTACAAATTCTTAAAAAATCTTCTTCTCAAGAACCGCCAACCGGATTTCGACAAAACTTGGTAGGAATGATCGATGTACATTGCTCTTTCAAAGTTGTTAAAATGGTGACCCTGGGGTTAAAAATGGGCGTGGCCCGTGGGGTCAAATTGGGGTCAAATTGGGGTCAAATTTTATTTTTGACTGAATATGGTCATTTCATATATCAAATTGAAGGTATCAATGAGGTGATCACTCTGGTGCATTTTTTGTCGAAATCAGATTGTTATGTCATCCAAGATGGCCGCCGAAAGGTCAAAAGGTCGTTCTTTTATTAGAGATTTCAAAATTCTTCTTCACATGAACCGCTTGGCCCATGTAGCCAAACTTAAAAGTTATGGTCCATGGGTGAAGCCTTTTCAGATTTGTTAAAATGGAGGTCATCGCTAATCCAAGATGGCCGCCGTCTAAAAATAGCATAAATTCTTAAAAAATCTTCTTCTCATGAACCGCTTGCCGGATTTCGACGAAACTTGGTAGGAATGATTGATGTACATTGCTCTTTCAAAGTTGTTAAAATGGTGACCCCGGGGTCAAAAATGGGCGTTGCCCGTGGGGTCAAATTGGGGTCAAATTTTATTTTTGACCGAATATGGTCATGTCATATATCAAATTGAAGGTATCAATGAGGCGATCACTCTGGTGCATTTTTTGTCGAAATCGGATTGTTATGTCATCCAAGATGGCCGCCGAAAGGTCAAAAGGTCGTTCTTTTATTAGAGATTTCAAAATCCTTCTTCACATGAACCGCTTGGCCCATGGTAGCCAAACTTAAAAGTTATGGTCCATGGGTAAAGCCTTTTCAGATTTGTTAAAATAGAGGTCATCGCTAATCCAAGATGGCCGCCGTCTAAAAATAGCATAAATTTTAAAAAAATCTTCTTCTCATGAACCGCTTGCCGGATTTCGACGAAACTTGGTAGGAATGATCGATGTACATTGCTCTTTCAAAGTTGTTAAAATGGTGACCCCGGGGTCAAAAATGGGCGTGGCCCGTGGGGTAAAATTGGGGTCAAATTTTATTTTTGACCGAATATGGTCATGTCATATATCAAATTGAAGGTATCAATGAGGCGATCACTCTGGTGCATTTTCTGTCGATCTCGGATTATTATGTCATCCAAGATGGCCGCCGAAAGGTCAAAAGGTCGTTCTTTTATTAGAGATTTCAAAATTCTTCTTCACATGAACCGCTTGGCCCATGGTAGCCAAACTTAAAAGTTATGGTTCCATGTGTGAAGCCTTTTCAGATTTGTTAAAATGGAGGTCATCGCTAATCCAAGATGGCCGCCGTCTAAAAATAGCATAAATTCTTAAAAAATCTTCTTCTCATGAACCGCTAGCTGGATTTCGACGAAACTTGGTAGGAATGATCGATGTACAATGCTCTTTCAAAGTTGTTAAAATGGTGACCCCGGGGTCAAAAATGGGCGTGGCCCGTGGGGTCAAATTTTATTTTTAGACGAATATGGTCATGTTATATATCAAATCGAAGGTATCAATGAGGCGATCACTCTAGTACATTTTTTGTCCAAATCGGATTGTTATGTCATCCAAGTTGGCCGCCGAAATGTCAAAAGGTCGTTCTTTTATTAGAGATTTCAAAATTCTTCTTCACATGAACCGCTTGGCCCATGGTAGCCAAACTTAAAAGTTATGGTCCATGGGTGAAGCCTTTTCAGATTTGTTAAAATGGAGGTCATCGCTAATCCAAGATGGCCGTCGTCTAAAAATAGCATAAATTCTTAAAAAATCTTCTTCTCATGAACCGCTAGCCGGATTTCGATGAAACTTGTAGGAATGATCGATGTACATTGCTCTTTCAAAGTTGTTAAAATGGTGACCCCGGGGTCAGGGTCAAAAATGGCGTGGCCCGTGGGGTCAAATTGGGGTCAAATTTTATTTTTGACTGAATATGGTCATGTCATATATCAAATTGAAGGTATCAATGAGGCGATCACTCTGGTGCAATATTTGTCGGAATCGGATGATTATGTCATCCATGATGGCCACCAAAAGGTCCATTTATTCAAGATTTTTAACGTCTTTTTCTGAGGAACCACATGGCCGATGCTGGGTGAAGCATTTTCAGATTTTGTAAAATGAGAGTCATCGCTTAATCCAAGATGACCGCCATCTAAAAATAGCACAATTTTTTTAAAACACATGAACTCAATGTCACATTCTCCTCTGGTGTTCATGGAGTCAGGTGAGCGAATTAGGGCCATCATGGCCCTCTTGTTATGTAGGCCGCAGCCACCTTCTTTGTCAAGCTATGTGTACATCGACACCCTCGTAGTCGAGCTATGCTGTTCTCCTACAGCTCTTGTTAATTTTCGCACTCTGTATCGTTGTCCACGCAATAACTCTACATCACCGATCGAAACAAAATTCGGTATACATTTTTATCATGGCAAGACAAAGAAGCCTATTGATTTTGAAAAAAATCCAATACTTATCTCCCCTTGGCAGCCCTTTTTAATTTTCGCACTCTGTATCCTTGTCCACGCAATAACTCTAAGTTCTACTTGACTGATCATAAGTTCTACTTGACCGATCATAACCAAATTTGGTTTACATGTTTATCACGAAGAAGCCTATTGATTTTTAATTTTCGGACTGTATCCTTGTCCACTCAATAAGTCGAGTTCTACTTGACAGATCGTAACCAATTTTGGTTTACATGTTTATCACGTCAAGACAAGTTATTTGGCCTTGACTCGACGGGTGTATATTGTGACCTTCGGCACTCTTGTTAATTTATTGGTGTTTTACAGACTATCAACAGCTAAGGTCATTTAAAACCGGGTCAATCCCGCATGTAACCTGCTGCATTGGGGAGAAAATAACAGCCAACAAATATGGAGTATTTATTTTTTATTTCTCTCTGTAAATATGTCTTGGAATTTCATTAGAATTGAGTCTGCAGGACTCACTTCTAATGAAATTCCAAGACATGTTCATGAGATTTACGTAGTGAAATAAAAAGAAAATATAATATATTTTTGCCTGCTATTTTCAAAATATTTATAACCCACAAGTTTCCCAGCATGCAAAGAGTTACATATTGCATTGTGAATTTGCCATTTCCACTCATTTAGCGAGTGAATGAGTGGTGAATAAAACAATATGTACAAAATACTGATGAGCACATACAGCTGTCACACATTTAAAATAATACATGCATGTACATTGAAAGGGTTAAACATTGTTACATATCTGTTGTTATTGTTCCGAATTCCATGTTGCTATTTTATTTATTGTAAGAAATCCAAGAGTTTTACATTCCTGGGACACGTTTCACTAAACTTTGTACGACTAAAATGTTCGCAAGTGCAGATTTAGAATAGTCTGTAAATTTCAATTGATGGCTTTACTTTTGTTGAGCATAGGCTGCATATGCAGCCTATGCTCAATAAATGTAAATCCAATAATTGTTTACAAGAAATCATTGTTAATGTGAAATTTACAGACTATCATAAGTTTGTACTTACGAACATTTTAGTCGTTTGAAGTTTAGTGAAACGGCCCCCAGTTGTATATCAGTGTGTTTAACCTGGGACTAAAGATATATGTATAGTCGGTCCCTGGTTTAACCCTTTCACCCATAAATATACATGTATAACATGAACAGGTTCCATGTTAATTTTAGACAAATATATGAAGCAAAATGATTGTTTCGAAATCTTACAAATAATTACAAACACTTCAGTTTCACTTCTGCAGTTTTCATCATTGGTTTTCATCATTGGTTTTCATCATTGGCTTTCAGATTTTAGCTTGTCTGTTTTCAAAGAAAACTGAGACAGCTATTGTCACCACTCCGTCCACGTCGTTCGCGTCCAGATTTTGGTTAACCATTACATTCGAGTCATTTTCTCCATGACCCCTTAGAATATGTTCATGAATCTTGGACCCAACTTCCTTCTTACAACACTCACCACAACCCACCCACAATACACCCACGCATCCATATTTCAGACAAGCGTTGCATCGTTTTGTGGTGCTCTTTTTCTTAATGGAATTGACCAAAATATGCATGCTATAAGCATACATGCCCATATTGTAACTATATTCATTGGTTTAAGGGTTAATATTAGAAAAAAATATTTTTTTCGGAAACAAACTTCGAAGATCTTTGATGTACATGATTGAAGTCCCCAGGGTGTTCGGCTAAGAGAGGTTTCACTGTAAATCAGGTATTTGATCATTCTAAGCCATAGTTGTGTGCTATGCGATCACAAACAGACATTATCACCTGAGATTCAGCCATGTCTCAATATTTTCAATTTAACAGAATCTCAATTTAACAGAAGCTAAATTAATCAAATGTTATAATATCAATTTAACAGAAGCTAAATAATCCTGAATATGATAACAATAAACAAGTTAAAACTACTAGTCGTGCAAAAAGAGAAAATAGAAAAGTTTCTCCATCCGCCAAACAAGCAAATTAACCTATATTGTATTTTAACTAAGCTGACTAATCTCTGAGGTAAATAGTGTTAAAGTAAAAATAAGTTTTATAATATAGTTTATTCCAAATCCTGAAATTCAGACGGCGAACCCTCGCATACAAATGCAATTTCTTAAACATTGATGTTAAATGAGTATATGAAAACATTATATTCTAATCATGCCGGGTAAAAATTAAATCATTTTACTAAAACACCTTTCCCCAGAGACTAGTTCCAATTGTTAACACATACCATTTCCAGTAATAACAGGCACAAGTAAGGGTACTGCAAAATAAACTCATGACATGAACATGTTCCATGACTGTCTTTAAACAACAAACTGACTGTAACAATCACTACATCAGTTCCTATGGGCCTATGTGTGGGCGGGTGAACAAAATTTTCGATGTGCTTGACAAAACAGCTGAACCACCTGTGAAGACGGAAACACATAATCCCGGCAATAAAATAACCAACGTGACGACAACCAATCAAAAGGCAGTAACCAACGGAAACGGAATAACAAATAACAAAACTCAAAAGACTGAATTATCACCTACCTATAATTGCATAAATACACAGCGGAACAACTAAATAACTCCCTATCTTTTTTGGGATAAAAACTACTTTTCGCAAAAAAGAAAAATGAGAATTATACGTAACCAAACAACCGGAAGTAAAATGGCGACCAACAAAGATTTTGACAAACTGCATCTTTCGGTTCTCGTTAAATTAACATTTTTTACAGGTAAAAAATTCCCAATTTCTCAAGAATTCAATCAGGGAGATTTAAAGGAGGAGAAAACAAAAGTAACCATATAAATGGTGTAATGAGGTATTCGGATTCAGCCATGTCTCAATATTTTCAATTTAACAGAATCTCAATTTAACAGAAGCTAAATTAATCAAATGTTATAATATCAATTTAACAGAAGCTAAATAATCCTGAATATGATAACAATAAACAAGTTAAAACTACTAGTCGTGCAAAAACAGAAAATAGAAAAGTTTCTCCATCCGCCAAGCCGCAGGCCCGCCAACTTATGAAATAAGGCACGAATGACGAGCGAAAGCAAGCATCAAAGATGAACACAAATTAGCAAATAATGTGCTTCATATGTAGTTGAGATTCATATGTAGTTGATGAAATAATATAAATGAATAACCGTGTATCTACCTTCAACACTTGCTCTCACTAATCATATATAATAACATACTCACATAAGGCGACTGTACCCCCCTCGGTTCCCCAACTCATTGCACCCGGATTATGTTCGATCCTGTTGATCTTACAATTGTGTCCATCCATCCAACGCACGATTACTGCAGGTCCTGTATCATGAACGTACAGTACCCGTAATCAGCTACGTCTACAATGAGAAGGAGAAACGAGCACGGCACATACGCACTCATGAAAATTACAAGACATTACATTCATATACCAATCACAAACACTTAATACTCTTGAGCACCTGCATGAAAAAGTTACTCAGTACACGAGATCCTTCGAAATTTAGATGCAAACCCCCATCTCTAACAGCAAACATATGTCGATGAGGATCGCCACCTTTGCTTACAAACGGTCTAAATGTATGAACAAATCCAAATTTACGATACTTGCAAAATTTTCTAAGAATGTTGTTTGCCCGTGACACCATAAAACGTGTAACCCTGAAGTCCACTGGTCTTGGAAGCATGGCCGAGTAAATTAAATGAACTGAAGACTTGACACTCCTGATGACACTGAATAATTCATTTAAAGCTGCCGGGAAATCTTCAAATGACATACTATGTATGTCGTTTGTTCCCACATGTACAATCACCGCATCAGAAGCCTCAATTTTCAGTTGTAACTGTCTATTTCTCGATACTTCCGCTGTGAGTCCTCTTATGGTGCGGCCCGGAAATGCTTCCACTACCAGCCCTTCCACATCCCGGACATATTTGGCGATTGAATCAGAGATGAGTAGCGCCTGCTTTTTACCCATGGTACCTAAAACATAATTAATGCGAAATAAAATTTTCCATTTTGTGTGCTACCGACAATTTATCAGACAAATCAAAAGATAAATAACGCTGATACGCTTCACTTTTCCAATCCCCATGAAAACGAATCAGATCAAGCCGGAACTCCCGCCTGAAAGGCCAAAGTTGTACCTCCCCGCCTAAAACTGTGAGTGGAATAATCTGACCCATCTAACCCTATTGCCGCAATTAAAGACTTCAACTTTGCCTGAAACATGGCATAAGTAATGGATTTACCCTTTGCATAAGTAAATAAAGGCTGATCTGGAGCAATCAAAATGACCTTTAACAGATTATCAAAGGCCATCACCGGACAAAGCAATGAATTAGACTTGACCAACGGAATACGTAGCACCCTTTCCCCAAATTGAATAGTTTTTGTCCATCTGAATGAAACTAACAAAATATCACCATCTTTGACCACATCTCCTCTTAACAAAAACTTCCCCGATTTATCAGTATTACTGTCCAAGACCAAATTCGATTTCCATTTCGACAAATAGAAGGCAAACAAGAATAAGCACCAAAAACAAATGTCTAATTTCTTCGTAAAATCTAATTTAGCATGAAATTGTTTCAAAATTCCAGGCGTAATGGGTAAAGCCTGTCTCACAGCATGCGGGTTTAAACGACTAATTCCCTTCAATGTCAAATTGATTAAATATGAATTCAACTCTATTTCAAGTCCTAACAACATGTGCATAGTACGCACTCCACTGATGTAATTCCTAATTGAATCCACTGACTTGAATGATCTACTCAAAAATTGAGCATATAGCGAAATGACATCAGTAGAAGCGGGCAATGATTTTAAACCAAAAAAACAACAAAATAACAAATAACTTTCCCATTGAATTTTTAAATTACGATTAGTACCGTCTGCAAATGCCGATATTTTCGAGGTGCTCAAGTCCTTCCTAAGTCTGTCTAACTGTTCACCTGAAATCACACAAACATTACCAATTGTGAGTAAACTCAAATATCATGTCAGTCAACTCGCATAACTCGCCTGTCACACCGTATTCGGCATAAAATTGATCTGCATTACATGTATCTAAATGCCACTGCTCAAAAAGTCGGCCAGCCTGTTATCAGTTCCTTTGATATGTCTGGCTTTGATCTCGAACTCGTAACTGGCTGCTAACAATGCTATTTCACGTAAACATGTTTGTAAAAACTCATTCTTAGTTGAGCCCTTATTAATTATAGTACAAGATGACTGATTGTCACACAGTACAATCATTTTATGTCCCTTCAACTGTGCACCCCACAATTTGAGTGCCACAACTATGGTCAGTAACTCCAAAGCATTAATATGCAACCGCCGCCTGGTGACATTCTCTGGAAATACTGAATGAAAATATTTATTTCCAAATATACCCCCACATCCTGTCAAGCATGCGTCGGTTGAAATAATACCATCGGGCTCTGACCATTCGCCCACCGACATCATTGAGATGCCGTTGAACTGCGGCAAAAAGGTGTGCCACCACAACAAATCCATTTTCATGTACTCTGGCAAAGTATGGCAGGCCTGCTCAGACTTATAAATTGCTCGCAAAAATTTCAATAAACGCTGCACAAAAATTCTCCCGGGTCTTACACAAGAACTAATAAAATTCAATTTCCCTAACAATGATTGTAACTCCTTTTTTGATGCTTCCCCCTTATGCAACCATGCTTCCACCAATTTTGAAATTTCTACAAGCCTATCAGGCGTAATTTCTAAAGTCATTGTTTCTGTGTCAAACATCACTCCTACAAACACCATGCGTGTTGCAGGAGGACAGGCCTTCTCCTTTGATTCACGGAAACCACACTTTTCCAGAGTACCTTCAAATGTTTTATATGAAAATTCTGACAACTCAGGTTTTTCAGCCGAAACTAGATCGTCCAAATAATTCAGTACACAAATACCTATCATCCACATCATAAACACTATTGCCGTTGTCACCCTTTGACATATTTGAGCGGCACTTCTCAACCCCATCGACAACACAGTATCAAACATTATATGTCCTTTGTATTTATAACCTACCCTATGATACTTAGAGGGGGGGGTCTAATATTACTTGGCGGTAGGCGCGCCTTAAATCTTTTTTCCAGAGATGGCAACCGCGACCCTTTATCTTAACGAGTTGCACCAAATCATCCACCTTCGGATATATTAAAGAGACCCTGTCGCCCAAATAAAAGTCCTTGTCTATTACATCATTCACTGCTTTATTCTTTGGAAAACTTAGATCCAAAATGATACGTCTTTCATCGGTATCTTTTTTCGGCACCGAATTCAAAGGTGATAAAATCATTGGTGTATTGAAAGGATTTTGCCTAAACGGACCCAAAACTGTTTTATGCTCAATTTCTTTAACAAAATATTTATTAATTTGTTCCGGAAATTCCCTTGCACCTTTATGATTCCTACTAAAACTTAATTTTGAGCTCTGACAGGGTTCTTCAATGCAACCTAACGGAAATCCAAACTCTAAATGATCACAAATTTTATCATCTTTATAATTCTTCAACATGTGCCTCAAAAATGGCAAATTCACATGATTATTGACTGGAATTCTACAGCTCTCAAATTATATTGGCCCGAATTTATTATTTTATCATGCGCAGACACCAAAAACTGTGTTCTACTTATGTCCGTTTCGGTGATCATGTTACACAAATTACAATCTCTATGAACTGACCCCAAGTTATGTATCAGTTCATTGTTAACTTGACCACATTGACCAACATTCGTAGAATATTTGATAGAATACACTGCTTGTGAAACATTATTAACTTGAACATTTTTCGGAAATTTATCGGACTCCCCCACTTGTGATAAATTAATATTTTCATTCGCTTTTTTATCAATGTCCACAAATTCTGGCAAAAACAATTTTGTCAACTGCTCATTCCTTTCTATCAAATTCGCCAGATGATCACCGTGATGTCATGCCGTGACATGCGGACATTCCTTTGAACATTCAGGATGTTTCAGTTTCTTTCGATCTTTTTGCCAGCACTCTGCACAAATGTGCTGACAATTACGATATCTGCCACGCACGACATCCCAGTGATCACCTGATTGGCGCATTTGTTTCTATTGAACCAAGAACAGAACCAGACGAGCTCAGACTCGCTTGATTCCTTCCTCAGTTCACTAGCTGTATTCTGCCACACTGGTTTCCTCCTTCATGATGAATCATTCCTCAAAATATGTTTCGATAGAATCGCATGCTCAATTTATTGGGAATCATCATCCCAACTTTTCAAACCGAGCTCAATTTGTCGCAACCACGACGCATAAAAACTCTTTATACCTTCAAATGTATAAGTACTGGCATAATACATCATCTTTTTCAGTAGTGCGATTCTCCCCTTTCGTTCGCTTTTACTGATTTGCTCCCCCGAGACAATTTCCAATTCCCCAGCCACCAGCAATCGCAAGTCCAAATTCTCAAACTTTACTGATCGATTGACATATTCTAGCTGAAGATGCGAATGTGGCCATTTTTGAGGATATTTAACTCTATCTGAAGCCCGTGACTTAATCCCAGATTTTTTTGATTTCCTTCGCTTTTTTGACTTCTTTGATTTTTTCGATTTTTTGGAACTGCATGCCCCCGAAGAGGTCGAATCGTCACTACTGTCGGTATCCGATGAGTCCGAAGACGTATCGGATGAATCCCCAGACGAATCCCCAGACGAATCTAAACCCATATTAGACAAATGTTTTTTCACAGATTTGCGCAACTTAGTGTCATCCCTTAAATCCTGCAATGATATCTCAGACACATGTTTACTCAGCTCCTTCGATGATGAAGAAAATTCTGTTTTCTCGCATTTAACGTGTTTAACACTATCGGTCCCACACAATTGTTTTGAAAGTGACGAAAGTTTGTCAACTGCAATGTCAGATTTACCTTCTTTCTTCAACTTGCCAAGCTCCTTAGTTGATCTCTCTAACTTCGCCTTCAGTCGCTCCTTCTCCTGGTTCTTCCTTACTTCCATTTTCGCTCTCTCCACCGCCGCAATTTGAGACTTTAACTGAAAAAGTTCCTCGTCGTCATCCGAATCCGGCGTTTCCTCGATGCGAGCCTCGCTTTCATTCTTACTCCTGTTCCGGATATGTTCTGGCTCCAACTTGTTCCCCATCATCATTCCACTGTATCGACTTCGCGCCTCCTTCATTTCGGCCCCATAACATTCCGCTCCACTTTCATTCGTCCTCGCTCCATTCTCACTGCCACTTATCGCATCTGATTCCGTACGTCCTTCCTCTCCATACTTCTTATAGTCAGAAACTTTCTGAGATGCCGCCCGCCTCGGCCTATCTTCCATCCTTGCTTCCTTCCCAACGATTTCGCAATCCAACACGTCCCTCTGTCTGTCCGAATTCCTCGTAGGACTCGTCCACAATAGAACGTTAATAACTGCGATAACAAAACACCACCACAGGCTGGGCATGTGTAAGCAGTCAGAATTTAAACACTAAAACAAATATGAACAAAATTTTCGATGTGCTTGACAAAACAGCTGAACCACCTGTGAAGACGGAAACACATAATCCCGGCAATAAAATAACCAACGTGACGACAACCAATCAAAAGGCAGTAACCAACGGAAACGGAATAACAAATAACAAAACTCAAAAGACTGAATTATCACCTACCTATAATTGCATAAATACACAGCGGAACAACTAAATAACTCCCTATCTTTTTTGGGATAAAAACTACTTTTCGCAAAAAAGAAAAATGAGAATTATACGTAACCAAACAACCGGAAGTAAAATGGCGACCAACAAAGATTTTGACAAAGTGCATCTTTCGGTTCTCGTTAAATTAACATTTTTTACAGGTAAAAAATTCCCAATGACCAAGAAAGTCATAAAAAATAAGATCACATGTGTTTTCTTGGTGTCCGGTTTAGAGAGGTTCCACTGTACAAAATATCACCTGTAAATGACGTCGAAAATGTACAAAAATTTAAAATTGAATTATGTGCGTGTTCTGAAATTTGTACTTTACTTTCAACATCATTTACAGAAATTAACATACTTGTTTCGGAATCACTCCTTCACTCTCCCCGATACCTGTGCATGTATCTGTCATGGTATCCACCTCTAGCCCATAACATGTGGAATACATGTACTTTTAACTATGGGCGATAAAAAATTATAATTATAATTTTGTTTTCGCAATTTTTCTCAGTTCTTCTCCTATGTATATGTCGTTAACTCATTTCAAATGAGTGGTCACAACTTATACATCCATGCATAAATGAAAGAAATATTATTAGGACCCCGCCGAGATTCGGCAGTGCCCTATATGTTTCGCCCTCTGTCCGTTCGTTTATTTTTTGGCAATTTCTGTAAGAGTTTCTCAAATCAGCTATAGGGGTCCTAAGTGCGTCAACAGACCAGATTTTCTAGTTGTTTTTTTTAAATAATGTCACTCCACACTCCACAGCATGGAAACTGTTAAGAGGAAACCTTTTGTCTAGGTAAAATACATGTACACCCTGTGAAATTACCATATTTTACATTATGGGGCATGGTATGGAATTGATGATCATGTCATTATGCCCCCTATGTGATAGCAAGGGCCATATTGTATTGCTCTTGAGGTTCCGTACTTCTGTACGGCCGTCCATACATCTGTCCATGTATATTTACATAAAAAAAAAATTGCAAGAGTTTCTCATGTAATATCTTCAATGCATCGACACTTGAATCACCTGAACATTTCTCACACACTCGTGGCACCATTAACATGACCTTGATCTTTGTCACCTTCAAAATGTTGCTGAAACATTTAGCCATTTTGTTATGTCAAAAAGTTTATTGGAGTTTCTCCAGCATGTAATATCTCGAGTCCAGTATGCCATACGGGCATATCCATCTTTTACAAACATACCATCCCGTTTTTGTATTATTGTAGTAAATGACACAGCTTAGCCTATTTCACCAACATTGCAAAGTATACTTTTCTAGCAAAGTATACTTTGAGGGAGAAATTTTAAATTTTAGGATAAATTTATTAATTTTTATTATATACTGAATTTATTACATTATCACAGCCATTTTGGCTGTGATAATGTAATAAATTCAGTATAATAATTCTGCATACTTTTGATCATCAAATATATGCAGTTGTTAGTTCTATATGAAATAATGCATTTCAGGGAAAATAAATGATTACTCCCTCAAAGTATACTTTGCTAGATAAGTATACTTTGCAATTTTGATGAATTCAGCTACTGGTCTTGTATAATGTGTAACATGTATCAATTTTATTATCACATGACACGTTTTTATTGTACTCAAGTTCTCAAATGCTCTATTTGATTGAATCTCACTGGTGGCTGGTTCGGAGCATGTGCATGGTAATTTGGCGGAAATCCGATATCCCTGGTTTGTCCCTGAGGTACAGTTTTTGCTTTCTTGTATGTAAGAGTCGAATCGCGTTATACCCAATGGAACAGTAGTGAGATTATAGTCTGTTTCACGAAAGCTGCCCAAATTTTACGGCCATATAAACAATTCAAAAACCATATTTTTTTCGATAATATTAAATTAAAGGAAAATTTAAGAATGAGCCTTCTTTTTATTTCGTGAAATTTTGTCAAATATTGATTTTATTACGAAAACAAAATTTCCCCATGTTAAATCCACATAGACATCTATGGGGATTTAACATGGGGATTTTTTTAGAATTTCAGAAATACTGGACCGATTTTTAAAATTTAACTTTTGTTTTCTTAGTTAGATCATTTGCAAGCTAGCTAGGTTTCGGAGTCAATTTCCAAAAAAAATTGTTTTTTGACTCCTTCCACAAATCCTCTACCTCTTTTCCCCCCATGTTAAATTCCCATAGAGAAATCGTAATAAAACCAATATTTGACCAATATTTGACAAAATTTCACGAAATAAAAAGAAGGCTCATTCTTAAATTTTGCTTTAATTTAATATTATCCAAAAAAATATTGTTTTTGCATTGTTTATATAGCCGTAAAATTTGGGCAGGTTTCGTGAAACAGACTATAGTGCACATCTTATTACTTATAGGAGATGGGGCTAAATGACTGGTGTGGTGAGAACCTGACACCATGGGGCCTGTTTCACTAAACTGTGTACGACTAAAATGTTCGTAAGTGCAAATTTAGATCGTATGGAAATTTGAATTGAATGATTTACATGTATTGAGCATAGGCTGCATATGCAGCCTATGCTCAATAAATGTAAATACAATAATTGTTTACAAGAAAACATTGCTAATGTGAAATTTACAGACTATCATAAGTTTGCACTTACAAACATTTTAGTCTTACAAGGTTTGATGAAACGGCCCCCTGATCAGGTTATTCTAATTTCAGCACAGAATGTATAATCTTTATGTAAATATTCAGTTTTCGGGGTACATATAGTCTCCACCCTGTCCATCTGTCCGTCTGTCCGGTGGGTGGCAGGTGGTGCATGCGATGGGTAATTTAACGTCCTTATGGAAATCCCGACAGGAGACCTGGTTTGGCCCTCGCGTACGTCGTTGGCATTCTTGTATGTGACAAGTTGAATCTGGTTAAACCCCTTTAACGAGTCTTACGATTATTTGTAATCCTGGCACCAGGTCAGGTTATTCTAATTTCAGGGCTGAATATATTTTTTCTCGATGTAAACATTCCGATTTTGGGATTTTCCCCAAATGCAGCAGGTTATATACGGGATCGAACCCGTTGGCCCGGCCTTAAATGACGTTAGCTGTTGATAGGCCGTTAAACACCAATAAACAAACAAATACAAAATTTGTCTGTCCGAAATTTGCATGAAACGTTTTTGACTACCTACTATTTCTGTTAATCTAAGTCAGATTGGCTTGAAACTCATATGCTTATTTATCATCATCCATGATGACTTGTGTGTCCGTCCTCCATAAGCGTTACTGATTTCTTGTTTTGTATTATGTAGTAAATGACACAGCTGGTGTCGTATAATATGTAACACTAACCTATTTTAGCCCAACATGTCAAGTTTATTGTAATTTATTTGTACTCATGTTCTCAAAAGATTCATTTGAATTTGATACACAAAAGAAAGCAGCTTGATTTGGCAAAGTTAAACCACTTCTTTGTATAGTTTTTCGTGTCGGCAAACTCAGCGATCCTTGTTTGCTAATGTAAACAAGAAATGCGTCTGTCGAACGCGGATGCCACCTGCAGCATATTTGAGAAACTGTGACAAAGTGGTTAACCGAAAAGTGTGACGGACGGACAGACAGACAGATGGACAGACGGACAGACGGACGGTCCACACTATATGCCACCCGTTTCTTCGAAACCCGGTGGCATAAAAAAATATACACACTTGTGGTTTAATTTCTTTTCCACGCACTATGCATTTATTCCATATTTAACATAACATACCATAGTATCACTTTGGCCAACAGTCTCGGCCAGCTTGCAACAAGTCGTCTCATGAGGATCTGCATTGCTTCTGAATCTTTTTGACTAAATAAGAACTGTTCCAATTGATGGCAGTCTGTAACTGTGACTGGAGAAATGAGGCTTATGGGTTTTGCAACCAGTGTAGATCCGGATCAGCCTGTGCATCCGCAGTCTGATCAGGATCTGCACTGTTCGCCATTCCATCAATGAAACACCAATCATATTTCTAACAAGCAATATAGATCATTTTGCAATCGGGGCCAGGTGCCTATTTAACCAAAATTGCAAAGTATACTTATCTTGCAAAGTATACATTGAGGGAGAAATTTTCAATTTAGGGATACATTTATTAATTGTTATTATACTGAATTTATCACATTATTACAGCCATTTTGGCTGTGATAATGTAATAAATTCAGTATAATAATTCTGCATAGTTTTAATCATCAAATATATGCAGTCGTTAGTTCTTCATGAAATAATGCAGAAATGGAGGTGTGCCTTCCAGTTACCTAATGCTGGTGAAAGGCTGAACATAAGGCATATATGCTTATGAGCAAAGAGCAAAACTGTGTATGTTACCAATTTATTAGGTTTGAGGCGGCTTTCAGCTGCGCCGAAAACCTATTGTTTTCGTTGGTTTTTTTTTTTTTTTTTTTTTTATTCAGCCGTTCAGTCTACAGCCCAAACCGCTGGTCGGATCGACTTCAAATTTTGCATGCCGATTCGGATCAAGTGTGAGTCGAGACTTAGAGATTTTCAGAAATCTCTTAATGCCACTTTCCACTAAACCGGAAGTGACGTCATACTTTCTATAACTTCCTTATTTTCCAACCGATTTCAAAAATTCTTTTTGCATTGGAAAGCTGACAAAATTCTCTATCGCAGACTCTCTGACAGTTCTCGGCTATCTGGTAAAATAAGAGAGCTATAGGCATTTGAAGTTGAAAAATGTACATACTTTTCAACGATTTTGCTGAATTTTTGCCGAATTTCGGCTGATAACGGGTGGTCTTTACAAACGTTTTCCAATTTGTACAGTAATGTGAGCAACATAATTTCTTGCCAGTGTGATAGGGGAGTGTCAGGCGCATAAAAGATGATAATTTTCAGAGCTCTATCTTGACTACTTCCGGTTCTATTGGATGTCAAAGATGAACGTCTTTTTTTCAAGTTTTCAAAATAGAGCAAACGGATGTGACGTCAGCTTCGTTATTTATCAATAGATTTCAAAATTTCAGTCCTTTAGCTAAAACTTTCCCGCTTTGTGCGGCCTATGGTGAAAAACAAACGAAAACTTCACTGGCGAAATATTGCACATATTTAATTTCCGTTTTATTAGGTGTATTTACAAATGCCGTAAACTGCAATTTAAGGGCGATAACTATCGAAAAATAATCATCCGCTGATTTACGGGCTCCCTCCATCTACACCAAACCGCTGGTCGGATCGACTTCAAATTTTGCATGCCTATTCGGATCAAGTGTGAGTCGAGACTTAGAGATTTTCAGAAATCTCTTAATGCCACTTTCCATTAAACCGGAAGTGACGTCATACTTTCTATAACTTCCTTATTTTCCAACCGATTTCAAAAATTCTTTTTGCATTGGAAAGCTGACAAAATTCTCTATCGCGGACTCTCTGACAGTTCTCGGCTATCTGGTCAAATAAGAGAGCTATAGGCATTTGAAGTTGAAATATGTACATACTTTTCAACGATTTTGCTGAATTTTTGCCGAATTTCGGCTGATAACGGGTGGTCTTTACAAACGTTTTCCAATTTGTACAGTAATGTCAGCAACATAATTTCTTGCCAGTGTGATAGGGGAGTGTCAGGCACATAAAAGATGATAATTTTCAGAGCTCTATCTTGACTACTTCCGGTTCTATTGGATGTCAAAGATGAACGTCTTTTTTTCAAGTTTTCGTTATTTATCAATAGATTTCAAAATTTCAGTCCTTTAGCTAAAACTTTCCCGCTTTGTGCGGCCTATGGTGAAAAACAAACGAAAACTTCACTGGCGAAATATTGCACATATTTAATTTCCGTTTTATTAGGTGTATTTACAAATGGCGTAAACTGCAATTTAAGGGCGATAACTATCGAAAAATAATCATCCGCTGATTTACGGGCTCCCTCCATCTACACCAAACCGCTGGTCGGATCGACTTCAAATTTTGCATGCCGATTCGGATCAAGTGTGAGCAGAGAATCAGAGATTTTCAGATATCTTTTAATGCTACTTTCCACGAAAACGGAAGTGACGTCATACATGTACTTCCTATAACTTCCTTATTTTCCAACCGATTTCAAGAATTCTTTTTGCATTGGAAAGCTGACAAAATTCTTTATCTCAGACTCGCTGACAGTTTTCGGCTATCTGCTCAAATAAAAGAGCTATATGCATTTGAAGTTGAAAAATGTACATACTTTTCAACGATTTTGCCAAATTTCGGCTGATAACGGGTGGTCTTTACAAACGTTTTCCAATTTGTACAGTACTGTCAGCAACATAATTTCTTGCCAGGGTGATAGGGGAGTGTCAGCCGCTTGAAAGATGATAATTTTCAGAGCTATATCTTGACTAGTTACGGCTCTATTCGATGTCAAAGATGAACGTATTTTTTCAAGTTTTCAAAATAGAGCAAACGGATGTGACGTCAGCTTCGTTATTTATCATTCGATTTCAATTGTTTTTGCTGTAGTCGATATTTCAGTTCTTTAGCTAAAACTTTGGCTGAGGATCGAACCCGGTATCCCTCGCTCCGAGTCCATCACTCTACCTCTAAGCTAACCGGCCCCACATCGGTGTGATGATGCGAACACAATAATGTTGGACTGTTCATTCTAAAACTTCAGAAATTCTTTTTGCAACCGATAGTTTACACCTTGGGCTAAAGCTTAGTTACACATGAAATCAATGTTTGAGGCTCAAACCGTTGATGCAGCTCAAGCTGCTCTAGTTATATTGAATTTTGTGATCATTTTATTAATGACTATTTTTCTCATTAAAATGGTGGCTGGTTGGTCGGGTGAACGCGACGGCGTAAATTAACGGTAGGGATTCCTCCTTATCGGAATCACGATTTGCCTGATTTGGCCCTCCGGTACGTTTTTATCTTTGACTCTTTTGTTACCTGGGAGTTGAATTGGGTTATTGCCCATTATAAAAGTAGTAAGATTATTACTGATGCTACTGCTTTTGGGTGGGGCCAAGTGGTTCTGGTGTGGCGAGGACCTGGCATCAGATCAGGATTATTCTGATTTCAGGGCTGAATATATGTGTTTGTTATTGTAAATATTCAGTTCTGATTTTGGGATTTTCCCCCCATTTGTTCATGTACTTGAACATGTACATGTACTTGTACAGGTAATATATGGGATTTAGTACTAAACCCATTGACCTGGCCTTAAATGACCTTAGCTGTTGATAGGCCGTTAAACCCCAACAAACAAACACATGTAACTAAATGGGTGTACACTGGTTGCTATAGTGATCATTATGCATTGAGCCAACAATGTCTATTATTATCCAATTGTAATAAAAGTTCACAACTTGTCTGTCTATCCTACAAATGAAATGTGGCTGTGACTGAAAAAATGGGGCTTGTATGATTTGCGACCAGTGTAGATCCAGATCAGCCTGTGCATTCGCACAGTCTGATCAGGATCTGCACTGTTTGCTATTGCATTCAACGAAACACCCGCCATGCTTGTAACAAGCAATATTGATCATTATCAGGCTACAGGATAGCTACAATAATTTGCCTCCGATATGTTACCTCGTGAGAGGTATGAGCGGGGTAGCAATTTTGTTTCTAGGTACAGGAGTGTTCTATTTGATCGGAAGCTACACTGGTTCCAAATCCCATAAGCCCCATTTCTCCAGTCACAACCACATATAAGCCTGGTTTTGTTGGATCATGGCCCAAGTGTCTTTTATATACTTCCACCATTCCATATTGCCATTTACTTGTTATCAGATGTTAACCCTTTCAACATAACGGACTTCTATAGCAGTGTTTGCAAACAGTGTAGATCCAGATGAGCCGGCTCGTGACGAGCCGTCTCATCAGGATCTGCATTTGCAAGTAACTTTCCTATTTATTGAAGAAAACAACATCCCCTTTTCATAAATGGACTATTCTGAATATCATTTTCAGATGATTGGATTGGCTGGAAAATTAACATATTGCAGTCCATTCCAGTTATTTAGGGTTGAAAGAGTTAAATCATATAATTGTGTTGAACACAATCCACAGCGGCTCTAGTTGACGCTAGTCCGGCACTAGTTTACTAGATCGACATACATGTATATTGTTAATTTTGGGGATATTTATGTAGGTATGTTTCTGAAATAAATGGTTACTATAGCGATCATTATGCATTGAGTCATCAATGTCTATTATTATCCAATTGTAATAAAAGTTCACAACTTGTCTGTCTATCCTACAAATGAAATGTGGCTGTGACTGGAGAAATGGGGCTTGTATGATTTGCGACCAGTGTAGATCCAGATCAGCCTGTGCATTTGCACAGTCTGATCAGGATCTGCACTGTTTGCTATTCCATTCACAGAAACACCCGCCATGCTTGTAACAAGCAATATAGCAAGCAATATTGATTGTTAGGAGGCTACAAGATAGCTACAATAATTCGCTTCCGATACGTTACCTCGTGAGAGGTATGGAGCGGGTTAGCAATTTTGTTTCTAGCTACATGGGTGTGCTATTTGATTGGGAGCTACACTGATTCCAAATCCCATAAGCCCCATTTCTCCAGTCACAACCACATATAAGCCTGGTTTTATTTGATCATGGCCCAAGTGTCTTTTATATACTTCCACCATTCCATATTGCATTTACAGATGTTAACCCTTTCAACACAACAGACCTTTTATAGCAGTGTTTGCAAACAGTGTAGATCCAGATGAGCCGGCTCGACACCAGCTGTCTCATCAGGATCTGCATTTTTTTGCAAGTAATTTTCATATTTATTGAAGAAAAAAATCCCCTTTCATAAATGGACTATTCTGAATATCATTTTCAGATGATTGGATTGGCTGGAAAATTAACATATCGCAGTCCATTCTAGTTATTTAGGGTTGAAAGGGTTAAATCATATAATTGTGTTGAACACAATCCACAGCGGCTCTAGTTGACGCTAGTCCGGCACTAGTTTACTAGTACGACATACATGTATATTGTTAATTTTGGGGATATTTATGGAGGTACGTTTCTGGAATAAATATATTTATTAGAAAGCAAGTACCGGTAGTTGTTTCTATATTACACACAGGTAATGCCACATTATTATCCCCTCACAGGTAGGCAAGAAGGGATATAGTGTTAGTTCATGTATGCCACCACAACAGGTGAAAATAGGGATTTCAACCCTCGTTAACCAGCCTAAAAAAACAGGGGGCCGTTTCACTAAACTTCGTACGACTAAAATGTTTGTAAGTGCAAAATTATGATAGTCCGTAAATTTCACATTAACAATGTTTTCTTGTAGACAGTTATTGGATGCAGCCTATGCTCAATAAATGTAAATCCATCAATTTAAATTTCCAGACGATCCTAAATTTGCACTTACGAACATTTTAGTCATATGAAGTTTAGCGAAACGGGCCCCTGGTCTCCATTCGGAATTCCGGTAAGGTACAACACTGATTGTTAAATTACCCATCACATGCTCCCACCTGCCACCCACTTGGCCCTCGGGTACATCTTTGGCATTCTTGTATGTGAGGGTTGAATCTGGTTATACCGCATTTAAGAGTATTCCTACCGGTATTACTTTTAGGGGAAGTGGCCATGTGACTTTGGTGTAGTATGGACTGGCACCAGGTCGGTTTATTCAAATTTCAGGGCTGAATATATTTTTTTTTCAATGAAAATTTTGCGTACCGATTTCGGGATTCCCCCCCCCCCCCTCCCCCCCCCCCCCTCCCAATGCAGCAGGTTAGATACGGGATCGAACCCGTTGGCCTAGCCTTAAATGACCTTAGCTGTTGATAGGCCGTTAAACACCAATACATCACTGAAAGAAATTAAGACCTGTGTATACTCAGATGAAGTGAAATCGGTGAAGTGGTTCATTTCTCCGTAATTAAAGGTGTTACCATTATGTCTGTTCAACAGCAAGGGCATTCAGTAAAAGTAATATAATTATTATTCACTGGATACAACTCTCCAGTAACACGGAAGCCAAATGTAACTGTGACTGGAGAAATGGGGCTTACAAGACGTTTTAGCAGTGTAGCTTCAGATCAAATAACACGCTTCTGTAGCCTGATAGCGATCTATTTTACTTGTTAGAAGCATGGCAGGTGTTTCATTGATGGAATAGCGAACAGTTTGTTTGTTTGTTGGGGTTTAACGGCCTATCAACAGCTAAGGTCATTTAAGGCCGGGTCAATGGGTTTAGTACTAACTCCCATATATTACGTGTACAAGTACATGTTCAAGTACATGTACAATGGTGTCTGCTAATTCTGCACACCTACGGCATTCCAAACAAATTTAAATTTCATTAACATTCCCATATTGAGTCGAAATTCCCTGAATATTCAAAGAAGTTCAAAGAAGTTCAAAGAAGTCTGTGCAGGTAAAATGTCATAACGTTCTGACGTCAGTAAGTGACGTAAATTGTATGATGTATGACATCACATGCGTGTTTGCAACGTCACATTTGTTTCTGCTAATGCTGAAAATCTGGTAGTGTAAACAACAAGAGTTGTCAGAAGACAATGAAGCTCGCCTGTGGCAGCCTTCACTCAAACTTGGCACAGTTGCATAAAAAAACATGTTATATAACTTGACCTTGGGTTAAGGGGCGTGCGGTGGACCTTGGCATTGGGGTCAGTGGTGCAAGGTGGGTCGTGGGTTTGCTATAGCATAATATAGCATATTAAGTTACTTTAAGTTTATTAAGCACTTTAAGTTTATGAACGCACTAAGTTGGTGATTTCTACAGCATGATAGCTATTCACATGAGGAATGCATGTATGAATGTGCTAAGTTTGTGTCCTTCACCTTGGGGAAAGAGGTGGGGGGGGGGGTTATAAACAGATGTTATAAGACATTTACCTCAACGTTAAGTTTATGAATGTGCTATGTTTTTGACCTTGGGGAAAGGGGTGGGTCATGGATTTGCTATAGCATGATAGAGTATCATCAGATGAATGCATGTATGAAATATCAAGGCGTTCCCTGTAAAGAAACAGAAGTTATAAAAAGACATTTAGTCCAACGTTTAGTTTTTGATGTGTTGGGGAAAGGGGGGGGGGGGGGGGGGGGGGTGGGGGGGGGGGGGGGGGGTGGGGGGGGGGGGGGGGGCGTCATGTATTTTCTGTAGCACATTAGAGGATCATCAGATGAATGCATGTATGAAATGTCAAAGTGTTCCCTGTAAAGAAACAGAAGTTACACAACATTTACCCCAACGTTA
Source organism: Conchocele bisecta (assembly GCA_029237695.1). NCBI lineage: Eukaryota > Metazoa > Mollusca > Bivalvia > Lucinida > Thyasiridae > Conchocele > Conchocele bisecta. The sequence continues at coordinate 74,712,360 of CM055267.1, read as the reverse complement.
AGTTTATGAACATGCTAAGTTTGTGACCTTGACCTTGGGGTAAGGGTTGGGTGGTGGGTTGTGGATTTGCTACAGCATGATAGAGGGTCATCTGAGAAATGCATGTATGAAATAACAAGTTGTTCCATGAAAGGAAACAAGTTATAAGACATTTACCCCAACGTTAAGTTTATGAATGTGCTAAGTTTGTGACCTTGACCCTGGGGTAAGGGGTGGTCGGTGGGTCATGGATTTGCTATAGCACGATAAGAGTATCATCAGATGAATGCATGTATGAAATATCAAGACGTTCCATGAAAGGAAACAGAGTTTCCCCAACGTTAATGGATAAGACATTTACCCCAACGTTTAAGTATGAATGTGCTAAATTTGTGACATTGACCTTGGGGAAAGGGGTGGGAGGTGGATCATGGATTTGCTATAGTACGATAGAGTATCATCAGATGAATGCATGTATGAAATATGAAGGTATTCCCTGTAAATAAACAGAACTTACACAACATTTACCCCAACGTTAAGTTTATGAATGTGCTAGGTTTGTGACCTTGACCTTGGGGTAAGGGTTTGGTGGCGAGTCGTGGATTTGCTACAGCATGATATAGGGTCATCTGACGAATGCACGTATGAAATATCAAGGCGTTCCATGAAAGGAAACAGATGTTATAAGAAATTTACCCAAAGTTAAGTTTATGAATGTGCTAAGTTTGTGACCTTGACCTTGGGGTAAGGGTTGTGTGGTGGGTCATGGATTTGCTACAGCATGATAGAGGGTCATCTGAGAAATGCATGTATGAAATAACAAGGTGTTCCATGAAAGGAAACAAGTTATAAGACATTTACCCCAACGTTAAGTTTGTGGACGACGCCGACGACGCCGGGGGTATGCCACAAGCTCTTCTATACTTCGTGCAGGCGAGCTAAAAATGGCGAACAGCATACTGGATCAGCATAGCAAAATTGGTATTAAACTTGAAGAGTGACACCAAGACAGGTTAGTGTCTTAGTTGAACATTTAATTTAGTAAATAAGACAGTTATTCCATCAACAGGGTCTGAGGATTTTACACATTTTGACTACATTCTGAATAACTTTTTACCAAATTATCGGAATGTGATAAAATTGTGCCACATTGTAGCAATTAATCGGCTTGTTTATTCCAAAATCCACATATTTTATTATGACGTACACAAGGCTAAATTTGACGTGAATTGCGCATTAGCCGATGCGCAGAATTAGCCGAAATGACTGTACACATGGGGGGAAAATCCAGTAATAATCTTATTATTTTTATAATGGGCAATAACCCAATTCAACTCGCAGGTAACAAAGAGCCAAACCAGGCAAATCGTGATTCCTACAAGGAGGAACCCCTACCGTTAATTTACGCCTTCACGTTCGCCCGACCAACCACCCACAAATAGCGAACATTACAGATCCTGATCAGATTGCAAATGCACAGGCTGCTTTGGATATACGCTGGTCGCAAAAGCCATAAGCCCCATTTCTCCAGTCACAGCCACAAATATATATCTGAGGACCAAACCAGGGGATGTCCGAATTCCATTAAAGATGAAACCCATCATTAAATTTACCCTTTGCATGCACCCGACCAATCGTCCACTTCATTGATCCAATGGCGAGCAATGCATAGGCTGATCTGGATCTGCACTGGGTGCAAAAGCCCGATTTCTCCAGTCACATATTGTAAGTAAATAGCATAATTTTAATTAATAAACAAACAATATAGGATAATTGCATTTATTGCCCGTAGGCATTTATTACAATAAATACAATATGTACAATTAAATTATCCAATAACATGAGAGCCATGATCGGACAAAGTCAGTTACATGGCCTTTGTGGCCAGTGTAGACCTAGCTGCACGTTTTCCACTTTATAGGCAATAGATTCTACTATTTCGCTACACCACAGTGAATGGTAAAAAATTGCGTAATAGCATTTACATTTCGTGCACTAAAATATAGAAAAAATCTGCAGTGTGTTGATGTTCATACTTCGCTATAGTGTTATTGAGAGAAAATTCTACAATATGAGACAAAGATATTACGATAAAGTCACCTAATCAAGTATGTATTAGCGAAATGATTAGGCCACTCTCCACGAAGTATAAAGTAAATACATGTACTACTCTGTAAGAACACTTATGTGATGCAGTGTGAAGTAATGTAATTATAGTTATGTACTTAGAACTAGTGTAGACCCAGACCAGCCTGCGCATTTGCGCAGTCTGGTCAAGGTCTGCACTGTTCACCATTCGGTGATCAAAACATTAATAAATATCCAGTGAACAACGTTGGTGTACCTCTTGAAGGACGGCAAACAAAATTTTGCTGTCTACTGTTTTTCATTTTTAACTTATTTTTTTAACAAAACCTGTTTTGGCATCACATCCTCATGATTGTGTTGTCGAAATATGTTTTATAAAAAAATTAGTTCCATGCTTTAGAGGTTAAATAATCAGACTAAGCAAGTGGACAGACACGTCACCATTAGTCAGAGTAATACACACGTGGTCTTGTTAAATGTTATAGGAATGAATGGCCTTTTTGTGGAATTTATCGGGGTATAAACTTGGAAAAGTCGCGGGAATACTGGACGAAGGCCGGAAGGCCTCGTCCAGTATTCCCGCGACTTTTCCAAGTTTATATCCCCGATAAATTCAACAAAAAGGCCATTCATTCCTTATAATTCCAGCATTTGAAATAAATTCATTAAGAAAATGGGTTTAATTTCCGTTTTCTTAAGAATTATTTTAACTGCGCCTGACGGTTACGGAAAGTAGTTCGGCATGGTGTTTACTGGGATATAAATTTTGGACGGAGACTTGCAACGGACCAATCAAATGTTAGGGAATTGTGTAAATATTTTTGTGCTGGAATTATTAATATATAAATATTAAATAAACAATAACAGCTAAGACTTGACAAATACATTCATATCACAATATTTCATCAAAAGGATGAGAATTTATATTTCATAATTATATATTATAAATGATTATTTTGACAAATTCATTTCATTTATGAAACAAGAAAATGTGGCCTGTCGGCACACAAATGCCCCTGGTGGCAGATTGGAGACTCCGGCAAACTGCTTAACTGGCCAGATGGTCCGACAGATACACAGTTCAAACACCATATGCCTCCCCCTCTAACGTGACCAGGGGCATAACAAGTTTAATTCATTGAAAATGATTTGGATAAGTTAGCGACTTTTGACTAGCCAGCGCTGATGGCTATGCTTTTCTTACTTTACGATGGGTATAACCGGATTCAACTCTCAAGTAACAAGAAAGCCAAATATAAAACGTACCCGAGGGCCAAACCAGGGATATCGGGATTCTGGTAAGGATGAATCCATAGCTAAATTTACCGTTCACATGCTCCTAACCAACCGCTCAAAAGCATTATATAAATGTAAGTGGAATGTTTCAAAGTTCATATGTTGGTGGCCAGGTGCCTGTTTCACTAAACTTTGTATGATCAAAATAATCGTAAGTGAAAATTTAGGATCGTCTGGGAATTTCAATTGATGGATTTACATTTATTGAGCATAGGCTGTATATGCAGCCTATGCTCAATAAATGTAAATCCAATAATTGTTTACATCATTGTTAATGTGATATTTACACTATCATAATGCACTTACAAACATTTTAGTTAACAAAGTTTAGTGAAACGACCCCCAGGTACCTTACTAAGTACGATGTCTGCAATGAGTGCTGCCCCAGACCAGCGTCATTCATCATGCCAACCACATTCACACAGTGCACAGACTGTCTTAGACAGACACACAGACATTCAAATGCCAATTTATATGTGGCTGTGACTAAAGAAATGGCACTTATGGGAATTGCGACCAATGTAGTTCCTGATCAAATAGCACATTTCCGTAGCCTGATAACGATCTACATTGCTTGTTAGAAGCTTGACGGGTGTTTCATTGATGGAATAGTGAACAGTGCAGATCCTGATCAGACTGTGCGAATGCACAGGCTGATCTGGATCTACACCGATCGCAATTTCTCATGTCACAGCCACATATGTTTGCACATGCATATATTGGCCCATGCTATAGCCAGGGCCAATACAACTTAAGTGGTAAACCAAGTCAAAACAGGTCAACTATTCATGTTTTGCCATATCCTGATCTGGATATATGCTGGTCGCAAAACCAATAAGCCCCATTTATCCCGTCAACGCAGTGCCTATGTGCCGTGAAACATGGTGCCGTGCAACATACTTGATATCATATCAATACGACCTAATCACAATTCATACGCGGTTACAAAGAAATATCCAAACCACAGTGTTGGCCAGTGCCTGATCGATCAAGACTGGTGAAAATGGGACTGTTCAGTGTATGTGCGGGTTAAATTTTGCAAATAAAAACGTCATCGCCGGGAAATAAAATTGTTAAAATTAAGTTCATGCCATTTTCTGGATGCCAAAGCCATTTCCATTACGACCCTCAAATTCCAATTGTTGGCTCTCTTCCCATTCTGTGCGTCATTCAGCCACGACTGACGTCATAATTATAAGTACGTCAGTAAGTCTACTACGTCATTTAAAATAAAAATGGCTGCTCCCAGTGATTCCAATCAGGTAAGGAAATAAACAAATAAAATAGTTGTTTGTCGTGTTGATATTATTCTGGACAGTTCGCAATCGTTGCAGGACCTGCTCCGAATGAAAATGGATGAGTCTGGTGAATTTTCACAGTACCGTATATTTCGTTGACAAGAAGCTGTAATTTCACATTGTCAGTGACAAAATATAAAGTATTAACAGAACATTCATCTGTTAAACCCGCCTGAAGTATACATATTGTACTGGTTAATTCTGGACGCATTGATTCAACTGGTCACCATTCTAAAGAGGATTAGCAATAGGATTCTAAATAGGATAAGTTGTAAAGTCGCCATTTTTTTTTTTTTCTCTCCATCATCCATGAACGATGAAATGAATAGAAACAAAATCTTTGTAACATGATAAGATTATTCTGTAAACATTTCGATGAGTAAAGTACCTAAAGGCTAAAACAAGTATTGATCAATTTACTGTCATGGCTGTTCATTTAGGGATTATTACAACCATAAAGTATCAAACTATGTTGTGAGCGCAAAGGAGTGGTTGATGCAATTCGGATCTAACTTATCTCGCGTTTGAAGCCGAAATTAACTAAATTAAGTTGATTTAAATGTTGTTTGACAATGTTGACGGGATAAATAGAATAGTAGGTTAGTGCCGTGAATGGGAAAAATATCTGGCGCGGCGCGGAAACGGGATGGGCTCGGCAGAGCCTCGACCATCCCGTTTCCTAAGCCTTGCCAGATATTTTTTCCCATTCACGGCACTAACCTACTATTCTCTATTTCTCCAGGGCCAATATCGGAATTCCAAGTTGTGATGAATATGCATTTCTTATCTCCCCTTAATACAATAACAAAGGCATTGTTATTACGAGGCTACTCCCTCACTGGCAGCATTGATAATAAAAAAAGTCCTCAGTGACCTTGACCTTAGGTGGTCGGATGTGGCTCGTATGCAAAACAAACCACCATCACTAGACACACATTGTGGCAAAATATTGTCAAAATCGGTGAAGCGGTTGATAAGTTAATCGGCGAGGGGATAATAAACATGTACTATTGACCTTATTTTTGGCATTCTGCATGCATCCAAACGAGGCAGCAAAAGTACTAGAGATTTTATTTAAGTGTCTTGTTGAAAGTTTGAAGGTTGCTTTCTATACCCATAATATGCAGATGCATTTCTGAAAACTAGACACACTATAAAACATGTTCATAGAACATGGATGCCCCACTTATAGCTTGGTTAGTAAACGAGGCACAATAGCAAAATTGTACAAGTACAAGCTCAAACAAAAAGTTTAACCAAGGGGGAACTAACTATAACTAGATTGGTCAGTAAGCGAGGCTTAAGGAATACCTCCCGCGTGGGCCCAGGTACCCCTAAAATATGTAAAAATTTCCAAGTGTGTGGGCTTGTGACCTTGACTCTGGGATTAGCGGGAGCGGCATGAACGTGAATTTGTCACAGGGTGGTAGAGGTCCATTGGAGCAATGAGTGTGTGAAATGTGAAGCAGATCCGAACAAGGAAATAGGAAGTTATAACCGATTTCTCTGATGTTAAGTTTTGTAAAGAGACTACCGTATAACCTCGAATTAATGCCCCGGGGGGGTTACATTTTACAAAAGGGGGGCGTTTATTAGCCACTAAAAAAAACAAAAACAAAAACTTACCAAGGACCGCCAATTTCAAACACAAATAAGGATTTAAGGATTATTTGTGTGTTTGGAGGGTTCTTTATTAGGAGGGGGGTGTTAATTCGAGGTTATACGGTAAGTATGTGACGTTGACCTCGAGATCAGCGTGGATTTGTCACAGCATATGAAATATTAAGAATTTTCAATGAAAGAAATAGAAGTTATAACATATTTCTCTGATGTTAAGTTTTGTAAAGAGACTAAGTATGTGATCTTCACCTTGGGATCAGCGGGGGGGATGGACAGTCGTAGATTTGTCACAGCATGATAGTACAACCTTAGAGGAATGCACAAGTGAAATAATAAGAATTTTCAATGAAGGAAATAGAAGTTATAACTTATTTCTCTGATGTTAAGTTTTGTAAAGAGACTAAGAATTTGACCTTGACATTGGGATCAGCGGGGGTTGGACGGTCGTGGATTTGGCACAGCATGGTAGTAGAGCCTTACAGGAATGCATGTGTGAAATATTAAGCATTTTAGATGAAGGAAATAGAAGTTAGAACAATATTTCTCTGATGTTAAGTTTACGGACGCACGGACGGACAACCGGACTCCAGTATACCCCCCCACAACTCGTTGCGGGGGGTATAAATATTGTAATTGTAGGTCATGGTCACACAAAGGTCATTTGATAGTGTGGAAGTATGGTGGCTGTAGACCCAATACTATTGAAGATACAAGCTCAAACACAAACATTAACCAAGGGAAATAACTATGTAAATATTGCAATTGTAGGTCAATGCCACACAAAGGTCATTTGATTCACAGTGGGTTGTAACTCATGATAGTGTCCACGTATGATGGCTGTATGTCTAATACTATTGAAGATACAAGCTCAAACACTTTAACCTTGTGACGGATGGACAGATGGGCGGACAGACATGGGTAACACTACATCACGCCGTTTGAGGATTGCCTCTTATTTGATGTTTATGCCACACCGTGATGATCACGGTGTGGCATAAACATCAAATAAGAAGCAATCCTCAAACCTTTGTAGCAAGGCTTAAATAAATCTAGTGGCATAAACATCAAGTGAGTGAGTGAGTGAATAGGGTTTAACGTCCGCTTTTCTGACATAGAGGTACAAGCCTCAGGGAGTCTACACGCAGACGGGTCAACGGGGTCGAGTCCCATATCCACCTGTCCAAGGGGGGTAAATCCCAACTTCAGAACTCAATATTTACAATCAAAATATATATTCAGTCCTGAAATTAGAACAACCTGATCTGGTGCCAGGCCCTCGCCACACCAGCATCATTTATCCCATCCCCTAAAAGTAATAGGATTAGCGCTAATCTTACTTTTATATATGGGGCATAGCCCGACTCAACTCTCACATACAAGAAAGCCAAAAATGTACATGAGGGCCAAATCCGGTATAGTGGGTTCCGGAAAGTATGAACCCAATCGTTAAGCCAGTTTAGTCGCCTTTTACGACAAGCAATGGCTACTGCAGCACTATTCTCAGGATCAGTTGATCCCGCCCCGGTGCCTGCACATCAAATAAGAAGCAATCCTCAGACCTTTGTAGCAAGGCTTAAATAAATCTAGTGGCATAAACATCAAATAAGAAGCAATCCTCAGATCTTTGTAGCAAGGCTTAAATAAATCTAGCTGTGCTCCCTGACTTTATAGTTCACCCTACTGTCTAAGCCAATCACCGTGCAGCATTGTGCTCCACATATTTCACATATTGCAACGTTTAATCCAAAGAAGTTACATTTTGCCTGATTTAATGGTTAACTGTTCAACAGGAAATGGAAAATCAATACTCGGATGGGACATTGCATTCTACACTTGGCTGAACTATTATAAGTATGTTATTGTTCACATGTTGTGGGTTTTTCAGGAACTAAATGCTGTGGTCGCTAGCGCTCCCTCACATTTAATTTCTTAAACATCCAATATTTGAACAATAAATTAATATTAATATTGGTTATCAAAGAAACAAAGTCTGAAACTACTGTCAGTAATTATAGTTGAAGTTAACAATATTATTTTCAGTGGAAAATATCAAGAAATGGGTTTTCATAATAATCTTACCTTTGCCATTAACCCTTACTACGCTGAATTAAATATTGTCGTCTGCTGGAAATGTTTTATTTTCAATATTTCTCGACAAAACCAGTTTTTTGCTGAGAATTAAAGCAAAAATGAAAAACAGCATACGGCAATTTCCGTCAACAGCGTAGGAAGGGTTAATGAGGCGGCTATATGCACAGGTGGAAGACTCGGACTTGTGACACACAAAAAATGCCCATTACAAAAATGTCATTACCCCACCCACTTGGTCTCATACAGTACTATCTTCTATTATAGAAGATAGTACTGTATGAGACCAAGTGGGTGGGGTAATGGGCATTTTTTTGTGTGTCACAGGTCCGAGTCTTCCACCTGTGGCTATATACAGTAAATCACGTCTCTCAGGTAATGTCAACGTTAAATTGACAAACACAGATTTCTTACACACACACGGATGCACACACGCCTGTAAGTCATTGCAATAACTATGCCAAGCTCTCCATAAGCAGGTTTGACAATATAGTAAGTTCATTTTCGCATTATGCACCACATGAATCCAGTATACTGGATCAGGTATATTAACCCTTATAATGCTGAATTAAATATTGTCGTCTGCTGATTTTTTTATATTTTCAAGTTTTATCAACAAAAACAGTTTGTCAGCAGTTTAGAATCATTTCCAATGGAACTGATTCTAAAGTGCTGCTAAACCATGTTTTTATCGAGAAAAAAAATGACAAAATTTGAAACAACAGCAGACGGCAATTTTTGTTTCCTGCATTCTAAGGGTTAAGAAAAATAAACAATTTTATTCATAAAATATGCCAGATATAAAGCCCAGAACAAGCATATACATTATAAAACACAATATAAACATAATGTACACAAGTCAATGATTTTTCATGAATTTCAAATGACATAAAAAATCTTACAAAGACACTACATACAGTGGGGTCAGCGTGTAAGTGCACACACAAACGAACACGACAGGTTGGAACCAACCTGTCGTGTTCGTTCGTGTGTGCACTTACACGCTGACCCCACTGCATACTGAGAAACAGAAGGGCACAATTTTAAATGCATGTCTACCATGTATGGTATGGTATGGTAAAAACTTTATGTCTCCCATGAAACTTTCAGTAACTTTCAACATCATTAACATTTAATAATACTTCTTCCAGGGACATCCACCAAAGAAGTAAAACCACACATAGACATGTCACATACACGGCATGTAATAAAATAAATAAGAAACTAGAAAATGTGTTCATACAACACGGATGCCCCACCTATCGCTTTGATAGTAAACGATGCAAAATACGAAGTCCAAAAAGGGGAGATAATCCATGGCTCAGTGTGAAAGTAAAAATAGAAATTCACTTTGTGCATCTACATACCAAGCATCAAGCCTCCAGCTATTACCGTTTAGAAGTTTTATAAGTTACTAAGCAAAATGATGAAAAGGGTAAGATAATCTATGACCTGTGAGTCAAAGAAAAAATCGAAATAAACTTTGCGCATCTACTCATCACAAGGAAGCTACATACCAAGTTTCAGTTCCTACAAATGGATACTTATGTTGCTATTCTTTTATTTAAAGTAGCCACGTAAGAGGAAAATATAGCCACGTAAGAGAACAGAATGAATAGCATTTACAGTTACCCATTGTTCTCTAGCCACATAAATACCTCACCGTGTGTACGGACCGACAGACGGGACGGACGGACAAGGGTAACACTAAATACCTCCTTCACTATCGTGGTGGGGCATAATGATAGAAAATATACAAAACAAGAAAATGTGACCCGTCGTGACAGACACACAAACCGGACAGATGGACGGATGGTCACACAGTCGAAACACTGAATACAACATACTGGTTCTACTGAGACCAGGGCATACAAATGTGAAAAGGCCTGTAGAATGCCACACACAATATTTGTCGTCTGCTGTTCCTTTATATTTTGCCTTATTTCTCAATAAAAACATGGTTTAACAGCACTTTAGAATCATTTCCAATGGAAATGATTCTAAAGTGCTGTTAAACCATGTTTTTGATGATAAAAAATGGAACATAGAAACTAAACAGCAGACGACAAAAACTAATGTAGCAGTGTAAGGGTTAATACCTCATAAACAAATAAGGTCATCTAGAGATGGAGCCTTGGTACCAAGCCTCATTGGGAAAACAAGTGGCATGGAAATATTCTGGTAGTATTTTTTTATGTCTAGGACGGTGTAATATTTATTTATTTATTTAATGGTGTTTCACTGCCTGTCAACAGCTAAGGTCATTTTAGGCCGGGTTAATGGAGTCAAAGGGCGTCGATTGATCCCACAACCTTTGGTATTAAAGTCCTACTCACTGGACTATCAAGCCCTGCCATGTCATTAGAATAACCTGATCTGTAGCCGATTTCATCAACATTGCAAAGTATACTTTCTAGCAAAGTATATTTTGATGGAGTAATCATTTATTTTCCCGAAATGCATTATTTCATATAGAACTAACGACAGCATATATTTGATGATTAAATGTATGCAGATTTATTATACTGAATTTATTACATTATCACAGCCAAATTGGCTGTGATAATGTAATAAATTCAGTATAATAAAAATTAATAAATTTATCATAAAATTGAAAATTTCTCCCTCAAAGTATACTTTGCTACTAAAGTATACTTTGCAATGTTGATGAAATGGGCTACTGGTGTCAGGTCATCACAACACCAGAGTCACTGAGCCCCACGCTTTAAAATTAATAGGATTAGTACTAAAACATTGAATGGGTTTAACGTCCCACCAACAGCTAGGGTCACAATCCATCCAAGGATTAGTACTAATCCAACTTTTATAATGGGCATAAACGCTAATAATATGCAGTGTGTAACATGATGATATGTGTAATGACATGAATATCTGTGAAAATAATTATATTTACATAGCATAATTTGTGGTCATATAAATTTGTATATACATGTAATTATAACGAAGTTCATAAATTAACATTTGCACATATAAAAAGATAATGATTTGCAAACAATCTACCGTAATAACCCTAACTATTCGGGCATCATTTGTCTGAGGAAACATATAAAAATGTATGATTTCCCCGCATCAGTGAGCTTGCCAATATTTATGGTTAGTATGGCAGTAGTCACAATAACAATGTATTTGGATACAATTTGTTTTGGGAAACCCATATTTAATAGGGGTTTCCCAAAGCAACTTGTGTCCAAATATTTAGGGCTAATACGGTACATGGTTTACACTAAACATAGCAAGTTTTCAAATTTACAAATATCGCTCATGTACAAGGCATATGTGACTTTGTCATGACAAATAGAGGCTTACTGCTTTGTGAAAGTTGACCCAGACCAGCCAGCGCCTCGTCACAATCAGATTAGTTTTTTGTTTATTGGTGTTTAACGGCCTATCAACAGCTAAGGTCATGTAAGGCCAGGCGAACGTTTTCAATCCCGTTTTAACCTGCTGCTTTGTGGGGAAAATCTCAAAATCGGAACGGAATATTTACATCGAGAAAACATATATTCAGCCCTGAAATTTGAATAACCTGACCTGTAGCCCATTTCATCAACATTGCGTAGCAAAGTATACTTTGAGGGAGAAATTTTCAATTTATTGAAAAATTTATTAATTTTTATTATACTGAATTTATTACAAAAATGGCTGTGATAATGTAATAAATTCAGTATAATAATTCTGCATACTTTTAATCATGAAATATATGCATTTGTTAGTTCTATATGAAATAATGCATTTCTGGAAAAATAAATGATTACTCCCTCAAAGTATACTTTGCTAGTAAAGTATACTTTGCAATGTTGATGAAATAGGCTACTGGTGCCAGGTCCATACCACACTAAGTCACTGAGCCCCTTCCCCTAAAATAGCATTACGAATAATCATAATACTCGCATACAAAATGCCAAAGACGTATGTGAGGGCCAAACCAGGTCTCCAGTCGGAATTTCGGTAAGGATGAACCCTGATCGTTAAATTATCCATCGCATGCTCCCACCTGCCACCCACATTTGTAGTCAGTGTCGATCCTGATCGTCATGTGTTTATTAATGAAAGATTGATAAAACTGGTAGTCAGTAGGCATAAACAATATCGGATTGATGGCATGGCAACCAGTGTTGGCCCTGATCTGATTGCACAGAAACATTGTGAATTCCCCATTGTCAGACCAAGGGCCTGTTTCACTAAATTTCGTACGACTAAAATGTTTGTAAGTGCAAAATTATGATAGTCTGTAAATTTCACATTAACAATGTCTTCTTGCAAACAATGATTGGATTTTCATTTATTGAGCATAGGCTGCATATGCAGCCCATGCTAAATAAATATAAATCCATAAATTGAAATTTCCAGACGATCCTAAATTTGCACTTACGAACATGTTAGTCGTACAAAGTTTAGTGAAACGGGCCCGGGCCCGTGAATGTGTTTATCAGGAACTACACTGGTCAATGACTCAATAATAAAGCCTATATTTATCATGACGAGTCACATATTATTTCATGTACAGATTCGGTAATAATAAAATATTGTACATTTATTTGCCCGACATATCTGTAGACACACAATTTCATTTGTTCATAATTAAATATATGCCATGATCTGAACTGTAATAAATTTCACAAACATTGCTTAATAAGTGCACTAATCTGCCTTAATACAGTTTGACAGAATAATTATTTATGTTTTTACTGAAATCCATTATTTCATATAAAAACAAATGTTGATATTTGATGATAAGAGGGCCTCTTAAATAGGCCCTTTTATTTATTGATGGGCCGTTAAGCACCATTTCCATTCCATTCTATTTCAGTACAAAACATTATTGTGTTGAATTGTTAAAACCAAAAGACTTGGTGCAGGTGATGATAAAGTTTATTTAACATTCATGCAGCATGTTGCATTAACATTAACACAGCATTTGTTTGCAATCAAAATAGAAAATTTCACTAATTAAAGTAAAACAATTAAGTTATGCATATTAACCCTTAGAACCCGGGAAACAAAAATTGTCATCTGTTGTTGTTTTATATATGATCTTCTTCTCAATAAAAACAAGGTTTGACAGCACTTTAGAATCATTTCCATAGGAAATGATTCTAAAGTGCTGTCAAGCCATGTATTTTATGAGAAAAATGGAAAATAAACAGCAGACGACTAAATTTAATTCTACAGCATTATAAGGGTTAGTGCAATTTGTGGTTTTGGTCAAATCCGCTCCAGGTTACCAGCTGATAATACATGTATCAGTTTTTGAATAGCGCAGACGTAGATCACTTGTCGCATGTGCAATGTTTATCGTGTTTATTCTATTTACCAGGCAACGCTTTATGCTAAAAAAAAACCACAGATGACGTCGTTAACTATGGATGAGATGTTGCGTCATTGGGTAATGTCACGTGACGTCATCCGACCAATGGAATGTCAATTTTCACTTCGTTGTAACCCTGATGTTTGTATCAGGTCAATGCCTGATATAACAATATGTTATCAGTAAGTATTCAGTCAATGCAGGTTACCTGATAAATTACCAAACTTGCGAGGATTCATTTTATAATGCTGCGGTTCATTTCACTAAATTTTGTACAACAAAGAAGTTCATAAGCGCAAATTTAGTTTTGCAAATGTTCTATCACTGGCAGTCGACGTTGTACGAACCGTTGGCGGATCTGTTCACATTTAATGAGCTGTATGTGTGTCGAAAATGGTTTGCTTTAGGCAACCACAGTACATTAGCAGCAAATTAAATTTTTCGTACATTTTTATCACAAAAAGAATACTGGAACAGGCCCTAGATGTCTATCTGGTGTCTTTATTTGTATGGCAATGCATTTTTCTAGCATATTACTCTGTCAATGAAGTATGTGAACAATACGATATGTAATTTATTGGAATGGTCCCAATGTTACCTGAAACTCAATATCAATTTTATCTAATTTAATAGCGTGTCACTTAAAAAAACCTATTGACCAATGTTGTGTGGAACAGACAGTAAGCATACTGTCCAACAGACAGCAGTGTGTCAACGTAGACTAGAACCAACAGTACATTCTGACACAAACTTCATTAAAACAAAGGACATAGTAGTTCACTGTTTTAGCTACCGTATTTCGCTGTGTCTTGCACGCACTGGTGTACAACGCGCATCTATATTTTGGGGTGAAAAATCGGGAAAAAAAATAGTTCGCGTCTATAGTATAAGAAAATTACTTTCCGAGTTCACATCCACAATGCTTAACATGTGCTGTTACGCTCTCTCAAAGCTGCTAATCGGTGACAAAGAGATCGTCAAAGGTCAGCTTTACTAATCGAGGCATAAATTAGACTTCACATTGTCTAAAATTATGTTGTATTTATTGTTATTTACTGATTAATATGCTTAATATTAAAAATTCATGATGCATGTAATAAATTTATTGAACCTACTTACGAAGAAGTTTGTTGTATATAATTCCACCATATATAATGCCATTCGTGTATAACATAACAGACCGCAATACATATATTACCCGTAATTGCCAACACACAGCTGCCATGTATCAAACTGCTTCCCCAAGGCGATATTAAAATAACACTACTAGTGACCTGCACACGAGAAATGGGTCATAAACAATTCCCCCCAGCAAAATATTGACACTGTGCCAATCTGTGGACAAACCGTGGATATACGTAGGTACAGATAGTGTGTATTCACAGTTAATTGATTAGGTAATAGAAATAGACATAGCAGGCGCTGATATTATAGCCTACGGTACTACCTGAATACACGACATTCCAGCATAGCCCCATATCAGTGTATGCGGAAGCGAATCAGGGGCTATGCTGGTCGCGCATGTCATAATGGTATTGATGTGTGAATACTTGTCAATACTTTACAACAATAGTAACACAGTCAGTTGGCAACCTAGCAACTGAAGGACAACGACCATTACCGAGTGTTACCGAGTGTGATCTGAATGTGCGCTACGCTGAGTTAGAATTTAAAATCTTACATCAACAGCTTATGGGATTGAGATAATCAGTCCTCATTAATTATTCACAGAATGGCAGACGTGTGATGTCACTTCGAAAATTTACAACCAAACAATAACAGGCAGGCAACATTTGACCGATATGAGATCGGGACACCAGCGTAAATCCAGAAAACATGTAAATTTCCTCTAATACACGTAGCCTCTTATGTTACGAGCCTGGCTATATTAAATCACATCCATAAAATAGAAATCAACTTCAAGACGGAAACAAACAGATAAATGTGGCTTTGGATGGAGAAATGAGGTCTATGGCATTTGCACCCATTCTTACCCATCATACTTTTTCTCTTGTTTCACACTATGCGTATTTCAACGTCACAGCAGACACCTGTCAAAAATCGATATTTCCTGGGCTTGTTTTGTGTGATAAAAAATGAGTAAAACTGGCACAGAAATCAGTTGGAAAAAATGTTTGAAATTTATCTACCTACCTATAACTTCTGGATTAAAAATGCGGGTGAAAAAGTGCGCGCAATAAACTGCGAAATACGGTAGACCAGAAACAACTTATTCTGCAGAGTAAACTGGGATTAAATCCATGATCAGTAGTCAACATGGTAACTGCCCAACTACAATCCATTCCTTGCATGTTTGTGCATGTCAAACTGGCATATATTGCGACTAGTTACAACCTGTTTGTTCAAACCATTCAAGGCGTCAAAAGTGTCGTCTGCTTTAATAAAAAAAAAAATTATTTCTCAACAAAAACATGTTTTTACAGCACATGAGAATCATCTTCAACAGAGATGATTCTCATGTACTGCAAAAAACATGTTTTACAAACAAAAATATAGAAAAACTATAAAAGCAGCAGACAACATAAAATATTAGCAGTTTGTACTTGATATTGATCATCCTGTGGCGGCATTGTACAACGACTGATGGTAGTCACGGTCGTAGTATTGTGTGAAAGTATGTTCCGTGACGCAACAGATCAGTGAGTTGTAGGTGTGTATTAGCAGGCGGGGAAATCGCGAGGTGAAGTATGCGACAAACTGGTCTGGAATGTCGCCGAGAGAGTTCTTCACGTCGTCAGGAAGTTCTCTGTAGTGGTGTTTCTGGAAGAGTAGAGAATGACATGGTAACTAAGTTATGTTACAATGGATAACGTACATGTTTAACCGTCACCGTATGTCATGATAATTTGTATGTTACTTGTAAGAATTTGATTACACGAGAAACAGAATATAAGAAATTTGTTTTTTAGAGTTGTTAAAAATTATTTTTATTCATTCATCAATTGTGAAGAAAATGATGAAGTAATATTGAAATGTGAATAGTGACCATGCATGCATCAGAAAAGAATACTACTGAAAACATTCAATTTTCATATATACTTATCAATGGAGCAGGATCGAATAAATGAATGGGATGTAGCACACATTATAGGAATGAATGGCCTTTTTGTGGAATTTATCGGGGTATAAACTTGGAAAAGTCGCGGGAATACTGGACGAAGGCCGGAAGGCCTCGTCCAGTATTCCCGCGACTTTTCCAAGTTTATATCCCCGATAAATTCAACAAGAAGGCCATTCATTCCTTATAATTCCAGCATTTGAAATAAATTCATCAAGAAAATGTGTTTATTTTCCGTTTTCTTAAGAATTATTTTAACTGCGCCTGACGATTACGGAAAGTAGTTCGGCATGGGAGTTTACTGGGATATAAATTTTGGACAGAGACTTGCTATAGACCAATCAAATGTTAGGGAATTGTGTAAATATTTTTGTGCTGGAATTATTGTGTCATTAGGGAAGTCAAAAATCCCAAATCTCCAGACAGGACTGGAAGTTTAACCTTCTTCGCTGTTGACGGAAATTGCTGTCTGCTGTTTTTCATTTTTGCTTTAATTCTTAACAAAAAAATGGTTTTGAAAGCACATGAGAATCGTCTCCACTGGAGATGATTCTCATGTGCTGTCAAAAACCAAGTTTTTGTCGAGAAATATTGAAAATAAAACATTTCCAACAGACGACAACATTTAATTCAGCGTAGTAAGGGTTAATTTGTGTCTGTTAAAACTTTATGTGCTGCACCCTGATCATATTAACATTGATAGTTGTCACCTTACCTTGTTCCTCATGGCTCTGAGCAAATCCCTCACATATTTCCCTTTGTATGTCCGGAACTTCCGCAAGTCTGAAATACAGAATATACACTTTATATAGTGATCAAGATGATGAAAGTTTTCATATACCAACTTGCCAATATCTAAGGTCGGTTAGGCTGTAAGTAAGGAAAGGATAGATACAGTGAAACCCCAATAGAGGCATAACATTTGTTATCAAATACCCCTCTCTGGTTCTTTACTATGTGCATATTATCGCTACCTTCCATCGTGTCAGAGAGGGAGCCTAAATTTTGGCGAACTAGCCAGTTCATAAGTTGGGTGTCATAATCGGGTGTCAAGATCTCCATATTTTTTTTTTTTTGCACAACCATGTGCTTCCGGTGTCGGGGTGTCTATTCATTCGGTCACGGTTAGGTGTAAATTCGCAGTTAGCGGCAGCGGCGGTATATGAAATGTCGATTTTTTTTGTTCTAAATAAACTTATATATAAATAAATAAATAATATATATCGGGGCTTCTAAAATTTCAGAATGCCAATCGGTCCAGACATGCAGACATGATGTCGACAGAGACACACATTTACGATCAATTACTCCACACATATTTATCAATTTCGCGTCACTATCACACATGGAATGAAATAGAATTTTATTTAGTAAGATTTGGCTCTGGAATTATCTTTTGCACATAATTATTCCGTAAATTTAGGACGTCGAAATTTGACGTTGGAGGTGCAAAATCGTCGAAAAAAAGGTAAGGCAAAAACCGGCGATGCGATGCAATAACAAATAACACATATCGAACTATGTTTTGGTAGCACATCAGAATCTTCTAAGACGCCGATTATCATCTTTTTGTCAAGCTATGTTGTTCTTGTTTTTGTCATGAATTATTGGTGTTTGTCCACATTTGTTCTATTTCTTAATAAAAATATGTTCCAGCACCACATGAGAATCGTCTTCTAAGACTATTTTTACGGGTCTTGTTGACGACATGTTACAATCTCGCGCATAAGTTGATCGCAAAAGTATGGTCGCGAGATTGCGTGACGAAAACACGTGATTCTATCATATTCAATCTTGCTTTTTCGCAACCTAGCCGCGCGATCTCGCATTTTTGCTTCGCGATCTTGCATCAACACGCATGAGCAAAACTAACCCGAATGTTCTGTCTGCGTTACCTGCGTTTTATAATTCGGGTTACAGCAAAATATATTTCCAAAAGCGGAAAGCGAGATGGCGAAAACGCTTTTAACACGACAGACGTACATGTCCACGGTTTATTTTGCGTGCGCAACCCACCCATCCCCGCGATCTTCCTCAGCGCGGACATGTCACTGTGATTGGCGGCGACGATTTACATTTACGTTCCAACAAGATTTTCACGGTGTGTAATCGATCATATTTCCTCGCCACCATATGAAACCCCGACTCGAGAAACACAAATTAACCGAGTATGGAAGGTCTTCGAGCCATTTCCGACCCTTAAATATAAGAAATACACAAATTAAAGGTGCATGCCCACTCAGTCGGCACAAACTGTTCTTTATAGGAATTACATAAGTGTACAATTGTGTCAATATTCCACGAGTTCTAAAAATTACGAGAGCCCGCTATACAGATATAAGTTATAAATATTTATTTTAATGATAGTGACGCGCGGTGGTATCAGGCTATTTTCATATGCAAATGAGGCATAATATTTTTTAATTATTTATACTAATTAAATGAATCACCTGAAAAAATAATATTTTCAACAGATTATAAAGTATGATCATTGCACATCAAAAACTAAATACAGAGAATAAATAATAATGTCTGTTAACATTTTAAGTAAACACGGTTATCGCCCCTAATATCAGTGTGAAAATTTACGTCTGATATAAAATGTATAATAATGCCAATCAATACGTGGGGTAATGGTGAATGAATATTTAGTTTGCCAGAAAATGTCTCGGATGATGTCTCCGATATAAAGAACATTATGTGCATTCTGAGTGGGCATGTACCTTTAAGTTGTTGATTTCTGAATTTGTCAATTGTTTGCACGGTCTAAGAAATCAATGTTTTATCAAGTCATCGGACAAATGTGAAAAGAAAACCTGAATATATTGGTATTTCTTTACAAAAACATATTTTGACAAAATATGAGAATCATCTTAGGAGACGATTCTCATTTGCTGCCAAATATTGCTTTTATCAAGAAATCAAACAAATGTGAAAATGCACAAGCTAATGCGTCAATTCGATGACGTGAAGGTCAGTCAAACTTTGCAAGTGAAACTGGATTACCGACTGACGATTGTAAACACCATCAGGTGCGCAGCTAGACCGAAAATGATATGTCGCAAATGTGCTAGTTGGGGATGGGTGGGTACGGCGGTATATTTTTTTTATGTTACAATCTCGCGTTTTTGCGATCTCGATCTCGCCTTCCGCTTTTGGAAATACGATTTGCCTATGCATGTGTAGACAGCATGCGTGTTGGATTTGCGTTCTACGTACGTACATATAAAGCATGCTAGTTCAAATTGCGTTCTACGTACATACGTGCATGTAATGTATGCGCAAAACTCAATTTCAACACGCATGCATTATACACACACATACAGACATGAACAAACGTATTTCCAAAAGCGGAAGGCGACATCATGAAAATGCCAAGGCGAAAACGTGACATTGCGGTCTCGAAAACGCGAGATAGCCAGGCGAAAACGCGAGAATGAATACAGTAGAATCTCAAGTTTTCGCCTCGCGATTTGGTCTCGTGTTTTCGCGATCTTGTGTATGGATCGACGGTGCGATGCAGTAGCCTAACCAATAACACAAATCAAAATATGTTGTTTTTTTTGGCTCACTAAACGTGTATTGGCAGCACATTAGAGCAAACTCGTCGCACATGCATAAGGAAAAGTAATCCGAATTTTTCAAAAGCGGAAGGCGAGATCGCGAAAACGCGAGACGATTTTCATTATTTTAGGAAATGATTCTCATGTTTTTTTATTGTTGATAAATGCTATGCTATATTTACCTACTCTGTGGTACACACAATCCCACTGTCAAAAGGGTGCGCCAAAATTTAAATGCGGATACTATGATACATAATGCAACAACAACAACACCATTTACGACTTCCGTTTGAAGACATAGGTCAATATCTAGAACGTCAACACGGCCGAATCGAAATTGCTAGACAAAACATGACTAGCGGACTTTATAACCTTGTACTACACGTGCAAAGGAGTGTCGGCAGTCACAGGCGGATAGGGGGAGGTACAAAAAAATACTGGACCAAAAATGCCCACCACCTAGATAATTTTACTTGAAAATATACCCACAACCACCATATATATTTTTGTTTTTTACCCACCACCACGAGAAAAAAAATACGTCGGCATTCCGTCCCCCCCCTGAGATTTTTTCCTGGAAAAGCCCTTATGAAGAAATGTCTGAAATCTGCCTAAAAAGGAAAGTGTTCATGCCTGTAGCCTATTTCACCAACATTGCAAAGTATACTTTTCTAGCAAAGTATATATTCAGGAGAATTTTTCAATTTTATGATTAATTTTTATTATACTGAATTCATTAATACATTATCACAGCCATTTTGGCTGTGATAATGTAATAAATTCAGTATAATAATTCTGCATACTTTTAATCATGAAATATATGCAGTTGTTTGTTTTACATGAAATAATGCATTTCAGGAAAAATAAATGATTACTCCCTCAAAGTATACTTTGCTAGAAAAGTATACTTTGCAATGTTGGTGAAATAGACTACAGGACAAGGCTACGGAGTATCTCCCCCATGAAAGCTGTAGAGAAGACTGAATTTGATTGAGATTCTCTATAGTGTTAACCATACGGAACATATACAAGACTCTACTGACCACCCTGCAACTCCGCGGAGATGTGGTTGCGCCAGTCTTGCTTGACAACCCTGGCTCCGCCCCACTCCAGTCGCTTGACAACCTCGCTCTCATCTGATTCCTTCTCGATTCTGTCGCTTACATCCTGAACAAATGGAAATCATTGTGATAAGGACTGACATGTGGTTCACGGCATTTGTGCCAAATGCAAACCCAGATCAGCCATACATCGGCACAATCTGATCAGGTCGTGCATTGTTTGTCATCTTGACAGTGAAACATCTGTCATTCTATTCCTAATCTGGCTGCAAAAAATGCTTATTTTTTATTTTCAAAATGTTTTGACAGCATATGAGCTGTGTTCATTAATTAACAGCTACACTTCTCACAGTTGCAAAAGGTCTCCCGGCTAGTAAAGGTTAACTTGTTACCTGAGAAAAGTGTAGCTGTTAATTAATGAACATTTTATGTGCTGATACAACATTCTTTTTGTTAAGAAATTAATTAAAATAATTAAAAACATCTGAAAACTATCCCATTAATCAGATAAGGGGTATTTTTAAAAAAATACTGACAAACACTGCAGATCCTGATAAAGACAGCTTGTTTACAAGCCAGCTCACCTGCATCTACAGTGTTTGCAAAAATTGAAAGTGAATGGGTTTAACGTGCCAGCAATAGCTACGGTCATATAGCGACAGGACCTGTTTCAAGTCTCGTCCGAAACACCAGTGGGATGGAAATACATGTAGTATGAAATCATTTTTTATTGAACAATCTCTTGTATTGAAGGTTATTTGCAATGTCTTCTATATCGTCTGTAGGGGTTGTAATTGTTAACCCTTGTTATAAGCTGGCTCATCTGTATCCTATTTCACCAACATTGCAAAGTATACTTATCTAGCAAAGTATACTTTGAGGGAGAAATTTTCAATTTTTGGATAAATTTATTATTTTTTATTATACTGAATTTATTACATTATCACAGCCAGGGGCGTAGCCATGGACAAATTTCTGATACGCACACATATCAAATGGTAGAACATTGGGTGAGCATGGCTCACTCGTCGACCTAGCGAAGTGAGGGAGAGTGCTAGGGGGGTCCGGGGGCATGCCCCCCGTATTCTTTTTGAAACGGAGATCCTATCTAACGCGTTTTCCTGCATTATTTATTCAGTATAATAATTCTGCATACTTTTAACCATCAAATATATGCAGTGGTTAGTTCTATATGAAATAATGCATTTCAGGAAAAAAAATTCATTACTCCCTCAAAGTATACTTTGCTAGAAAAGCATACTTTGCAATGTTGGTGAAATAGGCTACTGGATCTACAGTGTTTGCAAATGCTTGCTTCATGCTCTGTAAAGTTGTAAGGGTTACAGGAACTTATAATTCGCCCCACATTCTAAGCCAATAACGGGCCAATATTGCGAACCACTGATTTAACATATTGAAAGATTTAAGACGATGATATCCCCTATCCCGATGATTCACTAAAGTCCCGAATTATTTCCTTATATATTTAATATAAATTTCCTCGGCCATCTCGAACATGCCCTATCTCGTATATGTTCTCTATCTCCACTGTTCATGCGGCCCCCACCGTATAAAATATGTTAAAAATCTATTCGCTATCTCGATCACATAAACACATGGATAAATCCGTATGGATGCCAAAATAGATTTGGTTGACACCAATTTTCAAAACCTATTATCAAACAAAACAAAATAAATTCACACCTACCTCAGGTTGTTTGTTTAATTGGTCCACCTGGATATATTTGAGTGTTTGACACGATTCATTAAGCATATCATGCTGGTCATTTAAGCTATTCACTGAGTCACGACACCACCTTGTAATGTTGATTAACTACCTTTGGTCACTAGTTAATTGGTGATTGTTTACTCGCGGTGTAATGGATGATTTCATATTTTTCGCGAAAATATTCGACCATGTCACTTCATCGCTATCTCGTACCTAGTCCTATCTCGACTATGTGGGCGATCTCTCTTCGACTTCGAGATACTGGTGCTCGACTGTACATATTACCATATTAATGACTACCTGTTCGACAGGAAATGGAAAATCAATACTCTGATGGGAGACTGCATTATAAACCTGGTTAATTATAAGTATGTTGTTGTTCACATGTTGGATTTTTAAGGAACTAAATGCTGTGGTCGCTAACACTCCCTCACATTTAATTCCTTAAAAATCCAATATGTGAACAATAACTTATACATGGTACCTGGAAGAATCGTAGCTGTTTCTCGCGGCACCAGAAGAAAGGGTGCTTCAGGACAGCACGGGCGGTGGGGCGGAGGGTCGGGTCAAACTCAATCATCTTCTCAATTAGATCTTGCCGCACGTAACCATCTGTAGATAGTATTGATCAGGTGTAATGTCTGTTTACCATATTCAGTCCTGTTGTTCCCATGTGCTAAGCGACGATGACTTAATTCCCTTTAGTAATCTCTAAGGAAAAGAGCGAATCAGAACAAGGTTTCAGGTTTTACCTGGAGAAAGTGACATCCTGTCAATTAATGGTCGCTTAGTACAAACGAGCATTCCTTTTGGTTACAAAATAAGAGGCCGGTGGTTGTGTTAACTGTCATTATATAGGGGATGGGGGGGGGGGGGGGGTGGTGTGAATTGAAATTATTATATGCCAAATTCATCGTGATAGTATATTACGTTAAATGTAATTCAGTCAGATATGCTACAATCTCTAATTGTTTCCATACATAGTCAAAATGACTTAATCTAGTTTTGGAGGAATAGCCTTTATAAAAATAATCAAATTCAAGTATCATTCAGTTTTCATTTATGTTTACAGAGATGCACATAGGCAAACAGTACACTAAAGTTTAAATGACATTATAATTTATTTTACTCGGTCACTTGGCTTAGATTCTTACGAAAACAAGAAATCAATAACGCTGATGGATGTACCCCTCAAAAACTTTAACTCAAATTTCTTAGTCATTTGACCTTGTCCTTGAGCACAGGGGCTGCATGGGTGGGATACAGAATGAAAGTATGTATGATGACAAATAAGTGTATGGTAGTCAAATCTGGGACCGACAGACAGACAAGGTGGCAACTACAAATGTATATGTAAACCAAAATATGTAAAATAGGGTCTCCCAAAACAAATTGTATCAAAATATATTGTTATTGCGATAAACCAGTACATCCCTAAACATTGGAACATCTTCGTTGTGGGAAACCAGATATGTACAGTGTAACCTCTCCAAACTGGACACCCTGGGAGGTTCCCAGGGTGTCCGGTTTAAAGACGTTCCACTGTAAATCAGACACAAGACTATGCCAAGGTATGCGGCTGTGCTTTGCGATCTTGAACAGGCATTATCATCATTAATATACACCAATAATTCCAGCACAAAAATATTTACACAATTCCCTAACATTTGATTGGCCCATAGCAAGTATCTGCCCAAAATTTATATCCCAGTAAACTCCCACGCCGAAGTACTTTCCGTAACCATGAGGCGCAGTTAAAATAATTCTTAAGAAAACAGAAAATAAACACATTTTCTTGATGAATTTATTTCAAATGCTGGAATTATAAGGAATGAATGGCCAGTATTCCCGCGACTTTTCCAAGTTTATACCCCGATAAATTCCACAAAAAGGCCATTCATTCCTATAATGAACCCCATAAAATTAAGGATATACAGACAGCCTGTGTGTCCAGTTTATAGAGGTTCTACTGTAGATGCTTCCTTGAACAAATTGTGTTTGGATATTTAGGGTTATTACAGCAAGTTTGATATTCTTTGTCACATGGGTGAGACCAACTATGTTACCTGTTATGGGAAGACTGTCGATATTATAGTCGCCATTCAGAATATTGGCCTGACGTCGGAGTGACACGCCAAACGGATGTTTCCCTCGCGTGACCACGTAGTATAACACACAGCCAGCGGAGAATATGTCCACTGCACATGTCTGAAAGAAGGCAAGAACATGAAATGGTGTTTTGTAACCTAACAGCATGTCTGAATGTGACATGTACTAGTAGCCATTACATGCACTCATTTTTCTCACATGCCATCAATTGGCACACACAAAATGTTTTGGACATTAACCCTTACACTGCTGAAGTAAATTATTGTTTATTTTCCATTTTTATCAACAAAAATGTATCTAACGTGCTGCCACACAATGTTTTATTGAGAATAAAGACAAAATATTAAACAACAGCAGATGAAACATTTCGCTTCCCACACTCTAAGGGTTAATGTAATATTAAACAACAGCAGATGAAACATTTCGCTTCCCACACTAAGGGTTAATGTAATATTAAACAACAGCAGATGAAACATACGCATTGATTATCAAAATTGGGAGTACAAAATACGCACAGCAATGTGAAAATACCCATTGATTTTCAAATTGAGTAGTGAAAATACTGCCATAAAGTTGAAATTTTTTATCATTTGTTATCATTTCCCTATTTGGTAATGAAGAAAATCAATAATCCATTTGTAAAAGTAAAATACGCAATGATTTTGAAATCAGGGGTATAGTACGCTTTAGACACAACGCTTATCTGGAGCTCTGTATCCTCTATGTTTTTAATAGCATAGATCCTTAGCAGACTGTTGTAGTGCGCTATCAGATATGGAGATAAACATAAGCTCCATTTCACCAGTCATAGACTACCGGTAACCACAAACGCCATAAGCTCCATTTCTCAAGTCACAAGCATAATATATTATGTTTACTCTACAATTTTTACTGGCTACAATTGGTCACTATAGATAATTGACACTCACGGTTCGCTGGTCCTCGTCCAACATTTCGGGAGCGATCCAGCCCTCTGTGCCTGCCGCCCCGGACCTGCGGGAGAACGAGAGCCGGCCTGCAGCCAACTTCTTACACAGACCGAAGTCCGAGATCATCGCTCGAACCTGACCCTGGGAGTCCGGATGGGATATCAAAACGTTGTGTGGTTTGATGTCTCGATGGACTGGAAGTTGAAATTAGAAATTTAAGTACAGACAATTTTTATTTCTTGATCGTATGACTGGAGTAGAACATCCATTTAGAGACATTAATAATTGATAATATACATTTATGAAATGAGCTACCAATAACCCTCTAAATAAAGGCAACCCAGTGACATGTGTTTATTTTCTGAAGTAGTAATATTTTTTTCTATTTTATGATGTCAGTGACATCAAATATTGAATGTCAGCTTGCATAATACTTTAACCCTTAGACCGCTACACACAGCGAATGTCGTCTGCTGTTGCTTTTATATCTTGCCTTATTTCTCAATAAAAACATTGTTCTGAAGTGCTGTCAAAGCATGTTGTAAATTATTCTAAAGTGCTGTCAAAGCATGTTTTTGATGATAAAAATGGAAAATAGAAAATAAACAGTAGATGACAAAAAAAAATAAGATAGCGGTGTAAGGGTTAAGGTAATCTCTTCCAGAAAAATGCTCATGATTATGCAAACAGCAAGATCTTCAATTTGGTAACATGAAAACTGATTGTTGGGAGCTACTAATATTTTCCTGTACAAAGCATAATATACAAATTCTTTGAAATACATTTTTACAAGAAACGAGGTAAAGCCACGAAGACCGGGTTTTTCCAAGGCATAGATATATGTACTTGGGTAACAGATAATGCAATGGCACAAACATGGACAAAATACTAATATTGTTTTCTGCATCGGATGATTTAATTTGCACGTTGTGTTTGGGCAACTTCTTGGAAAAAAAATAGTCGCGAAAACTTAACCCTGTAGTTATGAAGCAGGTTGTACAGAAAAAGAGAAATGGACTTAAAAACTTAAACAGGAAAACTTAACGTTGAAAATAGCTAAGTCGTTCACGAGGAAAAAATAGGTGAAGTTCAAAAAAGGTCACATGTTGGATAGTGGTATGTGGTGGGCACCCCTTGTTTATGAAGCTGTCAAACTTTGGTGGTCCTAGGTTGTACAGTAACAGAGAAATGGACATTTAACAGAAAACCCGATCTCGAGTGAATGTAAGTGAGCAATGCCGGCCATGGCCTGGTACAGTAATGAGATGGCGTCCAGGTAGCGGGAATGTTTACACCGCCCTTCGATATAGTTCTATACTTACCGATATCGAGTGAATGTAAGTGAGCAATGCCGGCCATGGCATGACACAGTAATGAGATGGCGTCCAGGTTGTGGGAATGTTTACACCGCCCCTCGATGTAGACATGCCCCCCCCCCCACCCCCGCCCCCGGGCGAGTAAAGATATTTTTGCTCCAAAATGCGCCAGAACGCAGCAAAATGGGGTGTAGATATAAAAAATATGACATACTGCTGGACCCACCTAGCAGGAGCTCGGTCGATGAACAAACGGTGCTAGTTCAAAAATATTGTAAACTATTTCAATTAAGAAGTTCAACCCCCCCCCCCCTCCTAACCTGAAATCCTGGATCCACCCCTGCTTACCAATATCGAGTGAATGTAAGTGAGCAATGCCGGCCATGGCCTGGTACAGTAACGAGATGGCATCCAGGTAGCGGGAATGTTTACACCGCCCCTCTATGTAATTCTATAGACTTACCGATATCGAGTGAATAGAAGTGAGCAATGCCGGCCATGGCTTGGTACAGTAATGAGATGGCATCCAGGTAGCGGGAATGTTTACACCGCCCCTCTATGTAATTCTATAGACTTACCGATATCGAGTGAATAGAAGTGAGCAATGCCGGCCATGGCCTGGTACAGTAATGCGATGGCGTCCAGGTTGTGGGAATGTCCCTCGATGTAGACTTACCAAGGGCGGATTCACGTAGGGGAAAAACCAGCGCGCGCCCCCCCCCCCCCGGCGAGTAAAGATATGTTTGCTCTAAAATGCACCAGAACGCAGCAAAATTGGGTGTAGATATCAAAAATATTCCGGATGGCATACCGCCGGACCCACCTAGCAGGAGCTCGGTCGACGAACAAACGGTGCTAGTTCGAAAATATAGTAAACTATTTCAATTAAGAAGTTCCCCCCCCCCCCCCCCACCCCCCTAACCTGAAATCCTGAATCCACCCCTGCTTACCGATATTGAGTGAATGTAAGTGAGCAATGCCGGCCTTGGCCTGGTACAGTAATGGTCCAGGTAGCGGGAATGTTTACACCGCCCCTCGATGTAGTTCTATAGACTTACCGATATCAAGTGAATGTAAGTGAACAATGCCGGCCATGGCCTGGTACAGTAATGAGATGGCGTCCATGTAGCGGGAATGTTTACACCGCCCCTCGATGTAGTTCTATAAACTTACCGATATCGAGTGAATGTAAGTGAGCAATGCCGGCCATGGCCTGGTACAGTAATGAGATGGCGTCCAGGTAGCGGGAATGTTTACACCGCCCCTCGATGTAGTTCTATAGACTTACTGATATCAAGTGAATGTAAGTGAACAATGCCGGCCATGGCCGCCCTGGTACAGTAATGAGATGGCGTCCATGTAGCGGGAATGTTTACACCGCCTCTCGATGTAGTTCTATAGACTTACCGATATCAAGTGAATGTAAGTGAACAATGCCGGCCATGGCCTGGTACAGTAATGAGATGGCATCCAGGTAGCGGGAATGTTTACACCGCCCCTCGATGTAGTTCTATAGACTTACCAATATCAAGTGAATGTAAGTGAACAATGCCGGCCATGGCCTGGTACAGTAATGAGATGGCGTCCAGGTCGCGGAAATGTTTGCACCGCCCCTCGATGTAGTCGGACACGGTGGCCGCACACAGCTCCAGGGCGATGTAGCGGAACTGGCTGTCAGCCTCCTGGAAATGCAATGAAGCGTAAAAGGATGTGTATCTAATATGTGTTTTTTTTTGCTTAATGCACAGTAATTGACATAACACTAAACTACATTTAGAAAGAAGTGGCCATTATATATACATATGTACTAGTATAATTAATTTAAACAAAATAATTATATATTTATCAATTGCAAAACATGAAACACTGAATACTGAATTTTTCAGTATTATAAACATTTTTTTTTACCAATCACATTTTATATGGGCGACATATATACTATTAGCTTATACTATCTAGACCCAGTGCCTTTAATGGCCTGACCCTTGCAGGGGAGATAATCCAGACTAGCAGGGCGAATGAAGGGCATCTAGCCGACCAGTATCTGGAAAAAAATGCTATAAACCACATTTCTCAAGTATGTCATATGTGTCTGTGACTGGAGAAATAGGGGTTTGTGACATTTATGACCAGTGTAGTCCCAGATCAGTCTGCACATCCGCGTTGAATATGGATTTAATGTATTATACATATATCAATCAGAAATAAACTTGTAACAATCAGTTGTAATTGTATCAGATATTATGAGACACCCTGTATTTGCCAGCACCAATACAAATTATGACAATTAGTGTGAGCCCCGATTCAGAATGTGATTTACTACATTGGGAAACTTTGGACAAAAAATTAAAATGTAGAAAAAAAGTGAAAGTGAAAGGGTCTAACGTCCCAGCAATACTAAGGTCATATAGAGACAGGACCAGTTTAAAGTTTCCTCCGACAGACCAGTGGGATGGAAATACTATGAAAGTATTTTTTTATGCCCTAGGCGAGGTTTGAACCCACAACCTCTGGATTGGAAGTCAGATGCCCCTAGGCCTCAACCCACCCTGAAAATGTAGAGGATATTAAAGGCACATGCCCACTCAATAGCCACAAAATGTTCTTTATATCAGAGACATCATTTGAGACATTTTCTGGCAAAATAAACATTCATTCCCGCATGTATTGATTGGCTTTATTATACATTTTATATCAGACAAAATTTTCCACACTGATATCAGGGGCGATAACCCTGATTCCTTAAAATGTTAACAGACATTACTATTTATTATCTTTATTTTTTTATGTGCAATGATCATAATTAGTGTAAATAATTAAAAAAAAATTATGCCTCATTTGCATATGAAAATCGTCTGATACCACCGCGAGTCACTATCATTAAACTAAACATTACTAAATGATTATATCTTTTTAGCGGGCACTCATAATGTTTAGAACTGGTGGAATAGTGACACAATTATACACTTATTTAATTCCCATAAAGAACATCTTGTGCCTACTGAGTGGGCATGCACGTTTAATAACCAAGAAATGATGTTGAATGTCGGCTTTCATTTTAAATCAATGTAAATTGAATTCTTTCTTCAAATATAGGCATGTTATCTCATGAATAAAGCCACATAATACCGTGCAGAAGTATCTGATGACGTTGGGATGTTGGTCAGACTCGCGCAGCAATTCCACCTCGCGATCTGCGAAGCTGAAGCATTCTGGGAGTAAACGCTTCACGGCCACCTTACGGTTGTCAAACTGACCTCTGTAATAGGGAAATTTCAAGAACTCAGCACATACAGTTCCCCATCATACAAAGTACATTCTTCAAGGAATTTAACACTTGCAAAGTGACAAACGAAAATGGTGTTTGCTGTTTTTCATTATGGTCTCATTACCGTAACAAAAAAGGTTTTGACATTTCTCATCCCCTGTCAAAATTTATTTATAAATATTGAAAATAGATGGAATGGCGAACAGTGCAGATCCTGAACAGTGCGCAGGCTGATCTGGATCTACACTGATCGCGAAACCCAAAAGCCCGATTCTCCAGTCACGGCCACATATGACCGTTCACTACTTAGTCACTGTCCTCACCTGTAAACGAATGTTCACTACTTAGTCACTGTTCTCACCTGTAAACGAATGTTCACTACTTAGTCACTGTTCTCACCTGTAAACGAATGTTCCCTCACAACCATGGCCCAGTACGTCCTTCGGGTCGTAAATAATCTTGCCCACTTGGACATAGCCATCGGGCACTGCTGCTGAAACAAAGGTACACCTCGATCATTACCTCACAAAACTGGCAATGATCTCATCCTCGAAATCAGGAAGTTTGATTGGCCGAGACTGACGCCAATGAAACTTATTGATTTCAAGGACAAATTTTGAAAATGTGCTAAAAATATTTTGTCTTACCCACGTGGACTGCTGCTGAAACACTGGTACACTTCATGTTCTCGTAAAACTGCACCCGTCATTGTGAAACTTCCTGAGGATATGCCTCGATCAATTAGTTTCGGAACACCTAACGACATGTGCTTCCTTCATTCAGTGGAACAGCAAATTTCAAACAAAATAAATCAATAAAGTAGGAAAACTATTCAATTCAGATAAAAACTTACCATAGGAATTACAAATTTCCAATTATTTACATTTTTTACAGACACTCAAGTTATGGACGTCACTAACTCGTTACGTTACCCAGTCTAATGGGTTTTGGAACGATTTGGCTACTCGAGTATTACTCACGGGCACCAGACCCGATGCCGTCGAAATCATGCATACTCGTACTGCAGATGTTATTTAACATATGAACTCACCTTAAACATGTTAATGGGTGTAT
This sequence comes from Conchocele bisecta, assembly GCA_029237695.1. NCBI lineage: Eukaryota > Metazoa > Mollusca > Bivalvia > Lucinida > Thyasiridae > Conchocele > Conchocele bisecta. Next base: position 74,680,534 of record CM055267.1, on the reverse strand, counting down.
TTAAATATAACCGTGTATTCTTAAAAATGTTTCTATACTTATTTTCATCCATTCCTTTGCTCATTACATTCGTGTCTGCCCTGGTCATGCTGGTATGTGAATACGGCCGATACACATTCCTCTTTTTAGTTAGTGCTGACTACAATAGTGTTTGTCACATTGTTTCTTACATTATTAGTGGTATATTGCATATATTATTCAGACAATGTTACTTTAAAACACCATTATGCCATAAACTTCATACAGTCTACACTCGTTTACTCAAAGTCGGATTCGTTACGTCGAATTCGTGTCCAAGTCCCAGATTCTATTATTTTCAATGTAACTGGCTACCGTTATGTCGAATTTCGTTACATCGAATTTCGCCAATTCGAACTAATTGTTAGGTCCCGAAAACAGAAATATGTGGTATTTCACTCTCGTTAAGTCAAAGTGTCAGTTTGTTGCGCTGGAAGTGCGAATTCGCGGCACCAATTTACCGGATCAAAGACTGGACTTGTTTACCTGTGTAAACCTGTGTAAACAAACTTTTAATAAGTGTTAAAGGATGATTTCCTCGACACCAATTAACCCATGTCAAATTTCGAAAAATAAATCCCGAGTTTCGTTTCAATCACAAATCGAAGATACAATAAAGATGGTTTTCTCAAATCCAACTTGTACAGACTCGTTTGCATGTGTCATCAGATGCGAAATGTTGCCCGAGTATATAGACGGAGTATATAGACTCACTTTCACCCTCCGATTGATAAATGCTGTGTGTATATATAATCAAGACCGGTACTATGTACAACAACTTGTTAATTTCCGGTTTACATGCTTTATTTATTAACCATAATATAATGCTACTTTACTGCTTGAATTGTCTTTTCTTCTTCCACCCTGATCAGGCGCGGATCCAGGATTTCGGGTTAGGGGGGGCGCAACTATTTTGCAATACTTGACTATATTATCGAACGAGCATAGCTGGTTCATAGACCGAGCAGAGCAGCTCGGGATAGCGCTAGGGGGGTCCGGGGGCAATCCCCCCCGGAAACTTTTTTGAAATCTACATCGTATTTCCTGCGTTCTGGCGAATTTTGGAGCAAAAATATTGACACTGTCACAGTATGTTTAGACACGATTTTTGATTGAAAACATTTAAATTTTGAAACAATAACACAACGACCGTAGAAACGTGCCTTGTAACTTGTAAGTAAAAAATCTTTACTCGGCAAATTTAAGGGGGAGTGCGAGGTCGTGTTCAGAGTTTGTTACGTCAAACTTCGGTTTACTCCGTAGTATTTATCACAGTTCGACGAACTTCGAGTAAACGAGCGTGGACTGTATGCTCAAATTTTACACATCCCACTTGAGTAGCATACAAACCGATCAAATTTAACCCTATCTCGAAACTAGGCAATGTCATGTTTACTGCAGCAGCCGCAATATACAGCTGTGAAAGCTGTCAACAGTTTTAATGCGATAAAATGTAGTTTACCGGACCTTACAAGTGTGATGACAAAAGGTAATAAGTTTGGACATAATTTAGCCCCCATATACAAAAACAAAGGATAAATCACATTTTGGATGGTGATTTTCCACATTTTTTCTGTGGTGAATGAACTTCTGTGTTTTCCTGTTACCCCATCGAAAACTGCGGTACAATTCGTGAAATCGAGCGTGCTATACGTTATATCTAGTGGTGTTCCATTTCACATTGATTGACGATATTCCAATCTGATCCTCGAAATCTGAAAATTTGATTGGTCGAGACTGAGCTGCGCAATAACAACAACAACAACAATGACCCACCATCGTATTGGAGATCGGACTGTGAAGGTTTCTGGTGTTACCAACAACAACAATAACAACAACAATGACCCACCATCGTATTGGAGGTCGGACTGCGAGGGTTTCTGGTTGAGCGAAGTCTGCACCGATCGCTGTCGTTGTTCGTTCAACTTATTCTCCTCCATCTGTCTCTGTAGCATTATCTTTATGGACTCCTCCGTTTTCTGGAAGCCAAGGTTCATAATTGAGACACGCCATGTGATTTTTGTGCCGAAGAAAATGTGCGATTCTTCATGAAATATATTTACAGAAACTGTGAAAATTTATATCTGTAAATGACATCGAAAGATGACGAAATGCTCATAGCAAATGCGGAATTGAGTTCCGCATTTGCTATGAACATTTTGTCAACTTTAAACATAATTTACAGGAACACCCGTAAATGTTGTAAATATGTTTCATGAAATATTGCACATGTTCTTAGGTACAAAATCACATGGCATGTCTCAATTGTTCATGACAATGTTCATGGTTCATAATTGTTCATGGTAGTGCTATACCAATATAAACTTGGAAAAATCACAGGAATACTGGACGAAGGCCGGAAGGCCTCGTCCAGTATTCCCGCGACTTTACCAAGTTTATATCCCCGATAAATTCCACAAAAAAGGCCATTCATTCCTTATAATTCCAGCATTTGAAATAAATTCATCAAGAAAATGTGTTTATTTTGACGGCAGCCACTTGTTTACATTGACAGCACTGACAGCGCACCTGTAGAAAGTAGTTCGGCGTGGGAGTTTATTGGGATATAAATTTTGGACCGAGACTTGCTACGTGCCAATCAAATGTTAGGGAATTGTGTAAATATTTTTGTGCTGGAATTATTGATTGATTATAATCGATAATTTATTGAAATTTCTCAACCAATCTACAGTCTACACTCGTTACCTCAAACTCTCAGAACTACTAATAGTTAAATTCTTGGTACAAAGTACATGTTTTCTCATTTTCACCAGCCCCCTGGACCTTTGAGTAAACGAGTGTAGAATTTTGTTATAATCGAATATTGGTTGCAAACAAATTCGACAGTTTGGAGAGCTTAAACCATTTCATGCCGAGGATACGCCATTTTGTTCGTGTGAAATCCTAAATATTTTCTTATATATGCTCAGAAGTATATGTCACGACCAACAGTTTCGTTGAGACAACTACACAACTTGTGGCTAATATGTGGCTGTGACTGAAGAAATGGATCCGCACAGTCTGATCAGGATCTGCACTGTTCACCATTCCATCAATGAATCACCCGTCATGCTTCGATCAAGCAATACACTTCATTATCAGGCTACGCGAGTGTGCTATTTGATCAGGAGCTACACCGGTCGCAAACGTCATAAGCCCCATTCCTCCAGTAACTCCGCCACAAATATCAACTCACCCGTGGGAAGTAGACCACTATAGCACCAATCGTACACAGTAACAAGGTCACGGTCGTGAGGAACTTCACGTCGATGTTTACATACGCCAAGAACGCATTGCCCGCGCTCACAGACTCTGTCCTATTCGCCTCATCGAAAGGAGGCAACTCGGGCGACGGTGGTACAGATTTTGTCGTGGGATTTGGCACTGTGGTTTGAGGTGGGATTATTTTGGCCTTCGTATCGGATTTGTCCGAGATTTGGAATGCGGGGGAAATCCTGGAGTTATCCTGCTCAGGCACATCGTGGTAACCTGAATGGGAAGATTGTGGATTGTATTCCATCATTTGTGGCTGTGACTGGCGAAACGTGGCCAATTTTAATCGGGGAAACTTGGTGGATTCGTTCATATTAAATGACCCCAACATTTAGAATGTAGCATTAGCTTGATTTAGTGAAAACAATTTATGTAACACATGATGTTGTTCACTATTGCTACCATTGGTAGCAATAGTGAACAACATAATGTGTTACATAAATTTTTAAAGATATTGGTACAAACATTTTTATCAAACAAAGTTTAGCGATGTAAAAATTACACATTACCAAGGCACTGTACAGATTTTAATATTGGCGCCATTTCTCATAGTAGCCCCACTATATATTTTCAGCAAAACATTTTTCATACACATTCTGAATTCTGAATGTTGAATAGTCCTGACAGCATTTATTAGAATAAATATGGTACATTGAATGTTTTTAATCCTTTGAACCCGAAAGCCCAATATAGCGGTTTATGCAAACAGTGCCGATCCAGATGAGCCGTCTCATCAGGATCTGCACTTTTTGAAAGTAATTTTCATATTTATGAGAACAAAAACACCATCTTTTGATAAATGGACTAGTCTGAAAATCATTTTGTGACGGTTGGATTGGTTGCAAAAATTAACATATCAAAATCCATTCCAGTTACTTGTGAAAGGGTTAAACTAGAAATGTGTGAGTCAAAGAATACGAGGGCATATTTGAAAACCCAACAGGCCGGAGGACCGTGGATTTGTCACCATATATTATAGGACCAGCAGAGGAATGCACATGTGAAATATGAAGCAATTTTATGGAAGGAAACAGAAATTATAAGAAATGTACCTGATCGAAAAATTTGTGATTAACCCTTTCACCCCTAAGTAACTGGAATGGATTTTGATATGTTAAATTTGCAACCAATCCAATCGTCACAAAATGATTTTCAGACTAGTGCATTTATGTTTGTTTGATTGTTTGTTGGGGTTTAATGGCCTATCTACAGCTGTCATTTAAGGCCGGGCCAATGGGTTTAGTACTAAATCCCATATATTACCTGTACAAGTACATGGACATGTTCAAGTACATGTACAAATGGGGGGAAAATCCCAAAATCAGAACTGAATATTTACAATAAAAAAATAAATATTTTCAGCCCTGAAATCAGAATAATCCTCGCCACACCAGAATCACTTGGCCCCTCCCAATAGCAGTAGGATCAGTAATAATCTTACTACTTTATAATGGGCAATAACCCAATTCAACTCTCAGGTAACAAAAGAGCCAATGATAAAAACGTAACTGAGGGCCAAACCAGGCAAACCGTGATTCCTACAAGGAGGAACCCCACCGTTAATTTAAGCCGTCGCGTTCGCCCGACTACCATCCACTAGTGCATTTATGAAAAGGGGGTGTTTTTGCTCTCAAAAATATGAAAATTACTCGCAAAAAGTGCAGATCCTGATGAGATTTGGATCAACACTGTTTGCCAATACAGGCCTGTGGTGTTGAAAGGGTTAATGGTGAGGGAGCGACAGCGTTACCAGTGTCCGTACGTCAGACTTACGTACAGTCACTGGTAGCGCTGTCGCCCCCTAACCATTCGGTGAAGGGAGCATAATAAAACATACCCAACAACAGAATAGTGTTCATTCGTCTGATTGACTGTTCTTTCAGTTTGTCATCACGTGTTGGTGTCTTCTTCTTGTCTGGTGGAACGGGGTTGGCCGATGTTGGTCCCGCGATCTGCCGTGGCCCCAAATCACGAGGCTGCAATACACATGGATGTCACAATGGAATCTCTCTATTGATCCATCTATTTGTTAATACTATCATAATATAATATAGGTTGTTCAAAGTTAATGGTTTGGCAGTGTAATAACATGTTTTATCACATGAAAACCCTGTTATGACGTATAATAACCCATTTCATAAATGTGATATGACACACATGTGAGAACACCTGCAGTGAATTTGATTGGCTGGTCACCTCACCCTAATTACGTATTCGTATTATGCGCCAACGTTATGCCAAAAGAACAAAACGACGTTCCAAATGACCACTACAATTGTTAAAATGTGCTCCCGTTTGGTAATATAAAGTGCTTACAAGGAATGGGAACCTATAAATTGGCATATTTACAATATATTTATTGCTAATATAAAACTATTTTTCTTGGTGGATATTTTAACAAGAGGGCCATGATGGCCCTAAATCGGTCACCTGACTCCATGAACACCAGAGGAGAATGTGACATTGAGTTCATGTGTTTTAAAAAAATTGTGCTATTTTTAGATGGCGGTCATCTTGGATTAAGCAATGACTCTCATTTTACCAAATCTGAAAATGCTTCACCCAAGGATCTTAACTGACTATGAAGTTTGGCCATCATCGGCCATGTGGTTTCTGAGAAAAAGACGTTCAAAATCTCGAATAAATGACCTTTTGGCGGCCATCATGGATGATATAATCATCCGATTCCGACAAATATTGCACCAGAGTGATCGCCTCATCGATACCTTCAATTTGACACATGACATTAGCATATTCGGTCAAAAATAAAATTTGACCCCACAGGCCACGCCCATTTTTGACCCTGGGGTCACCATTTTCACAAATTTGAAAGAGCATTGTATATCAATCATTCCTACCAAGTTTCATCGAAATCCGGCCAGCGGTTCATGAGAAGAAGATTTAAGAATTTGTGCTATTTTTAGACGGCGGCCATCTTGGATTAGCGATGACCTCCATTTTAACAAATCTTGAAAAGGCTTCACCCATAGACCATAACTTTTAAGTTTGGCCACCATGGGCCAAGCGGTTCATGTGAAGAAGAATTTTGAAATCTCTAATAAAAGAACAACCTTTTGACCTTTCGGCGGCCATCTTGGATGACATTATCATCCGATTTCGACAAAAAATGTACCAGAGTGATCGCCTCATTGATACATTCGATTTGATATATAACATGACCATATTCAGTCAAAAATAAAATTTGACCACACGGGCGACGCCCATTTTTGACCCCGGGGTAACCATTTTAACAACTTTGAAAGAGCATTGTACATCGATCATTCCTACCAAGTTTCGTCGAAATCCAGCTAGCGGTTCATGAGAAGAAGATTTTTTAAGAATTTATGCTATTTTTAGACGGCGGCCATCTTGGATTAGCGATGACCTCCATTTTAACAAATCTGAAAAGGCTTCACCCATGGACCATAACTCTTACGTTTGGCTACCATGGGCCAAGCGGTTCATGTGAAGAAGAATTTTGAAATCTCTAATAAAACAACGACCTTTTGACCTTTCGGTGGCCATCTTGGATGATCTAACCATCCGATTTCGACAAAAAATGCACCAGAGTGATCGCCTCATTGATACCTTCAATTTGGTATATGACATGACCATATTTGTTCAAAAATAAAATTTGACCCCAATTTGACCCCACGGGCCACGCCCATTTTTGACCCCGGGGTCACCATTTTAACAACTTTGAAAGAGCATTGTACATTGATCAGTCCTACCAAGTTTTGTCGAAATCCGGTCGGCGGTTCTTGAGAAGAAGATTTTTGAAGAATTTGTGCTATTTTTAGACGGCGGCCATCTTGGATTATGTAATGATGTAATTTTAACAATTTTGTAATCCCCCTACCTAAGGACCATGACCATGAAGTTTGGTGACTATAGGCCCAATGGTTACCGAGGAGAAGACGTTTGAAAATGTTCACGGACGACGGACGACGACGGACGACGACGGACGACGACGGACGACGGACACATTGCGGTAACAATAGCTCACATGAGCTTCGCTCAGGTGAGCTAAAAATAGTCAATAACGTCTTGTCACCGGAACGTATCTGATATCTCAAAGTTTTCTGCTATTTGGAGTGTGAAGTCATGTGATAAACAGAATCTCAAACTCATTTCCATTTGATACGAGATTCATGAAACTCGTCAGTAATTGTGCACAACTCGTCAGTAATTATCAACTCGTCAGTATAATTGTGCACAACTCGTTTCATATTAAATGGAAACTCGTTTGAGATCCTCTATGTATTAAAAATCATACTACAATACTGTATTAAATATGTACACAAGAAACACACCATGTATGATTCAAAGTTTATGCAATAAATAGAATATTACAAATGTGATAACTTGTTTATTGACTGCATAAGAAACTTGGCAGAGCCTCTTTTCATATAATAATAGTAAATATATTTAACCTTTTCACCTGGAATGGATTTTTATATGTTAATTTCCAGACCAATACAATCATTACAAAACTAATTTTCAGACTAGTCCATTTATGAAAAGGAGGTGTTTTTGATGAGACAGCTCGTCATGAGCTGGCTCATCTGGATCTACACTTTTTGCCAATACCACTATACAGGTCTGTGGTATTGAAAGGGTTAATTAACATATATTAACCCGTACTACGCTGAATTAAAATTTGTCGTCTGCCGGAAATGTTTTATTTTCAATATTTCTAGACAAAAACCTGTTTTGACAGCGCATGAGAATTGTCTCCACTGGAAACTCATGTGCTGTCAAAACCGTTTTTTTATGAATTAAGGCAAAAATGAAAAACAGCAGACGACAATTTCCGTCTCCAGTGTAGCGAGGGTTAAATCATCACTCATGTAAGATCATCTATGTAGAAGTTATTGTAGATAAGAGGCTACTTACTGATATAGTCACCGTCTTTTCGTCCACCAATGATCCCGTAGCAAAGCTGCCATGTTCATATTCACCAACATACAAAGTGGGGCTGCAACCATATCAAACAATGTGACACCATGATAAAACTATATATTTTTTTTCATTTTTGTTATGAATGTAGCTCCTAATCGGCTTGTACAGTGAAACCTCTCTAAACCGGACACCCTGGGGACCCCAGGGTGTCCGGTTCACAGATGTTCCACTGAAAATCAGGCATATGACCATTTTGACATGTATTGGTGGGCTTTGCAATCATGAACATACATTAACATCTCAGATAAATGATCAAGAACTCATCAAAAGTAAGATCACAGAGATTGCCTTAGTGTTTGGTTTAGAGAGTTTCCACTGTATTCTCATATCACTTAAATCTTTGCGTGCTAGCGGCGAAAATATCCACCAAACGAATTAGGAGTGTATGTTTTATTTCTCTCTCTAAATATATCTTGAAATTTCATTAGAATTGAGTCCTCAGGACTCAATTCTAATGAAATTCCAAGACATATTCATGATATTTACGGGGAGAAATACAAGAAAATAAGATGAATTTTTGTCCGCTAGTTTATAGCCCACATGAATTTTTGTCCGCACTATTTATAGCCCACAAGTTTCCCAGCATGCAAAGAGTTAATATTGATCTGAAGGTTTCATTAGAGGCATTGGAAATGTTTTTTCAAATACAGTAGCAAACAGGATAAGCCTGGATGTGAATGCTGACCGACACTGGCCATAAAATCAATACGTCTCATTGTCATGGCAGTGACACCTAGCCATCAGACAGTAGGAGGTCATATGCAAGTTACAACTCATCATCGTTATCACTGAGCTAATCCCCTCGCTGGCAGCCTTGACAATAACAAAAACAAACTTTAACATGATTGTCTTACAAACAAGGTGACCTTGACCTTCGGCGATCGGACGTGTGTCGTACGCAAAACAAAGCACCATCCTTAGACACACATTGTGGCCAAATATTAGCAAAATCGGTGAAGTGGTTCACAAGTTATTGAAAGTGAAAGGTGTTACTATTGCACGCACATACTTACGTACATGGACTAACGCTATATCCCCACTTGCCTATCTGCGAGGGATAACAAGTGTTAAATAGAAATGGGACATAATGGTTAAATATGACACAAATGAAATTTGCGAACTGGAAGTTCAGTTCAAAAATGTGAAAATTACTTGCAAAAAGTGCAGATCCTGATGAAACGGCTCGTCACGAGCCGGTTCATCTGGATCTACACTTTTTTCCAATACCACTAAACAGGCCTGTGGTAACTAACGCTATATCCCCACTTGCATATCGGTGAGGGGATAACAAGTTTTGAATAGCAATGGGACATAATGGTTGAATATGGCACAAATGAAATTGCTAACTGGAAGTTTAGTTTAAAGGTTTGGCAACAGGATTATAAACATGATTTTGAGAACGCAGTCACACATCGAGCACGGCAAGGCAAGGCATTATCAGTGAAAGCAAGAAATCAGTTACAGTTATAGATGCACGCCTCAAAGGCTTTAATGAACATATCTAATTCATTTGAAATTGAGCACAGGGACCGCATGGATTGACAATAGAATGAAAATATGGTTGATTACAAATACATGTAACTGTACGATGTTTCAAGCCAATCAAACTTTATACAGTAACAGAGATAATAGATAGCCAAATCTCAGACAGACGACAGGGTGGCAACTATAATTGAGACACGCCATGTGATTTTGTACTAAGAACATGTGCGATTTTTCATGAAATATATTTACAGAAACTGTGATATTTTCTGTAAATGACATCGAAAAATGACGAAATTGAATTCCGCATTTGCTATGAAAATTTCGTCATCTATCAACTATCGTAAATTTTGTAAATATTTTGCATGAAATATCGCACATGTTTTTAGGTACAAAATCACATGGCATGTCTTATTTATGTACCACAAACTATTTTTTTGGAGTACGAGGGCTGATCCAGAATTTCGTGGACAACGTCAGTTAACAGACCGAACATGGAGGTATTCGTGAAATATGTTGCAGGCATGTGTCTATATATAACGAGTATATGTATGGACTTTCGTGAACATATCTGGTTAATTATAGTTGCTGTGTTGGCGTGAACAATGGTGGTCAGAGTATAGCGGCGTAGGTCACGACGTCACTTGTTGTGAAGTTACGTTATGCGGACAATACTTTGACGTTACTCACATAATTGTTTTCCGCAATATTCTTCACCGACAGCAATGAATTTCTGATGCCACTCAATGTACTTGCGGAGATCTTTATACCACTGTGGTTCGAAAGAGTTTAATTTAAGTTGTTTGCAGTTTCAGTACGTAACTCTGATATATCTGTGAATCGTCTTCCCATTAGTCCACTCTTCAATCTCTAGAATAACGCAAAATCACAAAGTGAAAGATCGGGTGACTATGGGCGATGTTTGAACATTTTTGCTCCCAAATTCGGGGGGGGGGGGGGGGTGGGGGGGGGGGGGGGGGGGGGGGGTGATGGCTCACATTTCCACTGACTGGACTGTTTGGAAGCTGGGTCCTAATGGAATAGTCAAAGTTCGTCCATTGTAATGATGCGATCAAGAAATGAATATCCATCTTTCTTCCATCTTCGCAAAAAGTTCTTTATTCCTTGAATAAGCAACTCCTTTTTTTCTGCACACAATATCCTTGGAACCAAACGAGCACTTAAATGCCTCATGTTGAGGTGTTATGTGACAATCTGATGTACTGTTTCATATTACAAGCTTAGCTGTTCATTTATTTGACGCAACGTTTTTCTCCGGTCTTCGTCTAGTTTAGCGTTTAACAGCGAAACGTTTCTTCGTCGGTGACGTCCACAGGTCTATCACACCACACATCATCCGTAACGCTCATCCTACAGTCGGGAATCCTTTTATATCATTTATAAACAAGAGATTGCCACACCCTTTTCATTCCTGGTACCATTTCCATAATTTGGTTTGTTTTACGGGCGTTCTACGGACGTCAATTTTGAGACTGCTCCGCATATCCAGACCACACCCTCTTTAATAGCGTGTAAAAAATCCGCGGTTTTATATAGTCACTAAAAGTATTAAAATTATTTGAGTATATGATAACTTGATTGTGAGCAAATATTTAAACATCTATGACGTTGTGTTCATTAATTATAGACAGTGTCCACAAACTTCTGGATCAGCCCTCGTACATAAATGTTTGAAGCAAGCATAAATAAACTCTAGAATGCGAACATAGCTGCCGGACTCGCTAGAAGACTTTCTTTTTGTCATTGTGATCAATATATCGAACCTCGAGATAAATATACTCTAGAATATAAACATAGCCGTCAGACTCACTAGAACACTTTCTTTTTGCCATGTTCCAGGAACCTGGTGCGCCAGTCAGTGGACGAGAGTTGACCTGTGAGGTGGTCGAGGGTCTCTGGCGCGAACGTCGTGAACGGCACCTTCTGTAGACCCTCCACGTGCAGGATGTACATCGCCACCACCGGCGATTCAAACTGCTGGTACCACATTATCTCCCCTGGAAATGTGTCAGAGATTTCATTAATCTCATGTTGCTGTCCGTATTGTTTGCGAAACACTTCAAACTTCACCCCAGTGTGTTCTATTTATATCAATAACTCTTAACCCTTTCAACACTACAGGCCTGTAGAGTGCAGGGATGTAAGTGGGTTCGAGTAAAAAAACCCTGAACACAAAGTTTGGAGGGCCTGTAAGACCCGAGGCAGCTTGGGGGGGGGGGGGGGGTCCGGGGGCATTCCCCCCATTGAAAATTTTGAAATCCAGGTGGCCTGAAATGCCATTTCCTGCATTCTCAGCAACGTTTTAGAAGCAGTTCAGATTGTTCATATAAGCTCTATTATTGTGAATCTCAAGATGACCATAAAGATTACAGATAACCGAATTAAAATATTACCGATGAAATGATTGGCTGAAATTAGCCCCTAAACCAATCAGAAACGTTGTTATAACCGTGTTTGTCCGACACCGGAAACACATGAAAACTAATGCGGTACTGGGTTAAAACTCGGAACAACACGCGAGATGGGACTGTAAAAAGAAACAGTTAAAACTCGGAACGACACGTGGGATGGGACGGTAAAAAACCTGAATCCGGAATTCCGATGACTCGGACCGGAAAAACACAAAACCGGAATTCCCTGATAGTGGTATTGATAAACAGTGTAGATCCAGATGAGCCGGCTCGTGACGAGCTGTCTCATCAGGATCTGCACATTTTTGCCAGTAGTTTTCATATTTTTTAGAAAAAGACACCCCCTTTTTATAAATGGACTAGTCTGAAAATGATTTTGTGACGATTGGATTAGTTGCAATATTAAAATATCAAAATACTTTCCAGTTACTTAGGGGTGAAATGATTAATATCCGGACAAAATTTATTCGGAAAACACACATTGATATATGGTTTCTCACAGTAAAGAATACCCAAATATTTTCAGGTAGTATGGTTATACTTGTTTATCACAATAAAATTTATTTGGATACAATTTGTTCCTGAAATGGTGTGCAAATATTTAGGGGTATTACGGTACTTGCTGTGCAATGTATCAATAACGCTACATCCTATATATAATAATGATGTCTGCTCTTACTAAGAGGAATGTTATGCATTGTTCACAAGTGAATTACTGTTGGTTTGAAATTGTGACCGAGATAGAAATCAGGATTACAGCCTTTGGGACCAGTCTAGCCCCCCTCAAAAAAATTCTGTCAGTATGCTTCTAACAATTAGTAGTGTGGCTCATAAAAATAACCTGAATAATGCCAAAAACAAATAATTGAATTGTCATCAGCTGTTTGTTTTTTCATCTTAGATAATAAAATTCTGCAATTGCAGCACAAGAACCACATATTGGCGATGATTCGCATGTGCTCCCAAAACAGATTTTCTGAATGTAGTCACTGTTCTCACGGATCTGTGAACTAAGCACATACATTCATATTGTGTGTTATATTCTGATTAATTCCTGAAAATGTATACATCAACAAAAAGTTCAAACATTTGACTATGAGTGCACATAAGGAATTCATCAAAATTGTTGTTTATGCAAGTCTTAGAGTCCCTAGAAATAACCCACCCAAGTCACCTAATTGATCTTGAAACTTCTCATCAGGTTCGTGCCCTACAACTTTTTGCACATTTGAGTGACATTCCTTGATCACTCATACAATAAAGAAGTGTTGCTGCCTAGATGCATCAAATTTAAATCTGGTGAAGTTCAGATTCATCTAGAAACCAACATTTATCACATTTTATGCATAATTTGCGAACAGACCCTATTCAGAATAAAGGAAGTATGTAGACCAGATGGCCGCGGCCAACATGTCGAGCCCGCCGAGCCATTTGATGGTATTTTTAAAAACTTTAACGCAGATTTCGGATGGACGGACGTACGGACACCAGGACGTCATTGTGATCACTATGTCTCACTTTCCGCAAGCGGGCTCGACAAAAAATCACAAAATAGGTGGTAAATCACAATTGTATGTAAATGTAACTTAGAAAACCGTGGGAAACAACTTAAAATACCTTTTTAATATATATAACATGAATCAATGAGAAGGCACGAATCCATGAGAATTTGGGCTACATGTATTTAAAATTTAACAAGAAACGAGGCAAAGCCACGAAGGCCAGGTTTTTTCCAAGCATGGACACTTGGATAACATAATTATACCCACTTTTTGTAGACTAGATGGCCGTGGCCTGCATGTCGCGCCTTGGGGTGAGGCATGGACACTAAAAAAATAGATATAGTAGATGGAAAAACTTTAACGAAAAAACTTTAACCGGACACACGGACGTACGGACGGACGGACGTATGCCAAAATGACGACGATATCGCACTTTCCGCAAGCGGGTGCGACAATGATGATAAACACCCATGTGAAGTATCAAGGTAATGGGTGAAGCAGTTGCAGAGATATAGTACACAAAAAAAATTTAACAAATAAATTCAAAGTAATTTGACATTGACATTGCGCACAGGGGCCGCACGGTTGGGGGTTAGAGTGAAAATATGGACGATGATAAACACCCATGTGAAGTTTCAAGGTGATGGGCGAAGCAGTTGCAGAGATATAGTATAACAAAAAAGTTTTAACCTAAATCAATTACGTAGAAATAATAGGTGAAGGTAAAAAAATGGTCACATGTTGGATAGTTGTATGTGGTAGGCACCCCTTGGTTATGAAGCTGTGAAAGTTTGGTGGTCCTAGGTGGTACAGTACCAAAGAAATGGACTTAAACACGAAAAGTTAACATTGTAAACGCGAAAAGTTAACATTGAAAATGGCTAAGTCGACTGCGCGGAAAAAATGGGTCAAGTTAAAAAACAAGAAACGAGGCAAAGCCACGAAGGCCAGGTTTTTTCCAAGAATACACATTTGGATAACATAATTATACCCACTTATGACTAGATGGCCGTGGCCTGCATGTCGCGCCTTGGGGCGAGGCATGGACACTAAAAAAATAGATATAGTAGACGGAAAAACTTTAACCAAAAAACTTTAACCGGACACACGGACGAACGGGCGGACGTATGCCAAAATGCCGACGATATCGCGCTTTCCGCAAGCAGGTGTGACAATGATGATAAACACCCATGTGAAGTATCAAGGTATTGGGTGAAGCAGTTGCAGAGATATAGTACAACACGAAAAAATTTAACAAAAAAATTCAAAGTAATTTGACCTTCACATTGGGCACAGGATCGCGCTTTCCGCAAGCAGGTGCAACAATGATGATAAACACCCATGTGAAGTATCAAGGTATTGGGTGAAGCAGTTGCAGAGATATAGTACACGAAAAAACTTTAATAAAACAATTCAAAGTAATTTGACCTTGACATTGGGCACAGGATCGCTCTTTCCGCAAGCAGGTGCGACAATGATGATAAACACCCATGTGAAGTATCAAGGTATTGGGTGAAGCAGTTGCAGAGATATAGTACACGAAAAAACTTTAACAAAAAAATTCAAAGTAATTTGACCTTCACATTGGGCACAGGATCGCGCTTTCCGCAAGCAGGTGCGACAATGATGATAACACCCATGTGAAGTATCAAGGTATTGGGTGAAGCAGTTGCAGAGATATAGTACACGAAAAAACTTTAACAAAAAATTCAAAGTAATTTGTCCTTGACATTGGGCACAGGGGCCGCACGGTTGGGGGTTAGAATGAAAATATGGATGATGATAAACACCCATGTGAAGTTTCAAGGTAATGGGCGAAGCAGTTGCAGAGATATAGTATAACGAAAAAGTTTTAACCAAAAAACTTTAACCAAACGTACATTAAAAAGTTAACGTTGAAAATGGCTAAGTCAATTACGTAGAAATAATAGGTGAAGGTAAAAAAATGGTCACATGTTGGATAGTTGTATGTGGTAGGCACCCCTTGGTTATGAAGCTGTGGGTGGTCCTAGGTGGTACATACCTAAAAAAAAAAAGAAATGGCTTACGAAAACTTAACATTGTAACGCGAAAACTTATTGAAAAATGGTAAGCGGACTGCGCGGAAAAAATGGGTCAAGTTAAAAAAAAAAAGTACTTGTTGGATAGTGATATGTGGTGGTACTTATTAGAAGTGTGAGTTTGGTGGTCCTAGGTGGTTACTACCAAATGAAAGGACTTAAACACGAAAACTTAACATTGTAAACGCGAAAACTTAACATTGAAAATGGCTAAGTCGACTACGCGGAAAAAATGGGTCAAGTTAAAAAAAAAGTAACATGTTGGATAGTGATATGTGGTGGGCACCCCTTGATTATGAAGCTGTGAAAGTTTGGTGGTCCTAGGTGGTACAGTAACAAAGAAATGGACTCAAACACGAAAACTTAACATTGATTGTGGACGTCGCCCGCCGCCCGCCCGCCCGCCAGCCCGGCTTTCGCCAATCCAATAGCCTGGATTTTTAAAAAAAAAACCTGGCTAAAAAGTAACATGTTGGATAGTGATATGTGGTGGGCACCCCTTGATTATGAAGCTGTGAAAGTTTGGTGGTCCTAGGTGGTACAGTACCAAAGAAATGGACTTAAACACGAAAACTTAACATTGAAAACGCGAAAACTTAACATTGAAAATGGCTAAGTCGATTGCGCGTAAAAAATGGGTGAAGTTAAAAAAAAAGTAACATGTTGGATAGTGATATGTGGTGGGCACCCCTTAATTATGAAGCTGTGAAAGTTTTGGTGTCCTAGGTGGTACAGTAACAAAAAAATGGACTCAAACACGATAAAACTTAACATTGATTGTGGACGCCGCCCGCCCGTCCGCCCGTCCGCCCGCCCAGCCCGCCGGCCCGCCGGCCCGCCGGCCCGCCCACCCGGCTTTCGCCAATCCAATAGCCTGGATTTTATAAAAAAAAAACCTGGCTAAAAAGTAACATGTTGGATAGTGATATGTGGTGGGCACTCCTTGATTATGAAGCTGTGAAAGTTTGGTGGTCCTAGGTGGTACAGTACCAAAGAAATGGACTTAAACACGAAAATTTAACATTGTAAACGCGAAAACTTAACATTGAAAATGGCTAAGTTGACTGCGCGGAAAAAATGGGTCAAGTTCAAAAAAAAGTAAACATGTTGGATAGTAATATGTGGTGGGCACCCCTTGATTATGAAGCTGTGAAAGTTTGGTGGTCCTAGGTGGTACAGTAACAAAGAAATGGACTCAAACTTAACATTGATTGTAGACGCCGCCTGCCGCACCGCCCGCCCCACCCGCCCGCCCGGCTTTCGCCAATCCAATAGCTTGGATTTTTTTTCAAAAAACCTGGCTAACAAGTAGACAATAAAATTTATTTTAACTTCATCATTGTACAAGTGGCCCTACATACCAGTTATGCTGTCCAGGGTGACCGTCATTCCATTGGAGCTGGCTGTACAGTGGCGCAGTTCTGGAAAATACACCGGCAATGTAAATGGAGCAGAATGTTACCAGAAATTGTGCAAAGGAACAGAATGGAATGGTGCTTAACCCTTTCACCCCTAAGTAACTGGAATAGATTTTTATATGTTAATTTCGGGACCTATCCAATTATCACAAAATGATTTTCAGACTAGTCCATTTATGAAAAGGGGGTGTTTTTGTTCTCAAAAATGTGAAAATTACTTGCAACAAGAAATGCGTCTATCGAACGCGGATGCCACCTGCAGCATATTTGAGAAACTGTGACGGACGCACAGACAGACGGACAGACGGACGGACGTTCTTACAGTACTATACTTATGTGGCTTATCACATGTTAAATATTAGCCACATAAAACGATTTTTAGCCACATAAAAGGATTTTGTAGGTGGCTAATTGTAACCAACCCTATCCTTTACCAAGTCCATAACCCTGTGGGGCTAGCCACATAAATACCCTAATGTGTGCCCGGACGGACAGACGGATGGACGGACGGACGGACAGACGGACGGTCCAAACACTATATGCCACCCGTTTCTTCGAAACCCGGTGGCATAAAAAGTGCAGATCCTGATGAGACGGCTCGCTCATCTGGATCTACTCGGTTTGCCAATACACTATACAGCCCAGTGGTGGTGAAAGGGATAATGCACTGTAATAAATATTGCCGCAAGCAACAATTTTCACTATTAATCCTAAGCATTGGAGCATAAGTAATATTTGGGACTAGGTGCGGGGTGGGAAAGGGGGTGGGGGGTCAGGGTGGGCTAAGGTAACCTCACACTTTCGTACAGACCTGGGGGCCGTTTCACTATAAAGCTTCGTACGACTAAAATGTTTGTAAATTGCACATTAACAATGTTTTCTTGTAAACAATTATTGAATTTAAATTTATTGAGCATAGGCTGCATATTAAATGTAAATCCATCAATTGAAATTTACAGACGATCCTAAATTTGCACTTACAAACATATTAGTCTTACGAAGTGTAGTGAAACGGGCCACTGGTGACTTCATAAGTTAGTTAAGAACAGTGAACAACTGTTACAGAATGTATGTTGATTTGTCCATCCCATTCACAACAGGTGATAAATATGTCAAAAGTATGTATTACTGTTTCATTCGCAAGTCTCACATTTGGCAATTCAGAGTTCCCACTCTATTGGGAAGACCAAATTCCATGACTTTTCCATGACTTTCAAGGACCTGTTTTCGAAATTCAAGGACCCATATTTGCATGGATGATGCTGATGAAACGGTGTCGAGCCTGGAATACACTTGTGTTAGGGAGAAAAGTTACTTCTCTCCCCAACACAAATGTATCCCAGGCTCGACACCGTTTCATGTAGTACTTCAGTTCTGAATTTACAAAATCCCGATTTGGTGCCAGGTGCCCTTACCAGATCAAATCGTTTGGCTTGAAAACACAAAATTGCACTGAACTTTGCTCAACAACACCCAATAATTTGGAATCCAAATTCCATGACTTTCAATGACCTTTTCAGAAAAAGAGGCAAATTCCATGACTTTCCAGGCCTAGAATCCATTTTTCCAAATTCCATGACTTTCCAGGAATTTAAGGACCAGTGGGAACCCTGGCAATTACATCCCTTACATATTCTGAAAAATTGATCCATAAGTTTTCACTAAATACATATTACAGGCATTGTATATTGGCAACTATTACAAACACTGAATATATGGCAGTCAAGTTCAACAATTATACAGTAGAACCTCTCTAAACTGAACTAAAGTGGAACATCTCTAAACCGGACATTCTGGGGTCTTCCCAGGGTGTCCTGTTTAGAGAGGTTTCGCCATAAACATATGTACCATAATCCTGTATGTCGGGAGCCACATGGGAGGAATAATCCAGGTAGGTCGCGTTCCACCTGAAACAAGGAAGGTGAAAACTGAGTGTTTAATGTCTGAGTAACAGCTAAGCTCATATAAAGACGGGACCATGATTTTACCACTTTGAATGCGGGAAACGTAATTTTGTTTATGTTGTCGTCTTTGAATTTGAATCAGACTAAGTTTAAACAACGTTCGATTCATTCCGTCTGATTCAAACTTCTCTGCAGAATGTTCAGACTAACTACATAAGACTTAGTAATGCTGCTAAATTTGGTATTGGTGGACTCGTAGTGCTAACAGCTGGAACATGGTCATCATTAAAAGGAAGAAACCAGTTGTATTGATGAAAAATAAAATTTACCGGAGACGTCATGGGCGCCGCCATCACTCCAGACGCATTAGATCTCACGGGACAGTGCGCGCCTAGCTTTAAAATTTTTAAGATTTTATAAATACTTCACTACTGACCCTGCAAGTTACACCATGTGTGTCTAGAAAATTAGGTTTATGAATATTTCTTGATTTTGGGAGGCTTGACTAGGTGTATTTTTTAAAGTATTTCAAAATTCTACGAAATTGAATGTTAGCTCCGGTTGATTTTAACATCTTGAAAAATGGCGCATGCTATGCTGTCACGCCGGTACGGTTTCGTGTCAGAATTTAAGGTATTTTTCTTGCATTTGTAGCGAAAATTTTAGGTGGTCATGACCCTGCTCTGGAATCATTTTCAGGAAATGGTGTTGTGTTACAAGTGATAGAACAAGTCATAACAGCCTCTGTGCCTCATATTTTCATGAAAACAATTCCAACAAATTCAGTCGTGTTGAAATTTCTGGCCAAAAATAGCTTGGTGGGGTAACTTTGTGAAAAATTAAATATACACATCTGGTGCGGTTACTGCATTTTTATTGTGGCGCGCGATTTGTATTTCATTTGCGATTATTTTTCAATATTTGTCGCAAGAGCCTCCTTAACTGATTGTGAGATTTATATATGTCACCCGCCGCTCTCAGAAAAGCAGTGAATTTTGGCTATTTTCAACCGTCCCGTGATGCCGTAACACCAAAACAATAGACCATGTATTCCCATACCCTGTGTAAGGCCATATAAAGTTAATATTGAATATCATCTGAATGTTGGAAAAAGATGGGGTGGGTGCATGGTTTTTATTTTTTTTTTAAATTTGTTGTAAAAAGTGTTTATTATAAAAAAAACACTAATTAATTATTTTTCTTCAAATATATACAAAAAAAATAATCTGACATTATATTTTACGGGCGGGTGATGATGATATTCAGTAAATTAATTTTATATTGCCTAAAATGGTAACCACCTACCTTTTTGACCCTGTTTTACTGTCAAACATAGAAATGGTATATTCTGAAATAGAGAACAACCAGTATAAATTTGTGGCTGTGACTGGAGAAATGGGGCTTATGGGTTTTGCGACCAGTGTAGCTCCAGATCTGATCAGGATCTGCACTGTTCGCCATTCCATTAATGAACCATCCGTCTTGCTTCTAACAAGCAATATAGATCGTTATCAGGATACACTACATGAGTGTGGTATTCAATGAGGAGCTGCACAGTCATAAATCCTATAAGCCCCATTTCTCCAGTCACAGCCAAATTGAATAATGTAAAATCCATAGAATCCCCTGAATTTCAGCTGTGGGACACAATTACAGTGGCACCTCAAAAATAAACCGGCCACCCTGGGAGGTCCACATGGTGCCCAGTGTAAAGACAGAGCTCCAGATAAGCTGCATATTTGCTTAAATACCCAATTAAAATTGCCAAAAACCCAATGGAAATCAGAAGTAGTGAGTATCAAAAAGCAATACAAATTTTGTGGTACCTTTATCATGCTGCAGAAAACAATAAACAGACCACAAATATAGCATATTTTTCTTATTTTCCATGAAAATACATATTGGTATTTCATTAGAATTGTCTCCAATTGTCATTTTGAAGAAAACTATTCAATAATTACTGTCTGTTGATGTGTAAACAGTAGTGTGATTTTATTTTAGAAATGATGGGAGTGATAATACTCAATTACTACTTCCTTATCTGGAGTCTGTAAAGAGGTTCCACTGAAGATCTTACACGAGTGATGATCTAATATGATATTTATTACGAGATTTCATAAGAAATGAGGCTATGCTGAGTTTCTTATGAAATTAGTCGAAGAGCCCAATAATAAATATCATATTAAATCGACACAAACCTAATTCTATTGTTGCATAAGCACAGAACCAGACATTGAAGCACACTAGAGTATTATGATTTTCAATAGAGGATCTCAAACGAGTTTCCATTTGATATGAGATTGATTGATTGATTCACGCACAATTGCTGACGAGTTTCATAATCTCATATCAAATGGAAATGAGTTTGAGATTCTGTTTATCACATGACTTCAGCCTCTAAAAAACAGACACCTTGAAAATATCTAATATGTTTCAGTCAGCAGACGCCATTGACTATTTTCGCATCTAGTTATAAATCTCCACAGAGAAAAATAGTTTTAATCCTAGGAATAAAATTATTATAAATATACCATATAATAGGTTCCTGTTCTTTATAAACACTTCCAGGGATTCCGCTGGCGATCGCCACTTTCACAATTGGCGATAAAAATAAACAATTGGCGATAAAATATTACAATTTTTTTTTTTTTGAAGTGGCGATTTTTTTTTTTCCCCAGAGGAATCCCTGCACTTCATATTACCAAACAGGAGTACAATATAACAATTTTAATGAGTCACAGATGTTTCTAACGACGTTAACAACATGATGATGTCAACGTCAAAACATCGTTTTGTCGTGCCATTATGGACGTCATTTGAAACGTCTCCATTTAATTCATTTAACACAACGCTGGCGCATAATACGAATACGTAATTAGGGTGATACGGGCACCCAATGAAATTCTCTTCTGGTGTTATTACATGTGTGTCATATCACATTGTGATAAACTGTACTGCACACAAAAGCTCACTTTATGCAATAATTACGTTTACGATATCACGTTTCTCGGTGGATTTATTTTAGAATCAACAAGGAAACAAGAGTGCCGCAAGTCATAAAATACGCCCGTCGAATATGGGCCAGACAGCGAAGATGCAGAAATGTGAAGCTGTCACCAAGGCAAAAAACATTAATGAGAATTTGAAAGTCTATAGCATTATTTCTTCCATCTCGTTGTGCTAAACATGTATACTAATTTAGGCAGAGATAGAAAAGTAGAGTGTAAAGTAGAAATGATAGGGAATTGGATACAATAATGTAGAAAAAATTGCTAAGTTAAAGGCCCTGAACGGCTCAGTATTACAATTTTCCGATTTTTTCAAACACAAAAACATGTTTGGCAACTGATTTAGTACACAAAACTAACATATACTGCCTAATAGATACATCTGAAGTCTTGAGAGATTTACATCTTAATCGCAATGTGAAGACAACAAAAACTTGTTTTGTGTACCACTCAGTGCAAAATGTCAATATTGACAATTTCATTTCCGTAACCCAATGGTAGTGTTTCTCCCAGGATGAAAAAGGGGTAGGGTGCTAGCCGAAAAAAGGGCACTTCAGGCGCGGCGGAAGACGATAATTATTGGGGGGGTGGGGGGGGGGGTGGGGACGAAGTTTCGAGGGCCCGAAGGGCCGGAGTTTGCTAGGGGGGTCCGGGTAGCATGCCCCCCCGGATAAAATTTTGAAATCAAAGTGGTCTGAAACGCCATTTCCTGCATGCTCAGCAAAGTCTGAGCACATACTATGACTCTCATTTTGTCCTATATTTTAATGAAATAACCAACAGTTATATAATTATTGGGTGGGTGGTGGCACGCTAGATGGGTCCGGGGGCATGCTCCCCCGGAAATTTTGAATTGCATTTATTTCTGCATTGTTCCTGTTGCAACTAGCACTCACCTTTGTCAAATGTCAGAGCATATACTGACATAGATCTAGTGGTAATAATCATAATAATAAACAAATATATCAAAATTGTTGTTGTTGTTGTTGTTGTTGTTTCATGTCCGCTTTTCAGGCGCTTACTTTTCGCCCCAATCTCTCTACAGCCACACGAACAGAGAACAATTTGTAAGGATTTCTTTCATGACTATTTGGTTGGCGCTGATGCGGAGGCGACGAGTTTCACATATTATGGGCTGACAATTGTGCTTTGTGAACCACTAATTCGGGGTATTGTTTTTACAAGACGGTGCTCGCGTCATAACGTGATACAAATGTGTGAAAATAAATTGTCGGTGGACATGTCAATACGGTATTCGCTGTATGACGTGATACAAATGTGTGAAAATTATTTGTCGGTGGACATGCCAGGCACGTGCCATCGTAATCATAGCCTCCAACAAGTCGACGCTGGACAAAACAAATCTTGATCAATTAAATGTCTAAGTCTCAGATATAAATTACCCCAATTTAGAGAATTAAAAAAAACAACACGAAAAACAGCGGCTGACGGGTCGATCACGATGATCGGTCATTCGGCCGATACAAAATTTAGCATCAAGTGCGCCTAGTAACACACACTTGGTTACCGCTTTTCATTCGCTAATTGCGCAGAGAAAACTGGGACTAAACGTCCATTGCCCAATTTGCCCACCAGTCCAGTCAACAGCATTTCAGCATTATTCACATATATCTACAGTGAATAATGGATACATTTCCGTTGTCATCTCAATAGTTAACTGGTGAACCTCGCAAATCCGGATCGAACTAAGAGGATGCATAATCTCATTTGATCTGATCTTAATCTACACTGGTCGTGAAATCCACTCACAAAAGCAGTTGGTTTGACAAGCGCATGTTTTCTCTTGAGCCTGACCGTGTTCAGACCAGCTTTATGACACTGACAGGACAAAATTAACATGCCGCTCTAAACCAGTATTGATTCAGTTTCATATAAATCATACACGCTATACTGGGCCCAGGTGCCATCTCGTTTTATCTCTCCGCGGGGCGCGAGCCATGTGAGGTGGGAATTGACTTTCATATTCTGGGATTTGTTAGCGATTACGTGTAAGTTTATACAAACAAAACTAGGTCACAGGTTTTGTAATTTGGGCGTAGCGGGGCGGGTAGATTTGGATTTTAGGGCAGCAGGGCGGGGTTTTGCCGGCTGTAAACCGGGCAGGGCGCAGCGCCCTCCTAAACCTTGCTAGGGGAAACACTAAATGGCTTCGGCTCGGAAGCGAGTCGATAAACTCCGGCTATCAGAATTCATCGGCCGCGAATCGCGTAGTTGAGGAGTTGACCCGAGCGTCTATCAGAAAATCGATCGGGCTTTGAAACACGCACCTGCTGTTTATTTATCAACAAATATTGATATTTTCATTGACTACAAGCTCATTTTTGTACCAAAATGAATGCAAATAGTTTTGAAGTGTGTGTAAATAGAAACCTGTTGGATTTATGTGTGGGAAAACCCAATAGGAGGCCAAATTCGGCAACTTGAGCCGTATAGGGGCCCGCCGCCTGCCGTGCGGTAAAACACAATACGTACCGTTTTTTAAAAACGGTCGTATAAAAAGTAAAGCTGCCAAACTCTGTCAATTCTAATATTGTGGATGGCCTGGAGGTTGTTTGATTGATTAATTGGGGTTTTATGTCCATTCAGCCAGGTCACATACAGACAGGAATGTATACTTTTCTTGCAAAGTATACTTTGAGGGAGTAATCATTTATTTTTCCCGAAATGCATTACTTCATATAAAACTAACGACTGCATATATTTCATGATTAAAAGTATGCAGAATTATTATACGGAATTTATTACATTATCACAGCCAAAATAAATTCAGTATAATACAAATAAATAAATTTATCCTTAAATTGAAACTTTCTCCCTCAAAGTGTACTTTAAGAAATGCATACTTAGCAATTTGGGTGAAATAGGCTACTGGTTGATCTGGTTGGTGCCAGGCAACCACACTACACTGGATCACTTCGCTGCAGATCAGATTCAATATTAACCCTTACACCGCTGTCTTAATTGTTTTGTCAAAAACATGGTTAAAATAATTTACAACATGCTTTGACAGCACATAAGAATCATTTCCATTTCCAAGTCCTGTCAAAAGATGTTATTATTGAGAAATAAGGCAAGATATAAAAGCAACAGCAGACGACAATTGTTGTGTATAGCGGTCTAAGGTTAAGAATTATGGTTATAGCAAGGTTATGAACAAAGCCCTGAGTACCTGTGCGCTCTATAAACAGCATGTTCTCCTGGGTGGAGGGGCAGGTGTTCTGGGCCCCGTCCTATATAGCATACATGTACACCCTATAAACAGTGTGTTCTCCTGGGTGGAGGGGCAGGTGTTCTGAGCCACGAGGGGCAGGTGTTCTGGGCCCCGTCCTATATAGCATACATGTACACCCTATAAACAGCGTGTTCTCCTGGGTGGAGGGGCAGGTGTTCTGGTCCCCGTCCTATATAGCATACATGTACACCCTATAAACAGTGTGTTCTCCTGGGTGGAGGGGCAGGTGTTCTGGGTCCTGTCCTATATAGCATACATGTACACCCTATAAACAGCATGTTCTCCTGGGTGGAGGGGCAGGTGTTCTGGGCCCCGTCCTATATAGCATACCTGTGCGCCCTATAAACAGCATGTTCTCCTGGGTGGAGGGGCATGTGTTCTGGGCCCCGTCCTATATGACATACATGTAAGCCCTATAAACAGTGTGTTCTCCTGGGTGGAGGGGCAGGTGTTCTGAGCCACGAGGGGCAGGTGTTCTGGGCCCGTCCTACATAGCATACATGTACGCCCTATAAACAGTGTGTTCTCCTGGGTGGAGGGGCAGGTGTTCTGGGCCCCGTCCTATATGGCATACATGTACGCCCTATAAACAGTGTGTTCTCCTGGGTGGAGGGGCAGGTGTTCTGGGCCCCGTACTATATGGCATACATGTACGCCCTATAAACAGTGTGTTCTCCTGGGTGGAGGAGCAGGTGTCCTGGGCCCCGTCCTATATAGCATACATGTACGCCCTATGAACAGTGTGTTCTCCTGGGTGGAGGGGCAGTTGTTCTGGGCCCTGTCCTACATAACATACATGTATGCCCTATAAACAGTGTGTTCTCCTGGGTGGAGGAGCAGGTGTCCTGGGCCCTGTCCTATATAGCATACATGTACGCCTTATAAACAGTGTGTTCTCCTGGTGGAGGGCAGTTGTTCTGGGCCCCGTCCTATATAGCATACATGTACGCCCTATAAACAGTGTGTTCTCCTGGTGGAGGAGCAGGTGTCCTGGGCCCCCGTCCTATAGCATACATGTATGCCCTATAAAACAGTGTGTTCTCCTGGGTGGAGGAGCAGGTGTCCTGGGCCCTGTCCTATATAGCATACATGTACGCCCTATAAACAGTGTGTTCTCCTGGGTGGAGGAGCAGGTGTCCTGGGCCCCGTCCTATATAGCATACATGTACACCCTATAAACAGTGTGTTCTCCTGGGTGGAGGAGCAGGTGTCCTGGGCCCTGTCCTATATAGCATACATGTACGCCCTATAAACAGTGTGTTCTCCTGGGTGGAGGGGCAGGTGTTCTGGGCCCTGTCCTATATAGCATACATGTACACCCTATAAACAGCATGTTCTCCTGGGTGGAGGGGCAGGTGTTCTGGGCCCCGTCCTATATAGCATACCTGTGCGCCCTATAAACAGCATGTTCTCCTGGGTGGAGGGGCATGTGTTCTGGGCCCCATCCTATATGACATACATGTAAGCCCTATAAACAGTGTGTTCTCCTGGGTGGAGGGGCAGGTGTTCTGAGCCACGAGGGGCAGGTGTTCTGGGCCCGTCCTACATAGCATACATGTACGCCCTATAAACAGTGTGTTCTCCTGGGTGGAGGGGCAGGTGTTCTGGGCCCGTCCTACATAGCATACATGTACGCCCTATAAACAGTGTGTTCTCCTGGGTGGAGGAGCAGGTGTCCTGGGCCCCGTCCTATATAGCATACATGTACGCCCTATGAACAGTGTGTTCTCCTGGGTGGAGGGGCAGTTGTTCTGGGCCCTGTCCTACATAACATACATGTATGCCCTATAAACAGTGTGTTCTCCTGGGTGGAGGAGCAGGTGTCCTGGGCCCTGTCCTATATAGCATACATGTACGCCTTATAAACAGTGTGTCCTGGGTGGAGGGGCAGTTGTTCTGGGCCCCGTCCTATATAGCATACATGTACGCCCTATAAACAGTGTGTTCTCCTGGGTGGAGGAGCAGGTGTCCTGGGCCCTGTCCTATATAGCATACATGTACGCCTTATAAACAGTGTGTTCTCCTGGGTGGAGGGGCAGTTGTTCTGGGCCCCGTCCTATATAGCATACATGTATGCCCTATAAACAGTGTGTTCTCCTGGGTGGAGGAGCAGGTGTCCTGGGCCCTGTCCTATATAGCATACATGTACGCCCTATAAACAGTGTGTTCTCCTGGGTGGAGGAGCAGGTGTCCTGGGCCCTGTCCTATATAGCATACATGTACGCCCTATAAACAGTGTGTTCTCCTTGGTGGAGGAGCAGGTGTCCTGGGCCCTGTCCTATATAGCATACATGTACGCCCTATAAACAGTGTGTTCTCCTGGGTGGAGGAGCAGGTGTCCTGGGCCCCGTCCTATATAGCATACATGTACGCCCTATAAACAGTGTGTTCTCCTTGGTGGAGAGGCAGGTGTTCTGGGCCCGTCCTATATAGCATACCTGTGCGCCCTATAAACAGCGTGTTCTCCTGGGTGGAGGGGCAGGTGGTCTGGGCCCCGTCCTATATAGCATACATGTACGCCCTATAAACAGTGTGTTCTCCTGGGTGGAGGGGCAGGTGTTCTGGGCCCCGTCCTATATGGCATAAATGTACGCCCTATAAACAGTGTGCTCTCTTGGGTGGAGGGGCAGGTGTTCTGGGCCCCGTCCTATATGGCATACATGTACGCCCTATAAACAGTGTGTTCTCCTGGGTGGAGGGGCAAGTGTTCTGGGTCCCGTCCTATATAGCATACATGTACGCCCTATAAACAGCGTGTTCTCCAGGGTGGAGGGGCAGGTGTTCTGGGCCCCGTCCTATATAGCATACCTGTGCGCCCTATAAACAGCGTGTTCTCCTGGGTGGAGGGGCAGGTGTTCTGGGCCCCGTCCATGGTGATAGTCTGGAGTTTGTCCCCGGTATGGGGGTCCACCGCCATCCACGTGTCCTTCTTGTTGCCTGCCACACAGACAGATAGCATGTACAGTCGAAATTTGTAGGCATTTACATTTATTTCTCCATTTAAATATCATGAATATGTAATGGAATTTTATTAGAATTGAGATTGGAGGACGCAATTCTAATGAAATTCCAGGTCGTATTTACAGAGAGAAATAAGAAACATACTCGTAATTTGTTGGATGCCATTTTCACTGCTAGCATGCAAAGAGTTAAGAATACCCATCTTGCATCCGACAAACAGCTCCCGTTACTCTCCATTGTATAGCATATACCATAATTATTATTGAAACGTACAGTCAAACCTCTCTAAACCGGACACAAGAGACATTTTAGTTGCACTTAATTTTGATATGTTTCATTGCCATTTACCTCCAATGATAATGTCTGTTCATGATCACAAAGCATCCACTCGTGTCTTGAAGTAGTAATCTGTCCGTTTCACATTAGAACCTCTCTAAACCGGACACCCTGGGGACCTCCCAGGGTGTCCAGATTAGAGGTTCCACTGTATTCAATAGGCAACCCGTTACTGATGTGATTAATTGTAACTGGGAACTACGAAAATATGGATGATGACAAATAAGTATATGAAATTTCAAGTCAATCCGACTTAAGGTAACAGAGATCGCAGGTAGCCGAAATTGTTAACACATATCTCGGACAGTCAGATGGACAGACAAACTGAAAATGCTGCCAGATACAAAAAAAATCAATAAACTTAAATGAACAAATGTTCAAAGTAATGCAGCAATGTCAGTATCAGTTTGATTGACACAAAATTTACATTATATTTTTTTTTCGGGCAAAGACAAATTGAAATGAATGGCATTTAATGTCCCACCAACAGCGACTGTCAAATAGGGATGGGACCAAAGTTTAAAGTCTCATCCGACAGACCAGTGAGATTTAAATACTATGAAAGTAGTTTCAGGACCTAGGCTAGGTTTTGAACTCATAACCTTCTATTATTAAAGTCCTGTATTCTACCCCTGAGCGATAGCCTATCCCTAGGCAAAGACAGGCCCCGTAGATGCCAATATAATGTGAAAGAGAATGGGTTTAACGTCTCACCAACAGCTCACAACAGGTCATGTAGAGACGGGACCACAGTTTAAAATCTCATCCGAAAGACCAGTGGGATGGAAACACTGTGTATTTATTTTTCATGCCTAGTGTGAAGAGTGAACTCACAACCTCTGGTTTGGAAGACCAATGCCATCATATCCCCTAGGATACAGCCCATCCCTGGGTGAGGATTGAACTCACAACCTCCGGTATTGAAGTCAAATGCCATATCCCTTAGGCCATGTCTCAGCGAATGGAATGGTGAATTGCGGCTGTTACTCTGGCTTTAACTCTTTGCATGCTGGGAAATTTGTGGGCTATAAATAGTTCAAAAATAGCAGATGACAATTCATTATATTTTCTTTTATTTCTCCTTATAAATGTCATGAATATGTCTTGGAATTTCATTAGAATTGTGTCCAGAGGACACAATTCTAATGAAATTTCAAGACCTATTTACAGAGAGAAACTAGATTGGTCAGTAAGCGAGGCTTACGGAATACCCCCCGCGTGGGCCCAGGTACCCCTAAAATATATAAAAATTTCCAAGTGTGGGGCTTGTGACCTTGACTCTGGGCTTAGCGGGAGCGGCATGAACGTGAATTTGTCACAGGGTGGTAGAGGTCCATTGGAGCAATGTGTGTGTGAAATGTGAAGCAGATCCGAGCAAGGAAATAGAAGTTACTAGAAATGTGGCCTGTCGGCACACGAATGCCCCCGCTGGCAGCCAAAGAAAACAAGGCATATTTGAATGTGGATTTGTCACAGGGTGGCAGAGGACCATTGGAGCAATGCGTGTGTGAAATGTGAAGCAGATCCGAGCAAGGAAACAGAAATTATAAGGCATTTACCCGGCGTTAAGGTTTCGAACGCACCAAGTCTGTGACCTTGACCCTGGGCTTAGCGGGGGCGGCACGAATGTGGATTTGTCACAGGGTGGCAGACGACCATTGGAGCAATGCGTGTGTGAAATGTGAAGCAGATCCGAGCAAGGAAACAGAAATTATAAGGCATTTACCCGGCGTTAAGGTTTCGTACGCACCAAGTCTGTGACCTTGACCATGGGCTTAGCGGGGGCGGGATGAATGTGAATTTGTCACAGAGCGGTAGCGGACCATTGGAGCAATGTGTGTGTGAAATGTGAAGCAGATCCGAGCCAGGAAACAGAAATTATAAGCAATTTACCCGAGCGTTAAGGTTTCGAACGTACCAAGTCTGTGACCTTGACCCTGGGCTTAACGAGGGCGGGACGAATGTGGATTTGTCACAGGGTGGTAGAGGACCATTGGAGCAATGTGTGTGTGAAATGTGAAGTAGATCCGAGCAAGGAAAGAGAAATTATAAGCCATTTACCCAGCATTAAGGTTTCGAACGCACCAAGTCTGTGACCTTGACCCTGGGCTTAGCGGAGGCGGGACGAATGTGGATTTGTCACAGAGCGGTAGAGGACCATTGGAGCAATGCGTGTGTGAGATGTGAAGCAGATCCGAGCAAAAATACAGAAATTATAAGCCATTTACCCAGCGTTAAGGTTTCGAAAGCACCAAGTCTGTGACCTTGACCCTGGGCTTAGCGGGGGCGGCACGAATGTGGCCACAGGGCGGTAGAGGACTATTGGAGCAATGTGCGTGTGAAATGTCAAGCAGATCCGAGCAAGGAAACAGAAATTATAAACCATTTACCCAGCGTTAAGGTTTCGGGATGTACGTACGTACGTATGTACGTACGGACGCTGGTAACACTATATGGCCCCCTCACCATTCGGTGGCGGGGGCATAATAAGCCATTTACCCGAGCGTTAAGGTTTCGGGACGTACGTACGCTACGTACGTACGTACGGACGCCGGTAACACTATATGCCCCGCTCACCATTCGGTGGCGAGGCATATAGTGTTACCAGCGTCCGTCATAATAACCGATTTCTCTGATTTTAAGTTTTGTAAAGAGACTAAGTATGTGAGCTTCATCTCGATATCAGCGGGAATTTGTCACAGGATGATAGTAGAGCCTTAGAGGAATGCATGCATGAAATATTAAGAATTTTCCATGAAAGAAATAGAAGTTATAACATATTTCTCTGATGTTAAGTTTTGTAAAGAGACAAAGTATTTGAGCTTGACCTTAGGATCAGAGGGGGTTGGACAGTCGTAGATTTGTCACAGCATGATAGTACAACCTAGAGGAATGCACAAGTGAAATATTAACAATTTTCAAAGAAGGAAATAGAAGTTATAACTTATTTCTCTGATGTTAAGTTTTGTAAAGAGACTAAGTATTTAACCTTGACCTTGGGATCAGCGGGGGTTGGACGGTCGTGGATTTGGTACAGCATGGTAGTAGAGCCTTACAGGAATGCATGTGTGAAATATTAAGCATTTTGGATGAAGGAAATAGAAGTTATAACAACAATATTTCTCTGATGTTAAGTTTTGTAGAGACTAAGTATTTGACCTTGACCTTGGGATCAGCGGGGGTTGGACAGTCATGGATTTGGCACAGCATGGTAGTAGAGCCTTACAGGAATGCATGTGTGAAATATTGAGCATTTTAGATCCAGGAAATAAAAGTTATAACCGATTTCTCTGATGTTAAGTTTTGTAAAGAGACTAAGTATGTGAGCTTGATCTCGAGATCAGTGGGAATTTGTCACGGCATGATAGTAGAGCCTTAGAGGAATGCATGCATGAAATATTAAGAATTTTCGATGAAAGAAATAGAAGTTATAACATATTTCTCTGATGTTAAGTTTTGTAAAGAGACAAAGTATTTGACCTTGACCTTGGGATCAGCGGGGGTTGGACAGTCGTGGATTTGGCACAGCATGGTAGTAGAGTCTTACAGGAATGCATGTGTGAAATATTGAGCATTTTAGATCAAGGAAATAGAAGTTATAACAATATTTCTCTGATGTTAAGTTTTGTAAAGAGACAAAGTATTTGACCTTGACCTTGGGATCAGCTGGGGTTGGACGGTCATGGATTTGGCACAGCATGGTAGTAGAGCCTTACAGGAATGCATGTGTGAACTAGAAATGTGGCCTGTCGGCACACGAATGCCCCCGCTGGCAGCCAAAGAAAACGAGGCATATTTGATTATAAGCCATTTATCCGAGCGTTAAGGTTTTAAACGCACCAAGTCTGTAACTTTGACCCTCGGCTTAGTGGGGGCGGGACGAATGTGGATTTGTCACAGGGCGGTAGAGGACCATTGTAGCAATGTGTGTGTGAAATGTGAAGCAGATCCGAGCAAGGAAACACAAATTATAAGCCATTTAACTGAATGTTAAGGTTTCAAAAGCACCAAGTCTGTGACCTTGACCCTGTGCTTAGCGGGGGCAGGACGAATGTGGATTTGTCACAGGGCAGTAGAGGACCATTGGAGCAATGCGTGTGTGATATGTGAAGCTGGGTAAATGGCTTATAATTTCTGTTTCCTTGCTCGGATCTGCTTCACATTTCACGCACGCATTGCTCCAATGGTCCTCTACCGCCCTGTGAAAAATCCACATTCGTCCCACCCCCGTTAAGCCCAGGGTCAAGGTCACAGACTTGGTGCGTTCGAAACCTTAACGCTGGGTAAATGGCTTATAATTTCTGTTTCCTTGCTCGGATCTGCTTCACATTTCACACACGCATTGCTCCAATGGTCCTCTACTGCCCTGTGATAAATCCACATTCGTCGCGCCCCCGCTAAGCCCAGGGTCAAGGTCACAGACTTGGTGCTTTCGAAACCTTAACGCTGGGTAAATGGCTTATAACTTCTGTTTCCTTGCTCGCATCTGCTTCACATTTCACACACGCATTGCTCCAATGGTCCTCTACTGCCCTGTGACAAATCCACATTCGTCCCGCCCCCGCTAAGCCCAGGGCCAAGGTCACAGACTTGGTGCGTTCGAAACCTTAACGCTGGGTAAATGGCTTATAATTTCTGTTTCCTTGCTCAGATCTGCTTCACATTTCACACACGCATTGCTCCAATGGTCCTCTACCGCCCTGTGACAAATCCACATTCATCCCGCCCTCGCTAAGCCCAGGGTCAAGGTCACAGACTTGGTGCGTTCGAAACCTGTCACAGGGCAGTAGAGGACCATTGGAGCAATGCGTGTGTGAAATGTGAAGCAGATCCGAGCAAAGACACAGAAATTACAAGCCATTTACCCAGCGTTAAGGTTTCGAACGCACCAAGTCTGTGACCTTGACCCTGGGCTTAGCGGGGGCGGGACGAATGTGGATTCCGGTCGCCGGTAACACTACATGCCCACCCCCCCCCCCCCCCACCCCCCCCCCCCACACCATTCGGTGGCAGGGGCATAATAAGGCATTTACCCAGCGTTAAGGTTTCGAACGCACCAAGTGTGTGACCGTGACCCTGGGTTTGGCGGGGGCGGGACGAATGTAGATTTGTCACAGGGTGGCAGAGGACCATTGGAGCAATGCGTGTGTGAAATATGAAGCAGATCCGAGCAAGGAAACAGAAATTATAAGGCATTTACCCAGCGTTAAGGTTTCGAACGCGCCAAGTCTGTGACTTGACTTGACCTGGGCTTAGCTGGGGGCGAGACGAATGTGGATTTGTCACAGGGCGGTAGAGGACCATTGGAGCAATGCGTGTGTGAAATGTGAAGCAGATCCGAGCAAGGAAACAGAAATTATAAGCCATTTACCCAGCGTTAAGGTTTCAAACGCACCAAGTCTGTGACCTTGACCCTGGGCTTAGCGGGGGCGGGACGAATGTGGATTTGTCACAGGGCAGTAGAGGACCATTGGAGCAAGCGTGTGTGAAATGTGAAGCAGATGCGAGCAAGGAAACAGAAAGTTTATAAGCCATTTACCCAGCGTTAAGGTTTCGAAGCACCAAGTCTGTGACCTTGACCCTGGGCTTAGCGGGGCGCGACGAATGTGGATTTGTCACAGGGCGTAGAGGACATTGGAGCAATGCGTGTGTGAAATGTGAAGCAGATCCGAGCAAGGAAACAGAAATTATAAGCCATTTACCCAGCGTTAAGGTTTCGAACGCACCAAGTCTGTGACCTTGACCCTGGGCTTAGCGGGGGTGGGACGAATGTGGATTTGTCACAGGGCGGTAGAGGACCATTGGAGCAATGCGTGTGTGAAATGTGAAGCAGATCCGAGCAAGGAAAGAGAAATTATAAGCCATTTACCCAGCGTTAAGGTTTCGTACGTACGTACGGACGCCGGTAACACTATATGCCCCCCTCACCATTCGGTGGCGGGGGCATAAATATTAAGCATTTTAGATGAAGGAAACAGAAGTTATAACAATATTTCTCTGATGTTAAGTTTACGGACGCATGGACACGGATGGACGGACAGGACGGACGGACGGACGTTCTTACAGTACTATACTTATGTGGCTTATCACATGTTAAATATTAGCCACATAAAACGATTATTAGCCACATAAAACGATTTTTTAGGTGGCTAATTGTAACCAACCCTATCCTTTACCAAGTCCATAACCCTGTGGGGCTAGCCACATAAGTACCCTAATGTGTGCCCGGGACGGACGGACGGACGGACGTACCGACGGACGGACGGACGGACGGACGTACCAACATGCTATATAAAAGATCAAAGGACTAGCCCCTAAACTTCAAAAGGTTTTATGGGCTAATGGTATAAGTTCAAAGAACTTCAAAGGAAACTAACCCTTACCCTAAGCTCCTAAACCCCTGATGTTTGCCCGGACGGACGGACGGACGGACGGACGACGGACGGACGGACAACCGGACTCCAGTATACCCCCCCACAACTCGTTGCAGGGGGTATAATAAAATATATACTCCTAATTCGTTTGGCGGATATTTTCGCCGCTAGCATGCAGAGTTAACTCATAATGCTGAGGTTCAAATTGGCTAAACTGGAGGTAAGAACTACTCAATGGATATCAATAAGAAATGGGGCTTGCGATCTGCGACAACAACAAACGAAGATCAAACTGTGGTCCCATCCCTATATGACATTCGGTGGCAGGGGCATAAAAAACAAAAACATATTTTCATCATGGCCCTGTGTAAAGTGATTTAATTGAAGATATATGATGATACTAGGACCGCTGGATTGTTTCTATTTTCACCCATATAGGTGCATAAATATCGGAGTTCCTATCTTGCGTTCCACAAGAAAAAATCTCATACTTATGTACTGATATCGGTGAAAATTGAAACAACCCAGCAATCCTAGTATCGTCATATATCTTTAATTAAACAAAGAAAATATTTATAATCCTCTATCAGCAAATCATATATCTCTGTAACTTTATGTGTTCAGGTTACCTGTATAAAGAATTCCCTCGGTACTTTTACATGGCGATGCTGTGACCAATTCAGGAATGGTGAAAGGCAACTTCTTGATACCTTCGCGGCCATCACTCAGGGCATACAGGCTGCCATCCTTCGGATCGGGTAGAAAACTGTAGCTGAAGTAATACAGGCATGTAGACTAGAGATATCATCACAGGCAGGAGTGATCATAATACACCCTCCATAAGTGTCATTTTGACATATGTTCAATCAGGTTACCTGTTTTAACCCTTTCAACCCTAAGGAACTGGAATGGACTGTGATATGCTAATGTTCCGACCAATCCAATGGTCACAAAATGATTTTCAGATTCGTCCATTTATGAAAAGGGGGTATTTGTTGTTCTCAAAAATATGAAAATTATTTTCAAACAGTGCAGATCCTGACGAGACGGCGGCTCGTTACGAGCCGGCTCATCTGGATCTGCACTTTTTGCATAAACCGATATAGCGGGATTTCAGGTTCAAAGGGTTAAAACAGAAAATTATCATTGCAATAATACCCACAATGTGAAAGTAACCGTTTTAATACTACAGTCCTCCTATCTTAATGTTTGCAAACAATGTAGATCCAGATGAGCTGGGTTGTAATGAACCGTCTCGTCCAGATCTGCACCATTTGTGGATGTTTTTTTTATTTCTGAAAACAATACACCTTTCTCACAAATGGAATATTCTGAAAAGTAACATGGGAGTGTCCATTCCAGTTACCGGTACTTTGGGAACCATTTTATTGAGAAACAAATTTGTAATCATTGTACAAACATTTCTGTAAATGCTTAGTGAAACTATGAGATAATTGATCACCCAGTAGCCTATTTCATCAACATGCAAAGTATACTTTACTAGCAAAGTATACTTTGAGGGAGTAATCATTTATTTTTCATGAAATGCATTATTTCATATAGAACTAACAAGTGCATATATTTCATGATTAAAAGTATGCAGAATTATTATACTGAATTTATTACATTATCACAGCCAATTAATAACAAGAAACGAGGCAAAGCCACGAAGGCCAGGTTTTTTCCAAGCATAGACACTTGGATAACAATAAATTATACCCACTTTTTGTAGACTAGATGGCCGTGGCCTGCATGTCGCGCCTTGGGGCGAGGCATGGACGTTAAAAAAATAGATATAGTAGATGGAAAAACTTTAACGAAAAAACTTTAACCGGACACACGGACGTACGGACGGACGTATGCCAAAATGCCGACGATATCGCGCTTTCCGCAAGCGGGTGCGACAATGATGATAAACACCCATGTGAAGTATCAAGGTAATGGGTGAAGCAGTTGCAGAGATATAGTACACGAAAAACTTTAACAAAAAAATTCAAAGTAATTTGACCTTGACATTGGGCACAGGGGCCGCACGGTTGGGGGTTAGAATGAAAATATGGATGATGATAAACACCCATGTGAAGTTTCAAAGTAATGGGCGAAGCAGTTGCAGAGATATAGTATAACGAAAAAGTTTTAACCAAAAAACTTTAACCAGACGTACGTTAAAAAGTTAACGTTGAAAATGGCTAAGTCAATTACGTAGAAATAATAGGTGAAGGTAAAAAAATGGTCACATGTTGGATAGTTGTATGTGGTAGGCACCCCTTGGTTATGAAGCTGTGAAAGTTTGGTGGTCCTAGGTGGTACAGTACCAAAGAAATGGACTTAAACACGAAAACTTAACATTGTAAACGCGAAAACTTAACATTGAAAATGGCTAAGACGACTATGCGGAAAAAATGGGTCAAGTTAAAAAAAAAGTAACATGTTGGATAGTGATATGTGGTGGGTACCCCTTGATTATGAAGCTATGAAAGTTTGGTGGTCCTAGGTGGTACAGTAACAAAGAAATGGACTCAAACACGAAAACTTAACATTGATTGTGGACGCCGCCCGCCGCCCGCCCGCCGGCCGGCCGCCCGCCGGCGCCCGCCGCCCGCCCGGCTTTCGCCAATCCAATAGCCTGGATTTTTTTTCAAAAAACCTGGCTAAAAAGTAACATGTTGGATAGTGATATGCGGTGGGCACCCCTTGATTATGAAGCTGTGAACGTTTGGTGGTCCTAGGTGGTACAGTACCAAAGAAATGGACTTAAAAACGAAAACTTAACATTGAAAACGCGAAAAGTTAACATTGAAAATGGCTAAGTCGATTGCGCGGAAAAAATGGGTCAAGTTAAAAATAAAGTAACATGTTGGATAGTGATATGTGGTGGACACCCCTTGATTATGAAGCTGTGAAAGTTTGGTGGTCCTAGGTGGTACAGTACCAAAGAAATGGACTTAAACACGAAAACTTAACATTGAAAACGCGAAAACTTAACATTGAAAATGGCTAAGTTGATTGCGCGGAAAAAATGGGTCAAGTTAAAAAAAAGTAACATGTTGGATAGTGATATGTGGTGGGCACCCCTTGACTATGAAGCTGTGAAAGTTTGGTGGTCCTAGGTGGTACAGTAACAAAGAAATGGACTCAAACACGAAAACTTAACATTGATTGTGGACGCCGCCCGCCCGGCTTTCGCCAATCCAATAGCCTGGATTTTTTTTCAAAAAACCTGGCTAAAAAGTCACATGTTGGATAGTGATATTTGGTGGGCACCCCTTGATTATGAAGCTGTGAAAGTTTGGTGGTCCTAGGTGGTACAGTAACAAAGAAATGGACTCAAACACGAAAACTTAACATTGATTGTGGACGCCACCCGCCGCCCGCCGCCCGCCGCCGCCAATCCAATAGCCTGGATTTTTTTCTAAAAACCTGGCTAAAAATTAATAAATTTATCATAAAATTGAAAATTTCTCCCTCAAAGTATACTTTGCTAGTAAAGTATACTTTGCAATGTTGATGAAATAGGCTACAGGTGTTGAATCAATAATCAAAGCATTAAGTATGATATTACACATTGCAAGAAAACTACAGTGTACATCCCAGATAACAAAATTTACTTATTACACTTGAAAAGTTTTAAAAGTTGTAGGGCAGCATTGAATGAGCCCAAGTCTAACAAGAGTGCCAAAGGTCACAATATATGCCTGTCGAGGCAAGGCCTGTCAACAAGGGGAGATAACTCACTGAAAACCAAGAGTTCTTCATCTTGCCGTGATAAACATGTATACCGAATTTGGTTACGATCCGTCAAGTAGAATTTGAGGTAGTGCGTAGACAAGAATACAGTGCGAAAATTAAAAATGGCCGCCAAAGGGAGATAAGTCATCGGAAAATTTTCAACGTCAATAGGCTTCTTCGTCTTGCCATGATAAACATGTATACCAAATTTGGTTATGAGCGGTGAAGTAGAACTTGAGTTATTGTGTGGACAAACACAGTGCGAAAATTAAAAATGGTCGCCAAGGGGAGATAAGTTATCGAAAATCAATAGGCTTCTTCGTCTTGCCATGATAAACATGTATACCGAATATGGTTACAATCTGTCAAGTCGAACTCTATAGTTATTGCGTGGACAAGCTGTGCCCGCCCGCCCGTACAAGGTGAATACATAATACATCCCGTTTTTTTGAAACGGGCGTATAAAAATGGGGAGATAATTCTTGACACAGTGATCAAATATAAAAGTGAAATAGAATAGTGCCAATATACATGATATATGGCTGTGACTGCAGAAATTGGGCAGATGGGTTTTGCAACCAGAGTAGATCCAGATCAGTCTGCATTTGCAGAGTATGATCAGGATCTGCACTTTTCGCCATTCCATCAATGAAATACCTGTCATGCTTCTAACAAGCAATATAGATTGTTATCAGGCTACATGAGTGTGCATGAGTAAGCCCCATTTCTCCAATCGCAGCCACATATATAGCACCGACACTGATACAACGTCCACTTTGGTCAAATGATATCACCAGCAACTTACCCAGAAGTCACCTGTGTGGGAACCTTGATAACGGGATCTGAAATGAACGAGCGCTCAAAATAACACCATGTACAACCCGTTATATATCTATTTTATTAACATTTGCGAAAAGTGTAGATCATGATGAAACGGCTCGTTCCTTACCTCATCAAGATCTGCACGAATTGTGGATAGTTGTCACCGTTTACAAAATAATCCCCTTTTCTGCGTAATAGAACAGTCCCCAAACTTGACATGAATTCAGGGTTGGCCGGGAAATACCGGGGCGGGAATTCCCGACGGGAAATAGATATAGGGGTTAATTACAATGTATAGATCTGTTTCATTACCAACTAGGGGTACTCATCAGGTGGAATATTTGGCAACCATGATTTATATTTTCGTTGTATTATTTTTTGCAAATTACTTCTTCATTTTTTAGGAAGCCTCTGAGTGTCTGCTAGATACAATTCACAAGGATAACGTCATCATGATCAGACTATGTTTAGACAACAGGCTGTTAATTGTCAACCTTCTCCCACACTAATATTCGGTATCAAGAAATGAGAATAAATGATCTTAGCATGCATGATGTGCATACACATAGTCTCTTAAAAAGTCTTATATGACTGACAATGTACTGTTGTTTTATGCTTTGCATTTGTATTACTTATTTGCATTATTATTATGACATTTATTTAACGTGAAGACTATGGGCCACGATGGTATGTATGAGATACAGTACCTAAAATCGTTAAAATTAGCCAAAAGCCTACTAATGTCTACTTATTTGCATGTACATTGATGAGACTTTAATATACTTTAATAAACCATCAGACTTTGACAACAGGCTGTTAATTGTCAGCCTTCTCTCACACCTTTTGTGTCATACTGTATAATAAGAACCCAGGTGGTCTGTATATGGTCATGTCAAGTTGTAAAACAATTACACTTACACTGTACATGGATTATCCCTGTTATCAACAGGGCTTTTCTCAAAATTCCAAAAGCAGCTTTTATTAGTGGCAGGTTACTATAGTAATGAGAGGTGTTCTCATATACAATAAAATAGACAGTTGGCAAATACTACATAGACTTGTATATAGGGAAGAAAATTGTCTAGAAAATAATGATGTTTTTTTCTCTAAATAAACTTATTATTTCTTTTTTTTATTGCAGAATGTTTTACCTGTAGGCTTATCAGTCTACACAGATATAAACCATAGTAGATATAGGGGAATATAGAGACTCATCTTGACATTTTGGAATGAAAAAGACCACCAAGATTCATATTTCCCGGTATTTCCCAGTATTTCCCGCAGTCCTGGGAAATACTCTTATTTCCCGGGAAATTGCCAACCCTGCATGAATTAGTCAATATATCAGTTACTTAGGGGCGACAGGGTTAGAAACACACATACATAGTGAAACTTTACTATTCCGAACCCTGTGTATTCTGAAATCTTGTTCATTCTGATCAGCCGACCTGGTAACGAAAAACGTGCTACATGTATATATTGCTACATATTTAGCCAGTGTATTTGTGTATTCAGAACAGCCCATATACAGTACATATGATGGCAAACAGTGTAGATTCGTCAGAACAGAATATTTACATCGAAAAATAAAACTTGGCCCCTTCCCTTAAAAGTATAATCGTATTACTCACATAAGGGGTATAACCAGATTCAACTGTCACACACAATAAAGCCAAACCAAGTCTGCCGTCAGGATGAACCCGATCGTTATATTACCCATCGTATGCTCCCATATGCCACCCACAATGCTCTGGAGAATTGAGGTTTTGTCATTTGTGGCCGCACAGATGTCCGTCTACATTGGTCGCAGAGGCGACCCATTTTTCCATTCACAAATATATTTATTAAAATTACATTTTATTTATTTTACAACGATTACAAACAACCAGTGATTCTTCAATGAATGAACATTGAACAGTGTAGTCCCTGATCGGACAGCAGATGTACAAGATCTGGGTCTACATTGATCACCAATGTCATACAGCACTCCAGATAAGCTGTGTATTTGCTTAAATACCCAATTAAAATTAGCCAAAACCCAATTGAAATCAGTAGCGAGTATCAAAAAGCAATAACAATTTTGTGGTTCATTTATCATGCTGCAGAAAACAATAAACAGACCACAAATATAGCATATTTTTCTTATTTTCCATGAAAACACATCTTGGTATTTCATTAGAATTGTCTCCAAGGAGACAATTCTAATGAAATGCCAAGACATGTTTTCATTTTGAAGCAAACTATTTGATAATTGCTGTCTGTCGTTGTGTAAACAGCAGTGTGATTTTATTTTACCCAACTAAAATTTTGAAATACCCAATTGCTTCAGAAGTGATGGAGTAAAAATACTCAATTACTAATTCCTTATCTGGAGCCCTGTCATACCTCCTGTTTCTCATATGAGAGGCCCAACAGCAATAAAACATAC
This sequence comes from Conchocele bisecta, assembly GCA_029237695.1. Classification (NCBI taxonomy): domain Eukaryota; kingdom Metazoa; phylum Mollusca; class Bivalvia; order Lucinida; family Thyasiridae; genus Conchocele; species Conchocele bisecta. Next base: position 74,638,572 of record CM055267.1, on the reverse strand, counting down.
ATGTGTGGCTGTGACTGGAGAAATAGGGCTTAGCCCACTCCAGTAACCTGATAGCAAACAATATCGCTTGATAGAAGCATGGCGGGTGTTTCATTGATGCAATTGAGAATAGTGCAGATCCTGATCAGACTGTGCGGATGAACAGACCAGGGATCATGTTACAGGATGAAGTGGGCAAAATTCTCTCCCTAAATTGTCTGACTTCTCCCTATTTTGAGTTTAGGGAGGAGTTTTTCTCTATATAAAACAAAATTTTGGGGAAAAATGGTCAATTCAAATTTCTAATCAAAACTTCTCCCTATTTTAAAGGTCTAGCTTGAACCTGCAGACTGATCTGTATCTACACTGATCGCAAAATCCATAAGCCCCATTTCTCCAGTCACAGTCACATTTCAGTTAAATGCTAAAATTTATAACAAAATATTTTGCAATCATAAAATCTTAATGGTTTTAGTAGCCTTCATTACTACCTGAGGCAAAACTAGTTAACCCTTTCACCCCAAAGTAACTGGAATGGATTTTGATATGTTAATTTTGCAACCAATCCAACCATCACAAAAGTAAGTACGTAGCTGCACGTTTTGCGCTTTATAGGCAACATGTTGCACTACATGTGTATAGAGAATATTAGTATAGTGTCATGAACGTGAATAAATATCTGTCGAGGCTGAGAAATCAGGATGGGCGAGGCTTGCCGAGCACATCCTGATTTCGAGCCGAGGTCAGATATTTATTCACGTTCATGACACATATAGAGAATATTAGTATAGTGTCATGAACGTGAATAAATATCTGTCGAGGCTGAGAAATCAGGATGGGCGAGGCTTGCCGAGCACATCCTGATTTCGAGCCGAGTCAGATATTTATTCACGTTCATGACACTATATAGAGAATATTAGTATAGTGTCATGAACGTGAATAAATATCTGTCGAGGCTGAGAAATCAGGATGGGCGAGGCTTGCCGAGCACATCCTGATTTCGAGCCGAGTCAGATATTTATTCACGTTTATGACACTATAATAATATTCTATTTATAACCCGTTAACCACATCAAAGTTGTTCAAATGTCTCTAAAAATGCATTTGTGGCCTCATAAGTTTGTCTTTCTGAAGCGACAAGATTATCGTGTTACGTCATTCACATAATGACGTAACGTCATACATAATGACGTATCTACTAGACGTGAACGAGAAAAAATACACGTACCTGCTTTTCACGTCTAGTAGCGACATAGTTGACGGGATAAATCGCTACACCACGCTACACAGTAAAAATGTGCGTAATAGCATTTACACTTCAGGGCGTTGATGTTCATACTTCGCTATATTGTTATTGAAAGACAATTCTACAATATGACACAAAATATTACCATAATTAAACTTACCTAATAAAGTGTGTATTAGCAAAATTCTTAGGTCACTCTCCACGAAGTAGAATGTAAACAAAGAACGTCAAACACACATTTAGAAAGACTACTCTGTTACAACTCTTATGTAATGTGGTGTAATGAAATGCAATTAGAGTTGTGTACTAGTAAGTCCTATGAAATCCTATGAAAGTATTTTTGATGCCTAAGGTGGGTTTTGAACTCACAACCTCCGGATTGGTGTCCTAACCCCTAGGCCACAGCCCATCACACAGTCACAAAATGATTTTCAGACCAGTCCATTTATGAAAAGTGGGCATTTTTGTTCTCAAAACTATAAAATTTACTTGCAAACAATGCAGATCCTGATGAGACGTCTCGTCACACACGTACCAAGTCTGTGACC
>CM055267.1:74602698-74636299 GCA_029237695.1 Conchocele bisecta | reverse complement strand
AAATATGAAGCAGATCCGAGCAAGGAAACAGAAATTATAAGCCATTTACCCAGCGTTAAGGTTTCGTACGTACGTACGGACGCCGGTAACACTATATGCCCCCCTCACCATTCGGTGGCGGGGGATAAATATTAAGCATTTTAGATGAAGGAAACAGAAGTTATAACAATATTTCTCTGATGTTAAGTTTACGGACGCATGGACACGGATGGACGGACAGGACGGACGGACGGACGTTCTTACAGTACTATACTTATGTGGCTTATCACATGTTAAATATTAGCCACATAAAACGATTATTAGCCACATAAAACGATTTTTTAGGTGGCTAATTGTAACCAACCCTATCCTTTACCAAGTCCATAACCCTGTGGGGCTAGCCACATAAGTACCCTAATGTGTGCCCGGGACGGACGGACGGACGTACCGACGGACGGACGGACGGACGGACGGACGGACGGACGGACAACCTGACTCCAGTATACCCCCCCACAACTCGTTGCAGGGGGTAAATAAAATAAAATATACTCCTAATTCGTTTGGCGGATATTTTCGCCGCTAGCATGCAGAGTTAACTCATAATGCTGAGGTTCAAATTGGCTAAACTGGAGGTAAGAACTACACAATGGATATCAATAAGAAATGGGGCTTGCGATCTGCGACAACAACAAACGAAGATCAAACTGTGGTCCCATCCCTATATGACATTCGGTGGCGGGGCATAAAAAACAAAAACATATTTCATCATGGCCCTGTGTAAAGTAAATGATTTAATTGAAGATATATGACGATACTAGGACCGCTGGATTGTTTCTATTTTCACCCATATAGGTGCATAAATATCGGAGTTCCTATCTTGCGTTCCACAAGAAAAAATCTCATACTTATGTACTGATATCGGTGAAAATTGAAACAACCCAGCAATCCTAGTATCGTCATATATCTTTAATTAAACAAAGAAAATATTTAGAATCCTCTATCAGCAAATCATATATCTCTGTAACTTTATGTGTTCAGGTTACCTGTATAAAGAATTCCCTCGGTACTTTTACATGGCGATGCTGTGACCAATTCAGGAATGGTGAAAGGCAACTTCTTGATACCTTCGCGGCCATCACTCAGGGCATACAGGCTGCCATCCTTCGGATCGGGTAGAAAACTGTAGCTGAAGTAATACAGGCATGTAGACTAGAGATATCATCACAGGCAGGAGTGATCATAATACACCCTCCATAAGTGTCATTTTGACATATGATCAATCAGGTTACCTGTTTTAACCCTTTCAACCCTAAGGAACTGGAATGGACTGTGATATGCTAATGTTCCGACCAATCCAATGGTCACAAAATGATTTTCAGATTCGTCCATTTACGAAAAGGGGGTATTTGTTGTTCTCAAAAATATGAAAATTATTTTCAAACAGTGCAGATCCTGACGAGACGGCTCGTTACGAGCCGGCTCATCTGGATCTGCACTTTTTGCATAAACCGATATAGCGGGATTTCAGGTTCAAAGGGTTAAAACAGAAAACTATCACTGCAATAATACCCACAATGTGAAAGTAACCGTTTTAATACTACAGTCCTCCTATCTTAATGTTTGCAAACAATGTAGATCCAGATGAGCTAGGTTGTAATGAACCGTCTCGTCCAGATCTGCACCATTTGTGGATGGTTTTTTTATTTCTGAAAACAATACACCTTTCTCACAAATGGAATATTCTGAAAAGTAACATGGGAGTGTCCATTCCAGTTACCGGTACTTTGGGAACCATTTTATTGAGAAACAAATTTGTAATCATTGTACAAACATTTCTGTAAATGCTTAGTGAAACTATGAGATAATTGATCACCCAGTAGCCTATTTCATCAACATTGCAAAGTATACTTTACTAGCAAAGTATACTTTGAGGGAGTAATCATTTATTTTTCATGAAATGCATTATTTCATATAGAACTAACAAGTGCATATATTTCATGATTAAAAGTATGCAGAATTATTATACTGAATTTATTACATTATCACAGCCAATTAATAACAAGAAACGAGGCAAAGCCACGAAGGCCAGGTTTTTTCCAAGCATAGACACTTGGATAACATAATTATACCCACATTTTGTAGACTAGATGGCCGTGGCCTGCATGTCGAGCCTTGGGGCGAGGCATGGACGTTAAAAAAATAGATATAGTAGATGGAAAAACTTTAACAAAAAAACTTTAACCGGACACACGGACGTACGGACGGACGTATGCCAAAATGCCGACGATATCGCGCTTTCCGCAAGCGGGTGCGACAATGATGATAAACACCCATGTGAAGTATCAAGGTATTGGGTGAAGCAGTTGCAGAGATATAGTACACGAAAAAACTTTAACAAAAAAATTCAAAGTAATTTGAACTTGACATAGGGCACAGGATCGCGCTTTCCGCAAGCAGGTGCGACAATGATGATAAACACCCATGTGAAGTATCAAGGTATTGGGTGAAGCAGTTGCAGAGATATAGTACACGAAAAAACTTTAACAAACTAGAAATGTGGCCTATTGGCACACGAATGCCCCCGCAGGCAGCCAAAGAAAACAAGGCATATTTGAATGTGGATTTGTCACAGGGTGGCAGAGGAACATTGGAGCAATGCTTGTGTGAAATGTGAAGCAGATCCGAGCAAGGAAACAGAAATTATAAGCCATTTACCCCGAGCATTAAGGTTTCTAACGCACCAAGTCTGTGACCTTGACCCTGGGCTTAGCAGGGGCGGGACGAATGTGGATTTGTCACAGGGCGGTAGAGGACATTGGAGCAATGCGTGTGTGCAATGTGAAGTCAGATCGAGTTTCCAAGAAACAGAAATTATAAGCCATTTACCATACCAGCGTTAAGGTTTCGAACGCACCAAGTCTGTGACCTTGACCCTGGGCTTAGCGGGGGCGGACGAAGTGGATTTGTCACAGGGCGGTAGAGGACCATTGAGCAATGCGTGTGTGCAATGTGAAGCAGATCGAGCAACAGAAATATAAGGCATTTACCCAGCGTTAAGGTTTCGAACGCACCAAGTCTGTGACCTTGACCATGGGCTTAGCGGGGGCGGGACGAATGTGGATTTGTCACAGGGCGGTAGAGGACCATTGGAGCAATACGTCTGTGCAATGTGAAGCAGATCCGAGCAAGGAAACAGAAATTATAAGCCATTTACCAAGCGTTAAGGTTTCAAACGCACCAGTCTGTGACCTTGACCCTGGGCTTAGCGGGGGCGGGACGAATGTGCATTTGTCACAGGGCGGTAGAGGACCATTGGAGCAATGCACGTGTGTAATGTGAAGCAGATCCGAGGAAGGAAACAGAAATTATAAGCCATTTACCCAGCGTTAAGGTTTGAAACGCACCAAGTCTGTGACCTTGACCCTGGGCTTAGTGGGGCCGGGACGAATGTGGATTTGTCACAGGGCTGTAGAGGACCATTGGAGCAATGTGTGTGTGCAATGTGAAGCAGATTTGGGCAAGGAAACAGAAATTATAAGCCATTTACCGAGCGTTAAGGTTTCAAACGCAAGAAGTCTGTGACCTTGACCCTGGGCTTAGCGAGGGCGGGACGAATGTGGATTTGTCACAGGGCGGTAGAGGACCATTGGAGCAATGCGTGTGTGCAATGTGAAGCAGATCAGAGCAAGGAAACAGAAATTATAAGGCATTTACCCAGAGTTAAGGTTTCGAACGCACCAAGTCTGTGACCTTGACCCTGGACTTAGCGGGGGCGGCACGAATGTGGATTTGTCACAGGGTGGCAGAGGACCATTGGAGCAATGCGTGTGTGAAATGTGAAGCAGATCCGAGCAAGGACACAGAAATTATAAGCCATTTACCCAGCGTTAAGGTTTCAAACGCACCAAGTCTGTGACCTTGACTCTGGGCTTAGTGGGGGCGGGACGAATGTTGATTTGTCACAGGGCGGTAGAGGACCATTGGAGCAATGCGTGTGTGCAATGTGAAGCAGATCCGAGCAAGGAAACAAAAATTATAAGCCATTTACCCAGCGTTAAGGTTTCGAACGCACCAAGTCTGTGACCTTGACCCTGGCTTAGCGCGGGGACGAATGTGGATTTGTCACAGGGCGGTAGAGGACCATTGGAGCAATGCGTGTGTGCAATATGAAGCAGATACGAGCAAGGAAACAGAAATTATAAGCCATTTACCCAGCGTTAAGGTTTCAAACGCACCAAGTCTGTGACCTTGACCCTGGGCTTAAGCGCGTACGAATGTGGAGGTTTGTCACAGGGCGGTAGGTTTGAGGACCATTGGAGCAATGCGTGTGTGAAATGTGAGCAGAATACGAGCAAGGAAAACAGAAATTATAAGCCATTTACCAGCGTTAAGGTTTCGATGCCACCCTCAAGTCTGTGGACCTTGACCCTAGCTTAGCGGGGGCGGGAACGAACCGATGTGATTTGTCACAGGGCGGTAGAGGACCATTGGAGCAATGCGTGTGTGAAATGTGAAGCAGATCCGAGCAAGGAAACAGAAATTATAAGCCATTTACCCAGCGTTAAGGTTTCAAAAGCACCAAGTCTGTGACCTTGACCCTGGGCTTAGCGGGGGCAGGACGAATGTGGATTTGTCACAGGGCGGTAGAGGACCATTGGAGCAATGCGTGTGTGCAATGTGAAGCAGATACGAGCAAGGAAACAGAAATTATAAGCCATTTACCCAGCGTTAAGGTTTCGAACGCACCAAGTCTGTGACCTTGACCCTGGGCTTAGCGGGGGCGGGACGAATGTGGATTTGTCACAGGGCGGTAGAGGACCATTGGAGCAATGTGTGTGTGAAATGTGAAGCAGATACGAGCAAGGAAACAGAAATTATAAGCCATTTACCCAGCGTTAAGGTTTCGAACGCACCAAGTCTGTGACCTTGACCCTGGGCTTAGCGGGGGCGGGACGAATGTGGATTTGTCACAGGGCGGTAGAGGACCATTGGAGCAATGCGTGTGTGAAATGTGAAGCAGATCCGAGTAAGGAAACAGAAATTATAAGCCATTTACCCAGCGTTAAGGTTTCGGGACGTACATACGTACGTACGTACGTACGTACGTACGTACGTACGTACGGACGCCGGTAACACTATATGCCCCCCTCACCATTCGGTGGCGGGGGCATAATAAGCCATTTACCCAGCGTTAAGGTTTCGAACGCACCAAGTCTGTGACCTTGACCCTGGGCTTAGCGGGGGCGGGACGAATGTGGATCTGTCACAGGGCGGTAGAGGACCATTGGAGCAATGCGTGTGTGAAATGTGAAGCAGATCCGAGCAGGAAACAGAAATTATAAGCCATTTACCCAGCGTTAAGGTTTCGAACGCATCAAGTCTGTGACCTTGACCCTGGGCTTAGTGGGAGTGGGACGAATGTGGATTTGTCACAGGGTGGCAGAGGACCATTGGAGCAATGCGTGTGTGAAATGTGAAGCAGATCCGAGCAAGGAAACAGAAATTATTAGGCATTTACCCAGTGTTAAGGTTTCGAACGCACCAAGTCTGTGACCTTGACCCTGGGCTTAGCGGGGGCGGGACGAATGTGGATTTGTCACAGGGCGGTAGAGGACCATTGGAGCAATGCGTGTGTGAAATGTGAAGCAGATCCGAGCAAGGAAACAGAAATTATAAGGCATTTACCCAGCGTTAAGGTTTCGAACACACCAAGTCTGTGACCTTGACCCTGGACTTAGCGGGGGCGGGACGAATGTGGATCTGTCACAGGGCGGTAGAGGACCATTGGAGCAATGCGTGTGTGAAATGTGAAGCAGATCCGAGCAAGGAAACAGAAATTATAAGCCATTTACCCAGCGTTAAGGTTTCTAACGCACCAAGTCTGTGACCTTGACCCTGGGCTTAGAGGGGGGGGCGGGACGAATGTGGATTTGTCACATGGCGGTAGAGGACCATTGGAGCAATGTGTGTGTGAAATGTGAAGCAGATCCTAGCAAGGAAACAAAAGAAATACCTAAGCATTTACCCAGCGTTAAGGTTTCAAAAGCAAGCCAAGTCTGGTTAAGGAAAACTTGACCTTGACCCTGGGCTTAGCGGGGGCAGGACGAATGTGGATTTGTCACAGGGCGGTAGAGGACCTTGGAGCAATTTGGTGTGTGAAATGGCGAAGCAGATTCCAGCAAGGAAACAGAAATTATAAGGCCATTTACCCAGCGTTAAGGTTTCAAAAGCACCAAGTCTGTGACCTTGAAACCCTGGGCTTTGCGCGGACGAATGTGGATTTCACAGCTGGTAGGACGACCATTGGAAGCAATGCGTGTGTGAAAGTGAAGCAGATCCGAGCAATTTGGAACAGAAATTAGCCATACCCAGCGTTAAGGTTTTCGGGATACGTACGTCGTACGTACGTACGTACGTACGACGCCCAGGTTAACACTATATGCCCCCCTCACCATTCGGTGGCGGGGGCATAAAAAATTCAAAGTAATTTGACCTTGACATTGGGCACAGGATCGCGCTTTCCGCAAGCAGGTGCAACAATGATGATAAACTCCCATGTGAAGTATCAAGGTATTGGGTGAAGCAGTTGCAGAGATATAGTACACGAAAAAAATTTAACAAAATAATTCAAAGTAATTTGACCTTGACATTGGGCACAGGATCGCGCTTTCCGCAAGCAGGTGCGACAATGATGATAAACACCATGTGAAGTAATCAAGGTATTGGGTGAAGCAGTTGCAGAGATATTGTACACGAACAAACTTTAACAAAAAAATTCAAAGTAATTTGACTGACATTGGGCACCAGGATTGCGCTTTCCGCAAGCAGGTGCGACAATGATGATAAACACCCATGTGAAGTATCAAGGTATTGGGTGAAGTAGTTGCAGAGATATAGTACACTAAAAAACTTTAACAAAAAAATTCAAAGTAATTTGACCTTACATTGGCACAGGGGCCGCACGGTTGGGGTTAGAATGAAAATATTGGATGATGATAACACCCATGTGAAGTTCTCAAGAGTATTGGGTGAAGCAGTTGCAGAGATATAGTACACTAAAAAACTTTAAACAAAAATAAAATCAAAGTAATTTGACCTTGACATTAGGGCACAGGGTCCGCACTTGGTGGGGGTTAGAATGAAAATATGGATGATGATAAACACCCATGTGAAGTTTCAAGGTAATGGGCGAAGCAGTTGCAGAGATATAGTATAACGAAAAAGTTTTAACCAAAAAACTACTCTAACCAGACGTACGTTAAAAAGTTAACGTTGAAAATGGCTAAGTCAATTACGTAGAAATAATAGGTGAAGGTAAAAAAATGGTCACATGTTGGATAGTTGTATGTGGTAGGCACCCCTTGGTTATGAAGCTGTGAAAGTTTGGTGGTCCTAGGTGGTACAGTACCAAAGAAATGGACTTAAACACGAAAACTTAACATTGTAAACGCGAAAACATAACATTGAAAATGGCTAAGACGACTATGCGGAAAAAATGGGTCAAGTTAAAAAAAAAGTAACATGTTGGATAGTGATATGTGGTGGGTACCCCTTGATTATGAAGCTGTGAAAGTTTGGTGGTCATGGAGGTGGTCAGTAACAAAGAAATGGACTCAAACACGAAAACTTAACATTGATTGTGGACGCCGCAACCCGGCCCGCACCGCCCGCCCGCCGCCGACCGCCCGCCCGCGCCTGCCCGCTTTCGCCAATCCAATAGCCTGGATTTTTTTCAAAAAACCTGGCTAAAAAGTAACATGTTGGATAGTGATATGCGGTGGGCACCCCTTGATTATGAAGCTGTGAACGTTTGGTGGTCCTAGGTGGTACAGTACAAAGAAATGACTTAAAAACGAAAAGAAACTTAACATTGAAAACGCGAAAAGTTAACATTGAAAATGGCTAAGTCGATTGCGCGGAAAAAATGGGTCAAGTTAAAAATAAAGTAACATGTTGGATAGTGATATGTGGTGGACACCCCTTGATTATGAAGCTGTGAAATTTTGGTTTGTGGTCCTAGGTGGTACAGTACCAAAGAAATGGACTTAAACACGAAAACTTAACATTGAAAACGCGAAAAGTTAACATTGAAAATGGCTAAGTCGACTGCGCGGAAAAAATGGGTGAAGTTAAAAAAAAAAGTAACATGTTGGATAGTGATATGTGGTGGGTACCCCTTGATTATGAAGCTGTGAAAGTTTGGTGGTGGTCCTAGGTGGTACAGTACCAAAGAAATGGACCTTAAACACGAAAACTTAACATTGTAAACGCGAAAACTAACATTGAAAATGGCTAAGTCGACTACGCGAAAAATGGGTCAAGTTAAAAAAAAACGTAACATGTTGGATAGTGATATGTGGTGGGCACCCCTTGATTTATGAAGCTGTGAAAGTTTGGTGTCCTAGGTACAGTACAGTAACAAAGAAATGGACTCAAACACGAAAACTTAACATTGATTGTGGACGCCGCCCGCCCGGCCGCCTGCAATCCGCCGTTTTTTTCAAAAAACCTGGCTAAAAATTAATAAATTTATCATAAAATTGAAAATTTCTCCCTCAAAGTATACTTTGCTAGTAAAGTATACTTTGCAATGTTGATGAAATAGGCACAGGTGTTGAATCAATAATCAAAGCATGAAGTATGATATTACACATTGCAAGAAAACTACAGTGTACATCCCAGATAACAAAATTTACTTATTACACTTGAAAAGTTTTAAAAGTTGTAGGGCAGCATTGAATGAGCCCAAGTCTAACAAGAGTGCCAAAGGTCACAATATATGCCTGTCGAGGCAAGGCCTGTCAACAAGGGGAGATAACTCACTGAAAACCAAGTTTTTTTCTTCATCTTGCCGTGATAAACATGTATACCGAATTTGGTTACGATCCGTCAAGTAGAATTTGAGGTAGTGCGTAGACAAGAATACAGAGTGCGAAAATTAAAAATGGCCGCCAAAGGGAGATAAGTCATCGGAAAATTTTCAAAGTCAATAGGCTTCTTCGTCTTGCCATGATAAACATGTATACCAAATTTGGTTACGAGCGGTGAAGTAGAACTCGAGTTATTGTGTGGACAAACACAGTGCGAAAATTAAAAATGGTCGCCAAGGGGAGATAAGTAATCGAAAATCAATAGGTTTCTTCTTCGTTTATGCCATGATAAACATGTATACCGAATATGGTTACAATCTGTCAAGTAGAACTCTATAGTTATTGCGTGGACAAGCTGTGCCCGCCCGCCCGTACAAGGTGAATACATAATACATCCCGTTTTTTTGAAACGGGCGTATAAAAATGGGGAGATAATTCTTGACACAGTGATCAAATATAAAAGTGAAATAGAATAGTGCCAATATACATGATATATGGCTGTGACTGCAGAAATTGGGCAGATGGGTTTTGCAACCAGAGTAGATCCAGATCAGTCTGCATTTGCAGAGTATGATCAGGATCTGCACTTTTCGTCATTCCATCAATGAAATACCTGTCATGCTTCTAACAAGCAATATAGATTGTTATCAGGCTCATGAGTGTGCATGAGTAAGCCCCATTTCTCCAATCGCAGCCACATATATAGCACCGACACTGATACAACGTCCACTTTGGTCAAATGATATCACCAGCAACTTACCCAGAAGTCACCTGTGTGGGAACCTTGATAACGGGATCTGAAATGAACGAGCGCTCAAAATAACACCATGTACAACCCGTTATATATCTATTTTATTAACATTTGCGAAAAGTGTAGATCATGATGAGACGGCTCGTTACCTCATCAAGATCTGCACGAATTGTGGATAGTTGTCACCGTTTACAAAATAATCCCCTTTTCTGCGTAATAGAACAGTCCCAAACTTGACATGAATTCAGGGTTGGCCGGGAAATACCGGGGGCGGGAATTCCCGACGGGAAATAGATATAGGGGTTAATTACAATGTATAGATCTGTTTCATTACCAACTAGGGGTACTCATCAGGTGGAATATTTGGCAACCATGACATTTATATTTTCGTTGTATTATTTTTTTGCAAATTACTTCTTCATTTTTTAGGAAGCCTCTGAGTGTCTGCTAGATACAATTCACAAGGATAACGTCATCATGATCAGACTATGTTTAGACAACAGGCTGTTAATTGTCAACCTTCTCCCACACTAATATTCGGTATCAAGAAATGAGAATAAATGATCTTAGCATGCATGATGTGCATACACATAGTCTCTTAAAAGTCTTATATGACTGACAATGTACTGTTGTTTTATGCTTTGCATTTGTATTACTTATTTGCATTATTATTATGACATTTATTTAACGTGAAGACTATGGGCCACGATGGTATGTATGAGATACAGTACCTAAAATCGTTAAAATTAGCCAAAAGCCTACTAATGTCTACTTATTTGCATGTACATTGATGAGACTTTAATATACTTTAATAAACCATCAGACTATGACAACAGGCTGTTAATTGTCAGCCTTCTCTCACATCTTTTGTGTCATACTGTATAATAAGAACCCAGGTGCTCTGTATATGGTCATGTCAAGTTGTAAAACAGTTACACTTACACTGTACATGGATTATCCCTGTTATCAACAGGGCTTTTCTCAAAATTCCAAAAGCAGCTTTTATTAGTGGCAGGTTACTATAGTAATGAGAGGTGTTCTCATATACAATAAAATAGACAGTTGGCAAATACTACATAGACTTGTATATAGGGAAGAAAATTGTCTAGAAAATAATGATGTTTTTTTTCTCTAAATAAACTTATTATTTCTTTTTTTATTGCAGAATGTTTTACCTGTAGGCTTATCAGTCTACACAGATATAAACCATAGTAGATATAGGGGAATATAGAGACTCATCTTGACATTTTGGAATGAAAAAGACCACCAAGATTCATATTTCCCGGTATTTCCCGGTATTTCCCAGTATTTCCCGCAGTCCTGGGAAATACTCTTATTTCCCGGGAAATTGCCAACCCTGCATGAATTAGTCAATATATCAGTTACTTAGGGGCGACAGGGTTAGAAACACACATACATAGTGAAACTTTACTATTCCGAACCCTGTGTATTCTGAAATCTTGTTCATTCTGATCAGCCGACCTGGTAACGAAAAACGTGCTACATGTACAATGTATATATTGCTACATATTTAGCCAGTGTATTTGTGTATTCAGAACAGCCCATATACAGTACATATGATGGCAAACAGTGTAGATTCGTCAGAACAGAATATTTACATCGAAAAATAAAACTTGGCCCCTTCCCCTAAAAGTATAATCGTATTACTCACATAAGGGGTATAACCAGATTCAACTGTCACACACAATAAAGCCAAACCAAGTCTGCCGTCAGGATGAACCCCGATCGTTATATTACCCATCGTATGCTCCCATATGCCACCCACAATGCTCTGGAGAATTGAGGTTTTGTCATTTGTGGCCGCACAGATGTCCGTCTACATTGGTCGCAGAGGCGACCCATTTTTCCATTCACAAATATATTTATTAAAATTACATTTTATTTATTTTACAACGATTACAAACAACCAGTGATTCTTCAATGAATGAACATTGAACAGTGTAGTCCCTGATCGGACAGCAGATGTACAAGATCTGGGTCTACATTGATCACCAATGTCATACAGCACTCCAGATAAGCTGTGTATTTGCTTAAATACCCAATTAAAATTAGCCAAAACCCAATTGAAATCAGTAGCGAGTATCAAAAAGCAATAACAATTTTGTGGTTCATTTATCATGCTGCAGAAAACAACAAACAGACCACAAATATAGCATATTTTTCTTATTTTCCATGAAAACACATCTTGGTATTTCATTAGAATTGTCTCCAAGGAGACAATTCTAATGAAATGCCAAGACATGTTTTCATTTTGAAGCAAACTATTTGATAATTGCTGTCTGTCGTTGTGTAAACAGTAGTGTGATTTTATTTTACCCAACTAAAATTTTGAAATACCCAATTGCTTCAGAAGTGATGGAGTAAAAATACTCAATTACTAATTCCTGATCTGGAGCCCTGTCATACCTCCTGTTTCTCATATGAGAGGCCCAACAGCAATGAAACATACATGTGTGGCTGTGACTGGAGAAATAGGGCTTAGCCACTCAGTAACCTGATAGCAAACAATATCGCTTGATAGAAGCATGGCGGGTGTTTCATTGATGCAATTGAGAATAGTGCAGATCCTGATCAGACTGTGCGGATGAACAGACCAGGGATCATGTTACAGGATGAAGTGGGCAAAATTCTCTCCCTAAATTGTCTGACTTCTCCCTATTTTGAGTTTAGGGTAGGAGATTTTTTTCTCTATATAAAACAAATTTTGGGGAAAAAAGAAAAATGTCAATTCAAATTTCTAATCAAAACTTCTCCTATTTTAAAGGTCTAGCTTGAACCTGCAGACTGATCTGTATCTACACTGATCGCAAAATCCATAAGCCACATTTCTCCAGTCACAGTCACATTTCAGTTAAATGCTAAAATTTATAACAAAATATTTCGCAATCATAAAATCTTAATGGTTTTAGTAGCCTTCATTACTACCTGAGGCAAAACTAGTTAACCCTTTCACCCCAAAGTAACTGGAATGGATTTTGATATGTTAATTTTGCAACCAATCCAACCATCACAAAAGTAAGTACGTAGCTGCACGTTTTGCGCTTTATAGGCAACATGTTGCACTACATGTACATAGAGAATATTAGTATAGTGTCATGAACGTGAATATAGAGAATATTAGTATAGTGTCATGAACGTGAATAAATATCTGTCGAGGCTGAGAAATCAGGATGGGCGAGGCTTGCCGAGCACATCCTGATTTCGAGCCGAGTCGAGTATTTATTCACGTTCATGACACTATATAGAGAATATTAGTATAGTGTCATGACGTGAATAAATATCTGTCGAGGCTGAGAAAATCAGATGGGCGAGGCTTGCGAGCACATCCTGATTTCGAGCCGAGTCAGATATTTATTCACGTTCATGACACTATATAGAGAATATTAGTATAGTGTCATGAACGTGAATAAATATCTGTCGAGGCTGAGAAATCAGGATGGGCGAGGCTTGCGAGCACATCCTGATTTCGAGCGAGTCAGATATTTATTCACGTTCATGACACTATAATAATATTCTATTTATCCCGTTAACCACATCAAAGTTGTTCAAATGTCTCTAAAAATGCATTTGTGGCCTCATAAGTTTGTCTTCTGAAGCGACAAGATTATCGTGTTACGTCATTCACATAATGACGTAACGTCATACATAATGACGTATCTACTAGACGTGAACGAGAAAAAATACACGTACCTGCTTTTCACGTCTAGTAGCGACATAGTTGACGGGATAAATCGCTACACCACGCTACACAGTAAAAATGTGCGTAATAGCATTTACACTTCAGGGCGTTGATGTTCATACTTCGCTATATTGTTATTGAAAGACAATTCTACAATATGACACAAAATATTACCATAATTAAACTTACCTAATAAAGTGTGTATTAGCAAAATTCTTAGGTCACTCTCCACGAAGTAGAATGTAAACAAAGAACGTGTCAAACACACATTTAGAAAGACTACTCTGTTACAACTCTTATGTAATGTGGTGTAATGAAATGCAATTAGAGTTGTGTACTAGTAAGTCCTATGAAATCCTATGAAAGTATTTTTGATGCCTAAGGTGGGGTTTGAACTCACAACCTCCGGATTGGTGTCCTAACCCCTAGGCCACAGCCCATCACACAGTCACAAAATGATTTTCAGACCAGTCCATTTATGAAAAGTGGGCATTTTTGTTCTCAAAACTATAAAATTTACTTGCAAACAATGCAGATCCTGATGAGACGTCTCGTCACACACGTACCAAGTCTGTGACCTTGACCCTGGGCTTAGCGGGGGTGGGACGAATGTGGATTTGTCACAGGGTGGCAGAGGTGGCAGAAGACCATTGGAGCAATGAGTGTGTGAAATGTGAAGCAGATCCGAGCAAGGAAACAGACATTATATTAGCCATTTACCCGAGCGTTAAGGTTAAGATGGGCCAGACAGTGAAGATGCAGAAATGTGAAGCTGTCACCAAGGCAATAAACATTAATGATAATTTGAAACTCTATAGAATTATTTCTTCCTCTCGTTGTGCTAAACATGTACACTAATTTAGGCAGAGGTGTGTTAAGTAAAAATGATATAGAATTGGATACAAAAATGTAGAAAAAAGTTAAAAAGGTGATATTTTTGTTAAAAAATATTCTTTTGCCATAAAAACACCAAGGTGCACATCTTCAATATGTGTAGAAGAAAATGTAGAAAAAATGGCGAAGTTAAAAAGGTGATATTTTTGTTAAAAAATATTTTTTCGGCATAAAAACACCAAGGTGCACATCTTCAATATGTGTAGAAGACGTGTGTATAGTTTCAGATCGATTGACTGAACGGTTTCAGAGGAGTTGTGTACACACACTCTGTACCCTATATAAAATTACAACAAGAGTTGTCAGAAGACAACGAAGCTGTCTGTTGGCAGCCTTCACTCAAATTTGGCACAGTTGTATAATAAACATGAATATTATATAACTTGACCTTGGGTTAAGGGGTGTGCGGTGGACCTTGACATTGGGGTCTGTGGTGGAAGGTGGGTTATGGATTTGCTATAGCATGATATAGCATATTAAGATGAATGGACTGCATGTATGAAATGTCAATACGCTCCATGAAAACGTAAGTTATACAAAATTTAACCCAACGTTAAGTTTATGAACGCACTAAGTTGGTGATTTTCTACAGCATGATATGATAGCTATTCACATGAGGAATGCATGTATGAATGTGCTAAGATTGTGACCTTGGGGAAAGGGGTGGGGGGTCATGGATTTGCTGTAGCACAATAGAGGATCATCAGATGAATGCATGTATGAAATATCAAGGTGTTCCCTGTAAAGAAACAGAAGTTATAAAAAGACATTTACTCCAACGTTAAGTTTATGATATTGATCTTGGGGAAAGGGGTGAGGTATGGGACATGGATTTGCTGTAGCACAATAGAGGATTATCAGATGAATGCATGTATGAAATATCACAGCGTTCCCTGTAAAGAAACAGAGGTTACACAACATTTACCCCAACGTTAAGTTTATGAACATGCTAAATGTGTGACCTTGACCTTGGGGTAAGGGCTGGGTGGTGGCTCATGGATTTGCTACATCATGATAGAGGGACATCTGAGGAATGTATGTATGAAATAACAAGGTGTTCCATGAAAGGAAACAAAAGTTATAAGACATTTACCCCAATTTTAAGTTTGTGGACGCCGACGACGCCGACGACGCCGGGGGTATGCCATAAGCTCTTCTGCACTTTGTGCAGGCGAGCTAAAAAAGGCTTTAACATTTTTGCCTTAAAACAAGGTGACGTAAGCCCTCAGTGACCTTGGGCAGTCGGATGTGGGTTGTATGCAAAACAAAGCACCATCCATAGACACAGATTGTGGCCAAATATTATCAAAATCAGTGAAGTGGTTTATATGTTAGTGAATAAACAAAAGAAGCTTTAACATTTTTGCCTTACAAAATAGGTGAACTTATGTTCACCTATTTTGTATGGCAAAAATGTTAAAGCTTGTTTTGTCCTCAGTAACCTTGGGCGGTCGGACGTGGCTCGTATGCAAAACAAAGCACCATCCCTGCACTAACGCTGTAATCCCATCTTGCCGAGGGGATAATTAGTGGAATTACAGAAGTTTTACTTTTCTCAGGCTGAACTTCGATGAATCTACATACCCAAACAAACCAGTTCATCGGATATATTACCTTCATCAAGCGTCCACAGTGTATGTCCTGTTCTTTTACTGACGGCGTGGAATTTCCCACTCAGGGTTGACACAAACACCATTGAGTCATGCACAGTCAGTGAACTGTGATTCTGAAATAGCCCAGGACAAATACATTTGTATTTTGTGTAATGCAAACACAGGTGTATGTTCTTATGGAGCCCCGCAGGAGACATGGATTTTTTATATTAATTTGTTCCCACGCAATAACAAATTGTTCCCTCAATTTTACAATTCGTTTCCACGATATAATAATTCGTTTCCACGATATAAGAATTTGTTTCCACGAATTAACAATTTGTTCCCGTGGGAACGAATTGTTATTTCATGGAAACGAATTGCTCAATTGAGGGAACAAATTTTACAATTCGTTTCCACGATATAACAATTTTTTCCCACGATATAACAATTTGTTCCCACGATATAAGAATTTGTTTCCACGAATTAACAATTTGTTCCCGTGGGAACAAATTATTTCATGGGAACGAATTGCTAAACTGAGGGAACAAATTGTTAATTTGTGGGAACAAATTGTTAAATTGAGGGAACAAATTGTTATTTCGTGGGAACAAATTAATAAACAAGAGGGCCATGACGGCCCTAATTCGCTCACCTGACCCCATGAACACCAGAGGAGAATGTGACATTGAGTTCACGTGTTTTAAAAAAATTGTGCTATTTTTAGATGGCGGTCATCTTGGATTAAGCGATAACTCATTTTACAAAATCTGAAAATGCTTCACCCAAGGATCTTAACTTCCTTAAGTTTGGCCAGCATCGGCCATGTGGTTCCTGAGAAAAAGACGTTTTGGTGGCCATCATGGATGACATAATCATCCGATTCTGACAAATATTGCACCAGAGCAATCGCTTCATCGATACCTTCAATTTGATATATAGCATGAGCATATTCGGTCAAAAATAAAATTTGACCCAAATTTGACCCCACGGGCCATGCCCATTTTTGACCCCGGGGTCACAACTTTGAAAGAGCATTGTAAATCGATCATTCCTACCAAGTTTAGTCGAATTCCGGCCAGCGGTTCATGATAAGAAGATTTTTTAAGAATTTATGCTATTTTTAGACGGCGGCCATCTTGGATTAGCGATGACCTCCATTTTAACAAATCTGAAAAGGGTTCACCCATGGACCATAACTTTTAAGCGGTTCATGTGAAGAAGAATTTTGAAATCTCTAATAAAAGAACGACCTTTTGACATTTCGGCGGCCATCTTGGATGACATAACAATCCGATTTCGACAAAAAATGTACCAGAGTGATCGGCTCAATTGATATCTTCGATTTTATATATAACATGACCATATTCTGTCAAAAATAAAATTTGACCCCACGGGCCACGCCCATTTTTGACCCCGGGGTCACCATTTTAACAACTTTGAAAGAGCAATGTACATTGATCATTCCTACCAAGTTTCGTCAAAATCCGGCTGGCGGTTCATGAGAAGAAGATTTTTTAAGAATTTATGCTATTTTTAGACGGCGGCCATCTTGGATTAGCGATGACCTCCATTTTAACAAATCTGAAAAGGCTTCACCCATGGACCATAACATTTAAGTTTGGCTACCATGGGCCAAGCGGTTCATGGGAAGAAGAATTTTGAAATCTCTAATAAAAGAACGACCTTTTGATATTTTGGCGGCCATCTTGGATGATATAACAATCCGATTTCGACAAAAAATGCACCAGAGTGATCGCCTCATTGATATCTTCAATTTAATATATAACATGACCATATTCAGTCAAAAATAAAATTTGACCCCAATTTGACCCCACGGGCCACGCCCATTTTTGACCCCGGGGTCACCATTTTAACAACTTTGAAAGAGCAATGTACATCGATCATCATTCCTACCAAGTTTTGTCGAAATCCGGTTGGCGGTTCTTGAGAAGAAGATTTTTTAAGAATTTGTGCTATTTTTAGATGGCGGCCATCTTGGATTATGTAATGACGTCATTTTAACAATTTTGTAATCCCCCTACCTAAGGACCATGACCATGAAGTTTGGTGACTATAGACCCAATGGTTACCGAGGAGAAGACGTTTGAAAATGTTCACGGACGACGACGGACGACGGACACATTGCGGTAACAATAGCTCACATGAGCTTCGCTCAGGTGAGCTAAAAAGAGAATTCTACGTCCCCTGCGGGGCTCCGTATGTACTAGTATATGCAGGGTTAGAAACTGGAAATAAATTAGCACCTAAGTTCACTCTATCAACAAATGTGGGCCACTGTGGATGATTGACCATTGTAAACCACTAATTTTACACTCGCTAAGGCCATGCCATTGGTTTTCTCTGTTAAGTGTCAACCTGGATAGCCAAAACATACTTATGTATCCAGTAAAAACAAACAAAGCTTTGAAAAAAAGAATGTAAATTTATGTTAAAAACTTCCTCAACCCTTTGTAGTGTGCAAAGGGTTGATGAAGTTTTTAACATAAATTTACATTTCCACTAAATAATAAGAAAACTCTTATTAAGTCTAAATTCATGAACGGATTTAAAACTTAGACAAGTCCCAAATCAATTTTCATATTACTTCACCAGTAAATGGTGTAAATAGCATACACAGTTTGTTTGTTTTTTAATAGAACCTACACGCACGCGGACGCATAACAGAGGAAGAACTTGCTGTGGCCTAAACTGGATTTCAATTCGCCATCGGTGAGTGGGTGAGCATTTATTTTGTACCATCATGCGTCTAACACGTAACATACATGTAGCTCACTATCAGGCCTGGATTTTGGTTGTACAATTCCAAAGGTGATGGTGTCATTACTGGGACCCATCGACACCTCACCGATCCACAGAAGTAACCAATCAGATTGGCAGATTCTGTCAGTGTCAATGCACAAGAGGCATGACTCACCAACAGCTGGGTTCCAGCAACGACATCACTGATTCCGAATTTCCTACAGTCCAAGACAGGGTTTGACACTTTTTACATTATGTTGAATGAGGTTTTTTGAGACAGGGCTCCAGATAAGGAATTAGTAATTGACACTCGATCATTTCTGAAGCAATTGGGTATTTCACAATTTTAATTGGGTAAAATAAAATCACACTACTGTTTACACATCAACATACAGCAATTATTGAATATTTTGCTTCGAAATGAAAACATGTCTTGGTATTTCATTAGAATTGTCTTCTTGGAGACAATTCTAATGAAATATCAAGATGTGTTTTCATGGAAAATAAGAAAAATATGCTATATTTGTGGTCTGTTTATTGTGTTCTGCAACATGAAGAAGGTACCACAAAATTTGTATTGCTTTTTGATACTCGCTACTTCTGATTTCAATTGGGTTTTAAGCAATTTTAATTGGGTATTTAAGCAAATACGCAGCTTAAATGGAGCACTGTTGAGACTTGAATGTTCAGAAATTCCCATACAAAACGGGGATCACGGAACACTACCATCGTAACTTATGAGGCCTGGTAATAACTAGAAGATGTGTTCATAGAACACGGATGCCGCACATATCGCTTTGATAGTAAACAAGGCAAATTTCTTAAGTCCAAAAGGGGGAGATAATCCATGACTCTGTGTCAAAAGCAAAAATAGAAAGTTGCTTTGTACATCTACACACCATAAAAAAGCTACATACCAGTAGCATATTTCACCAACATTGCAAAGTATACTTATCTAGCAAAGTATACTTTGAGGGAGAAATTTTAAATTTAAGGATAAATTTATTAATTTTTCTTATACTGAATTTATTACATTATCACAGCCATTTTGGCTGTGATAATGTAATAAATTCAGTATAATAATTCTGCATACTTTTAATCATGAAATATATGCAGTCGTTAGTTCTATATGAAATAATGCATTTCGGGAATAAATAAATGATTACTCCCTCAAAGTATACTTTACAGGCATCAAGCCTCCAGCTATTACGGTAGAGAAGTTTCACAAGTTACAAGGCAAAATTGTGAAATTCTAAGTCGAAAAGGGGGAGATAATCCATGACCCGAGGGTTGAATAAAATATTGAACATCTAATCATCATAAGGAAAGCTACATGTACATACCAAGTTTCAGGTCTGTACCTTAAACTTACGGTTTAAACGTTTTACGAGTTACTAGGCAAGATTGCAAATATTCTAAGTAAAAAATGGGGAGATAATTCATTACCCGGGGGTGTGGTGTTTAGGGTGACACAGAATTAATGTGCACACATTTGTGTTGACACCTAAAAAATGGCTGTAGACAGCATGAGACAAGATGATTTTAGAGTTGGTTTACAAAAATGTGAATAAAAGGATAACCAATACTTACATGTGTATTATTGTTTAAATTAATTAGGGTCTCAGCTCTCACGGATACAGTGAGTGAGTGAGTGAATAGGGTTTAACGTCCGCTTTTCTGACATAGAGGTACAAGCCTCAGGGAGTCTACACGCAGACGGGTCAACGGGGTCGTGTCCCGTATCCACCTGTCCGAGGGGGGTAAATCACGGATACAGAACATATAAGACAGATGAAATAATAAAACACATTCGTAGAGGTGAGATTTTCTAAGCTAGTTATTTACTAGCTTACAAAATCTCAGCTCTACGGATGTGTTTTAACATTTCATCTGTCTTTTATAGTCTGACGAGTTACAGTCTAACGAGTGAGAAGTTTAACACTTCACAGTCATGTTAAAAACATTCATAGATCAATAATACACAGGTATACATAGTTTGACACTGGTTATCCTTTTATTCCCATTTGTGTAGCAAAACACCAGGACAAATTGGGCTGTTATTGTGACTAAATGTTACACTATAATGGTCTCAGCTCTCACGGATACAGAAAATATAAAAGACAGATGAAATAGTAAATCACATCTGTAGAGCTGATATTTTCTAAGCTAGTTAACTGTTATTTAGCTAATATTAACACTCATAATCATTTCAGTTAAAACATTTAGAAAATCTTTCACAATTAACTGCTAAAGGGTGAATCAGATCTGATTTGCTATTCTGCAGAGGAATCCTATCAGTGGAATCGTAACTCTGCCTACGGGGATTACAATCAAAACAGCCCCTGGTCAAAACGGCCCCCCTAAATTGGTAAAAATGACCACTTGTCCAAAACCAGATAGCCGCGGCCCGCATGTCGAGCCCACCGAGGCATTTGATGGTCTCTGAGTGTATTTATTTGAAGTTTGAATTAAGCGTTGTGGAGATATAAGGTATGTAAAAACTTTAACGCAACTTTCAAAGTCATTTGACCTTGACCTTGGGCATGTGGACCACATGGGCAGGCTATAGAATGAAAATATGGATGATGAATAAGAAGTACGGTATTGGGTGTTTGAAGTAAATCGGAGTAAGTGTTGTGGAGATATAAGGTATGTAAAAACTTTAACACAAATTTCAAAGTCATTTGACCTTGACCTTCGGCATGTGGACCACATAAGCAGGCTATGGAATGAAAATATGGATGATGAATTTTTATTCAGATGAAAAGTATTGGAAGTTGGAAGTAAATTGGAGTCACAATTGTGGAGATATAACGTATGTAAAAACTTTAACGCAGATTTTATAATAACGCAAAGTAAATTAGCCTTGACCTTGGGGCACAGGGGCCACATGAGTGGGACACAGAATGATTATATGGATGATGCCCAATAAGCATACAAAGTTTCAAGCAAATCTGACATACGGTTACAGAGATAGTAGGTATGTGAAAACTTGAACGCAAATTTTGACAGAAACTTTTAACACAAACTTCTAAGTCATTTGACCTTGACATAGGGGCACAGGGGCCGCATGAGTGGGACACAGAATTAATATATGGATGATGACCAATAAGAATACAAAGTTTCAAGCAAATCTGACTTACGGTTACAGAGGTAGGTATTTGAAAACTTAAAACGCAAATTTTGACAAAAATTTAATGCAAACTTCTAAGTCATTTGACCTTGGGCACAGGGGCCGCATGAGTGGGATACAGCATGAATATATGGATTATGACTAATAAGCATATGAAGTTTCAAGTCAATGTGACTTAGGACTGCAGAGAAATAGACTGCAGGTATTTAAAAACTTTAACGCAGATTTAGGACGGACGGACGGACGGACGTACTCCCTGAAGTGACGTGGGGTTTGTTGCATGTGGGGTTTTTGGCCAAGTTTTTTGGGTTTTTTTGGGTGCTATTTGTGGGGTGCAAACAATGCTAAAGGTGTTATCTCCCCTATACTAACTTGCTCTCGTTTTCTTATGTCTCCTGCATGCACTTGTGGGGTATTTGGGTCTGATCAGTGAAGTACAATATGTACTTGTGGGGAAATTTAGTCAGCCATTGCTTATGGGGTTTGGATGGACGGACGGTTTTGACCATCACCCTCTGGGGTGTCTATTTTTATTGTTTTTTTGGGCTTTTCAGAAGTGATGGAGTTCATTAAGATATAGCTGCGTATGGGGTGCACCCCACATGCAACAAAAACCCCACATGCATGTCATGTACTTGTGAATCACCCCACAACGTCACTTCAGGGAGAGCGGACGGACAACGGGCTGGACAATAAATGGTCAAAACGGCCCCTATTTGATCAAAACGGTCTCTATTTGGTCAAACGGCCCCTATAAAAAAATCAGGTATAATTTGTATTTTATGTATTTTTCAGAGATGTTGATAGTTTATAGGTTGTAAAATGTTATATATTGAATATAAATAACAATAATTAATATAAAATACGAACACAAAAATTGTATCATATTAGCTGTATTTTAGCAGGTAGGACATAATCCCCCCCACCCCGTCCAAAATGACAGGTAGGACATAATCCAACCCCCCCCCGTCCAAAATCACATGTGTAAATATGCGAGAGTGATTAATGTAAATCCTGTATTTTAACATGATTGACGAATGAACTCTATATAATAAATAACAAATCAGGTATCGAGTATCTTTATTTTACGGTCACTTTGATCTTAATTGTTTGAATCATTGATTTCTTGATGCTATTGTGGTAATTATTGGAAGTATATGTGCTTTGGTTAATATTGTGCTGAATTATTAATGTGAACAGTATTCATTTGCTTGTGATGAAATGTGAGATTATGGTTAGCTGTTTCTCTTGGATAAATCCGTATTATAGAACATAACTATTGAAGTATATGTGCTTTGGTTAATAGTGTGCTGAATTATTAATGTGCTTGTGCCAATAAAGATACTCGACACCTGATTTGTTATTTATTATATAGAGTTCATTCCTCAATCATGTTAAAATACAGGATTTACATAATCACTCTCGCATATTTACATATGTTTTTGCGGACGGGGGGGATTATGTCCTACCTGCATTTTACGACGAGGGGGGGGGGGGGGGGGGGGGTGGGGGGGGGAAACAGTGTAGATCCGATCAGACTGTGTGTGCAAATTCCCATATATATATATATATATATATAAGCATCAACAAGTGGTTATGTACATGTACAAGATGGGAAACAGTGTAGATCCTGCATGATCAGACTGTGAGTGCAAGTTCCCATATAACTATCCCACCCATCGATAATTGGATTAATCCCGCTATAATTGACCATCATGCTAGTGACATCACGTAAACGATTTTTACGAAAAATATGAAAATATTTTGTAACGAATACGGATAAAATACGGTAATATAACACAATTTTTGTGTTGTTTTATTAAATTATATTAATTATCATTATTTAGGGGATAAACCATGCTTTGTTTTTCGATTTGGAGCGGTATGTGGGAGGTTTTATGGTGTGTGAATCAGTTTTACGGCGACGCGTCAGCGGAGCCGTAAAACTGATTCACAGACCATAAAACCTCACACATACCGCTCCAAATCGAAAAACAAAGCATGGTTATCCCCATTCTAATGCACCTAGTGTGCTCCCCGCTTTCTATAAACGTCGTAGCATATCACGAACAGTGATCTTTTTCATTACGTCAGCAGGTTGTTGTCGTCATATCGATAACTGCCTCACACCAAATGAATTTGAAGAAATTTAACTCCGCCGAAGAATATTCCCATTTGAAATAGAGATTAACGGGACATCTATACATTTATTCAACTGTAATGTTTATATTAACTATTGAATTGCTTTTGTATGTGTAGTTGCAACAGTTATTTGCTTTTATTCATTTAAAGAAATGCCAACAATTCTGCATTGGGTTCGTGTGATTTTACAAAGGAAATGTCAGCAACAACTTGTGTCAACAGGCCTAGGATTTCCCTGGATTTACGCCTAATTCAGGTGAATACCCATCTGTAATACAGTTTATTATGTATAGTCATGTATGTGCACATTGGAATTCGTAAAGTTATAGGCTGGTACTGGCATATTGAGTTTGAATTTGAGCACTTTATTATATTCTTCACCACACTGAAGCCACGTTTGTCAGCCGTTGGTAGATTCTCTTGTCTGCTTTGGGTTGTACATGTCAATATGGCCGAATGGATAACCGAAAATGTACCGAAATTAATTTGGAAATATTTGCATTCCCCGCCGTGCTGGCCATTGTTTACAAAAGCGCGTAGGGTTACATAAATATGTCAAGTTGTAAAACACAGGCTGGTAAAACGGAGATTTTATATGCTGTGATTTTGGACCGGGGGCCGTTTTTACCAAATCCGGGCCGTTTTGACCTGGGGCCGTATTGACCAGGGGCCGTTTTGACTGTAATCCCCGTTTTAGTAGAGGCCGTTTTGACTAAATTCCCAAAACTCGGGGGCCGTTTTGACCAGGGGTCGTTTTGACCTGCTTCCTGCCTACGGACGGTACGGGAGTAGATTGCAAGTTACCGTTCGCAACTAGAAAAGGGGGAGATAATCCGTGACCTGGTGGTCAAATCTAAAATATAGTAATATAGCTCCAGGCGCGGATACAGAAATAAGGGGGTGTCTGTAATTAAAATTTGGCGTACCCGACCTCCGCGCGCGCGAAATCCCCAGGAAATTTTTAAATGCCAGATCATGCAGATGCGATTTCCTGACACCTAGGCCAGAAAAAAGTCATCCAACTATTTGAGTATTGTAGATTTTCGTCTGTTTTTTCTTCTTTTTTTTGCCGGGAGCAGGGGGGCCGGTGTCCGGACCCCCCCCCACCCCCCCCCACCCCTGTATCCGCGCCCGAGCTCCTAAAATCAGGGTTAGATATCAGGGATATACAAAGGTAAGATTTGGGACAGTGTTGTCAACAAAGTGGCAGACCAATTATGCAGTCGCTCAGTACGTTTAAAAGTTTTACAAGTTACAAGTTACAAAGTACTGACAGTTTCTGGCTGATGAAATTTACATTACCTCTTTTGACGTTACTTCAGAATACATACATAACAAGAACACTGCATACGTTAGCAATAACTTTACATATGATGTTTCCATAATTGTCTATCGATAAATAAACTTCGCTAATTTATGGTTTCTGAATTATTTTCATTGCAAGTGTAAACACATTCTCAATACTCGTAGAAGCAGCCATTTTTTGTTTTGGTTTTTTCAATGCAGGTTCGAGGAAATGTTCTCACGCGTTGTTCATTCGATGAAATTGAGGATTGTTTATTTTTTCATATCACCCTATATAAGGTTCTTGATTTACATCCTGTTTCGTTAAATTACATTTGATTGATATATTAATTATTTACATTAATGGAGAAAATTGCATGATTCATTTATGAAATATTACGTTTTACTATGCGATTGGCTACAAATATTTACTCCGTATTGAAAGTATACATAAGTTGCTACTTGCACGGATATTTAAAAACCATACAACACGGTCTTAAAAGTACAAACACGACGGACAGGAGGAATATGATGTTTTGCTAATGGTATGTAAACCATTATGCAATATGTCAACAATGGTTGAGTAAATTTTTACTTATCTGTCATTTCTACATAGACGAAAAATCACCATTTTACCAGACTTTGAAGAAGAAAGTCTGTACGGCCACACTTCCAAAACCAAGTATTGCAAAATCCTGTAAAAAAATGTCTCTATATGAACCTGTATAAACGTCTCCA
This sequence comes from Conchocele bisecta, assembly GCA_029237695.1. NCBI lineage: Eukaryota > Metazoa > Mollusca > Bivalvia > Lucinida > Thyasiridae > Conchocele > Conchocele bisecta. Next base: position 74,610,453 of record CM055267.1, on the reverse strand, counting down.
TATATACCTGTTTTAAAAATACTTTTATTAAAAATCTTATTTAAAAAAATATCACATTGGTCCACAGCTTAATTAAAGTAGTTCTTACTTATTAGAAAAAATAAATTTAATAGTACATTGGATCGCAACAGAACATGCACATGTACATAGTTCAAGTTCATAACTGTATGCTTTCTGTCTGGTAAGTGGCTGCACATTTTCACGAATCAAGATGCATGGGCACAATATACAGTTGAAACAACATATGTTTATGAGAGAGGTGATCAACATGTACACGATTCCCAACTAGCAACATGATTGTTGTTCTCAGATGTCTGATCACTTATTCTTATTACATTATTACTGTATCCAACATCGATAGTAGGTATGACACTTCTTGGACGTATCTTGTACGGCAATTGTATCTGAAATAGTTTGACGGCATGAACTCGCACATTTGATTATGTTGTCATCTTACTTAAATTAATGGTGGAAATTGGTTCAAAGAACATTCCATACCCGGGCATATGAGCCCAGAAAATTTGTCAAGCCACCCGGGCATATGAGCCCAGAAGATTTGTCAAGCCAATGGCTGTTGGCCAGTTTTCCTTTCCGAATTTATTATTAGTTGCAATGAAATCGAAATGTGTGCTTCAAATTAAGAAGGTTATGAGATGGTTAATTTAACCCAGCTAGTTCATTCTCCTATCGCACTCTGTCCGTATGACAGACCGTGTTAAGGGCTGATTAGAGGGGATATGGTATATGGAGGCTCAGTCGTAACACTGTTATCCTATATGATGATACTATGTAAGGGTTAGTCAGGGCAAAGCAGATTATGAGAAGGATCAATATGGGGTTAGGTTATGAAAGATATTATAGGATATATTTGGTGCCCAGCTAAGGTCGTTTCGCGGTCTGTGGTTATATACGAACTGCTATTATTCGAATTCAATTGTGGCAACATAGCGTATCTGTTGTTATTTGTTTAGATGACAATTCGATCGTTACACTCATTCTGAAAATGAGAGACAAATATAAGATAATTGTAAAACCATTCACCTTTTCTGTATATATACATGTATAGATCGATGACAGCTGGGTTATGCCACTTTCAAGAGCTGTTACCATTTATACAACCTGTATAACATGTACATTGCGTATTTACAATATATATATATGGCATGCATACACATTGCCTGCTACAATACAACGAGCTTTTATACGTAATGCAGATTTAATTTAGACAGTTCTGATATCACACAGATAACGCAATGTTCTGCAACCAAAACACAATCATTTTAATGTTTTACTTTAATTCTTTAGCCTTTTTTCCAGCAGTGTGTACAATCGGCGCATACCCACTCATTACGCACAAACTGTTCTTTTTCGGAATTAAACAAGTGAATACTCGTTTCACTATTCCACCAGTTCTAAAAATTACGAGTGCCCGTTATACAGATATAATCATTTAGTAATATTAGTTTACTGATAGTGACTCGCGGTGGTATCAAGCTATGTTCATATGCAAATGAGGCATGATATTTTTTCATTATTTATAGTAATTAAATGGGTCACATAAACAAATACTATTTTCGACATACTGTAAAGTATGATTATTGCACATCACACAATAAATATAGATATTAAATAGTAATGCCTGTTAGCATTTTCAGGAAACACGGTTATCGCCCTTGATATCAGAGAGGACATTTAGGTCTGATATAAACTATATAATAATGCCAATCAATACGTGGAGTAATGGTGAATGAATGTTTATTTTGCCAGAAAATGTCTCTGATGACGTCTCTGATATAAAGAACATGTTGTGCCTACTGAGTGGGTATGTACCTTTAAATTCAGAAAATGGATGCCATTATTTGTAAGACATGTCACCTTACTATTGTAGCAAGTAATCATTCCCGGTAGAATTCAGGCAATTGAAATTGATATAAACAATAAACAGATTCTGCTTATAAATGTATATGGGCCAAATATCGAAGATAAAACATTTTTTAAAAAGCTAGAAGATTTTATTTCTGAAAATGAAAATTCGCGAATTATTATAGGTGGTGATTTCAATGTTGTCCTAAACTTTGATTTGGATAAAAGAGGTGGGTTACAAAGTACAAACAAACAGAACAGAGAAATTATGTTAAATATTATAGAAAAATATGATTTTACTGATATATGGAGGCAAAAACACGGAACCAAAAAAAAAATATACATGGCATTCTAATTCTAGACCACCTATCATATGTAGACTAGATTATTTTTTACCATCGGACAATTTGGTGAATACTGTTTCTAAAAGTGAAATAAAATGTAGTTTAAAAACAGATCATTCATTGGTACAAATCATGATAAATATCAATGATCAGCCTAGAGGCCCAGGATATTTTAAATTGAATAATTCAATTCTTTTCGAAAATTATTATAAAACAATTATTAAAAACAATATAGCGGAAATTGCCAACATTAACCATGAAGCAAACCCTAACATTTTATGAGAGTTAATTAAAGGAACAATCAGAAATGAAACTATCAAATATACTACAAAACGTATTAGAAAAGATAAAACAGACGAAAATAAATTACAGCAGCAAATTGATCTATTAAGTAATGACAATATTCAAACAACTGAAGCAATCAATGAATTAAATAATTGTAAAATCCGTCTAGAAGAAATTTACAAAAGACGAGCAGAAAGTATTATTTTTCGATCGAAAGTAAATTGGGTGGAGGCTGGAGAAAAGAATACAAATTTTTTTGCGGCGCTTAAAAAAAGAAAATTTGAAAGACAAATTATTTCACAGCTAACTGTAAATGGAAAACTTGTTACAGACAAGGAACAAATTCTACTAGAAGAAAAACATTATTATGAAAAACTTTACAAGAAAAAAGAATGTACAGATTCTGATATTAATTTTTTCCCAAATGATTATAATAATAAATTAAATGATGAGGAGAAAAGTAAATGTGAAGGAATATTGACAGAAGCTGAATGTTATAATGCCTTAAAAGAAATGCAAAACAATAAGAGCCCTGGGTCGGATGGAATAACTGTAGAATTTTTCAAAATGTTTTGGAATGACATAAAAAGTAATTTGGTAAAATCATTAAACTTTTCGATGGAGCAAGGCGAACTAACAACACTACAAAAACAAAGTGTTATACATTTAATTCCAAAAACAGGCAAAGATACAACACATCGCCAACTGGAGACCAATAAGTTTGCTAAAATATCGACTACAAAATAGCAACAAAGGCCATTGCAAATAGAATAAAAAAGGTATTAAATAATTTAATAGATTCTTCACAAACAGGATTTATTAAAGGTAGATATATTGGAGAAAATATAAGGCTCTTATCCGAAGTAATTGAACACGCAAATGATAAAAATATACCAGGAATCAATTATTATTCGTTATTTTGAAAAAACATTTGATAGTATAAGCCATGAGTATATAATTAAGGTATTAACCTTTCTAAACTTCGGACCCAGCTTAATCAAATGGATTGAAATATTTTATCATAATATATCTAGTTGTGTAACAAATAATGGCTATCTTTCAGATTTTTTTCCTTGGGAAGAGGAGTAAAGACAAGGATGTCCATTATCTCCTTATTTATTCATAATCGCAATAGAAATACTCTCGCACAGTGTCAGAAAAATCAATTAATAAAAGGAATAACTATAAATAGTGAAGAAATAAAAAATACTATGTTCGCGGATGATGCTACATTTTGCATGGATGGGTCCAGACAATCTCTCGAAATATTAATTAGTACAATAGATAATTTTGGAAACATTTCAGGTTTACGTTTAAACTATTCTAAGTCAATATTGTTTAGAACAGGTTCGACGAAGAACTCTACAACTACGTACTGTGATGATAAACCATTTTCATGGACTGCAGATGTGGCAAAAACTTTAGGGATATATTTTTGTAATGATAAAAATAAAGTGCATAGTTTAAACATAGATCCTAAAATAAATGAATTTCAGCAATGTTTAGGCAAATGGAAAAAAAGAAAGCTCACCATACTAGGTAAAATAACTGTCATTAAAAGTTTTGCATTTCCAAAATTAATATTCCCTTTAACAGTTCTAGACAAACCGGAGCAGGAGACTTTGAAGCAAATTATACGCATTATGTTTGATTTTCTCTGGGATTCAAAGCCTGATAAAATTAGTAGAAACATTATTGTTAAAACGTTCGAAGAAGGCGGGCTAAAAATGATAGAATTAGAATCGTTTATTGATGCACTAAAGGCTACATGGGTCAAACGACTTGCTGAAACTGAAAATCACGGAAAATGGAAAGTACTATATTTAAATTATTTGAAGCCTTTTGGTGGTGTACATATATTTGAAGGAAATGTAAACCAAACAGACGTAAAACATTTGATAAAAAATAAATTTTTGACAGATGTTCTTAAATCATGGTGCAAGCTAAACTTCTGCGATAATCCAGAAACAATATCAAAGCAAATTTTATGGAACAATTCGAAAATAAAAGGTAATGGAAGAATGTTTTACTACAAGGAATGAGCTAATAAGGGGATTAGATATATAGAACAACTATATGATTATAGAACTACATCATTCTTAAATTTTACAAAAATAAAAGAACTATTTGATGTTAGTAATAACGATTACCTAAAATTCTTCAAACTGATTTCGTGCATTCCTCAAGACTTGAGAACACGAATTAAAAATGAAAGAATAAACACGATTAATACAAAGATACTATTAATAGAACAAATACAAACCACGACCAAATGTAATAAGAAGCTATATAACATGTTTCTTAATCAACAGAAACCGGTTATGCATAAAGCCAAGACAAAATGGGATGACGAATTCGCGGATAAAAATAGAAATTGGAAGATAGTCTACACAAATCATTTTACAAACACTATAAGTTCTAAACTTAGGAATTTTCAGTACAAATTTTTGATGAGAATTGTTGCTACAAACGATTATTTACTTAAGTGTAACATTGTCAGCTCCAATTTGTGTGATTTTTGCGCCATGGCTCCAGAAACAAATAAGCACCTTTTTTGGGAATGCACTATAAGCCAACATTTTTGGTCACAGCTGAATACCTTTTTAAACAATAATAATATTGCATGTAATTTTGATTGGCACACTGCTAGCTTCGGGCAATATGAGCAAGACAACAAGTTTTTCAACTTTTGTATCATACTAGGAAAATACTTTATATATACATGTAAATTACAAAACACGGAACCTAAATGTCCAGAGTTTATGTCTTACTTAAAGGCAACACAAAATATTGAAAAAGAAATTGCAATGAATAGAAATAAGCTCATAGTTCATGAACGAAAATGGAATGTTATCCAATTAGACTAACACTCATTTAGAGATACACGAACCTTCTGATTATACATACAAATATTACAGTTATTATATAACAGCATATACCGTAATAGTATTGTATCGTGATGTGTTGCTCAATTATTATTCACCAAACCTATTTCACCATATTTCATTTTCAACTCTATTCTCTCATCTAAATAACATTCTTAAATAAATCCAACCTAACCATGTATGAACAATACGTTATAATCTATAATTATTTACAATACATGTACTCATAGTTGATTGCAAACAAGGAGTGTAACCTATAAATTCATGTTGTTAAACTGCTTGTAACTCATTTATTGTTTGTATATGACTATGTATGGAACTAAAAAACTTAAAACTGAAGTAATCATCTCGCCATTCTACAAGGTGCGAACATAACCCACTAGGTGCACTGTAGGAAACCGATGCATTCAGATCCGTTAAATACTGTATGGACTCGCTATACAAATCCGGGTGTTCTTGTTAATAGCTTAAACAATATTTATTTCAAGTGATGGCAAGTGAGTTATACATACATACAATTGAGAACATGATAAGAAAACAAGCTTTTACACTTATGTGCATTCTTTTCATGGGCTTCTTGTAAATAAGTGCGTAGACCAACGTAGACGTAGAAAATAGTATTTAGTAGTTCAACTGAATTGCAAACTGGCTGTACATGAAGTGGACTGTGTATCTTAAACTTTTATAAGAGGAATATCTGTGTTTTAGCTGTAAAATAACATACTGTAGTGAAAAACTGCCTGCTATAAACACTTTTACAGCCGAATATATATATAATATTTTATTTTTTAACATTGGCGTGGGAATTTATCGGTCATGGAGGTGGAACTATGCAGATCAAATCGCTCTTTAAATACCACAGCGCGTGGGAGAGACTACACACTTAGCCGTACGCGAGCTCTGACAAAGAAAGCCTTGTCCTGTCTCAACGACGTGAAAATTTCACATGAAGTCAAGAGAGATAATCACTTATTTACATTCTCTACAGCCCTCTACGAACTACATAAGACAAATGTCATAGCATTCCATGAGCAGCAGTCAAAGAGCGGAGATAGCACAACCGTGAATGAAGTCATACACATATATGATAAGCAAAATGCCGTTGTCGAATCGCAGATAAAAGTTTATCAGCGGACGCAAAACGGACGTGGAAAATCCAAATACACGCTGAACGTGTATCATACAACTAGCAGAGCCATGGCCAATGGCGGAAATACCAGTGCATTCTCCACAGACAATAATAAGATAATAAGTAACATAATGAAAACCTCTGAACTTGAGAACTTGGATAAACATTTACATGAATCCATAGTAAAACAACTGGGGGATATTAACATTAAGAAGACAAGTAGTATATAGGGAGTCAGTTCGTTACCGCGAAGTGTGAGGGAAGAATTGAAAGCAGTGGGTAGCCCCATAGGTACCAAAAATAGTAAAATTTCCTGTTAATTTAAAGCGAAATAAATACAACCCACAGTAAAAAAATAAAATGTCATACTGTAGTATAAGGGAATGGCGGTTCTGGACCACTTTAATATTCCCTCATATAAAGTGCGTGAGCCCTTGTTAGTCATTAGGTATATAAGTAGCTGGAATCGCGTTATCGTTATAAGCGGTCTATGGTGTTAGTATTTTTCATAACCAGTTTATAACGTACACCTACAGGGTCCTTATTTTAACCTAGGTGTGTACGCATGGAAAATTAGAATAGTTATCAATTGGGAGCTAGGTGGGAGGATACGCATGTGTTTGGTGCAGGTAGTTTATAGGAGCGCAAAAATCCCGCCAGCAACCACGTTTTAGGCAACCACAAAATAGAGAAAAACCAAAGCAAGCGTATCTAGCACCAAATTCTAGATGTTTGTAGTACATTTCCCCGTCTACGATGGTCTCGATAGAATCTTCCGAATAGTTTCCCAACAGTACCAAAAATTTGCCAAAATTTCCAAAATATTCTCGAACAACCAATTGAACATATGTAGACGAATAGATATACGGCAACAAAGTTTTGAAAAATGACAAACACAACAACAACTTTCCAAGCGATGGGGATCCGAGCAGCGAAAAGTGTTTCCAAGCATTTGCTCTTGGAGAACGCATTCGAAAACAATCTTGTATCCGACATTCGAAGGGTAGACTACCTCGAAAGCCACGAGGGACAAACAAATTTGCAACCTCTAGAAGGTTTGCCAGCATTTGTTTTGGTTCCCAGGAGAAACATATTTTCTACGATTGTCGTGTTTTGCTGAGTATTGCTGCGTATTGCTGCGTATTGCTGCGTATTGCTGCGTATTGCTGCGTATTGCTGCGTATTGCTGCGTATTGCTGCGTATTGCTGCGTATTGCTGAGTATTGCTGAGTGGTGGTGGACAATCGTA
>CM055267.1:74396199-74602198 GCA_029237695.1 Conchocele bisecta | reverse complement strand
ACAATTTTTTAAAACACATGAACTCAATGTCACATTCTCCTCTGGTGTTCATGGAGTCATCAGGTGAGCGAATTAGGGCCATCATTGCCCTCTTGTTTGATAATTACATGTCGTGTGTGCGCATACGCTGCCGACAGTCTTGCGACTTTGACGTTACACAGCATATACAATACGATACACATCACAAAGGAAACGTGTCTTGAGTTTGAATAAGGATAATAATTATCTCTAGATTATTTGTATTATGAATTAAAAAAAGTATACATGTATTTAAATAATTACATATTAATTTAAATAATTATTTCGGCATCATTTACTCAATAAATTAAAATAGAATGTGTAGCTGAAATGAAAGTGAAAGTAGAACGTTTTTGTTGTATCCTCCGGGTTACAAATCGCTGAGGATTCCTATTTGAATTGGAAAATGATATGAATTTTACATTTAGGCCAAAAAAAAAAGAGAGTTGTGTTTCCGGTAACGGGTCCCAAAATATGCTGGTTTTTTTTTTTTTTTTTTTTTTTTTTTTTTTAATATATATGTCCGGTCCCTCCATGCCTGTATACATCATGTTTTTGTGACAGATGGTTCTAATTCTGTTTAATGTTGTAGATACTCGCGGCTTGTCACGGAAAGGAGCATCTTTGCCCCTTTCCGGTGGCCACAAGCGGCGAATTTCATCGCGACGACTCGAAAATCGGCCATTTCGGCCTGTTGTTGTTGTTTTTGTATGTCGAAACTTCAGCCGCTGACTTTTTCGGCGCTACCTTAGCGATAAAAACCGATTAATCCGAATGATGGTATAGTTTATAAAACACGACGAATTTCATGGGACAAAATATACCGGAATCCGCGAATTTTGTAAGATTTATTATGTCACCTGTCTAGTTCCTGAGCTATGGCTGTGACAGGAAAAAAGGGACCGATGCCATATGTCACCAGTCTAGTTCCTGAGCTATGACTGTGACAGGAAACAAGAGGGTCATGATGGCCCTAATTCGCTCACCTGACTCCATGAACACCAGAGGAGAATGTGACATTGAGTTCATGTGTTTTAAAAAAAATTGTGCTATTTTTAGATGGCGATCATCTTGGATTAAGCGATGACTCATTTTAACAAATCTTTAAATGCTTCACCCAAGGATCTTAACTTCCTATGAAGTTTGGCCAGCATCGGCCATGTGGTTCCTGAGAAAAAGACATTCAAAATCTTGAATAAATGGACCTTTTGGTGGCCATCATGGATGTTATAATCATCCGATTCCGACAAATGTTGCACCAGAGCAATCGCCTCATCGATACCTTCAATTTGATATATGACATGAGTATATTTGGTCAAAAATAAAATTTGACGCTAATTTGACCCCACGGGCCACGCCCATTTTTGACCTCGGGGTCACCATTTTAACAACTTTGAAAGAGCATTGTACATCGATCATTCCTACCAAGTTTTGTCGAAATCCGGTTGGCGGTTCTTGAGAAGAAGATTTTTGAAGAATTTGTGCTATTTTTAGACGGCGGCCATCTTGGATTACATAATGACGTCATTTTAACAATTTTGCAATCCCCCTACCTAAGGACCATGACCATGAAGTTTGGTGACTATAGGCACAATGGTTACCGAGGAGAAGATGTTTGAAAATGTTCACGGACGGACGACGGACACATTGCGGTAACAATAGCTCACATGAGCTTCGCTCAGGTCAGCTAAAAAGGGACTGATGAGTGATGAGTCATGACATATGTCACCTGTCTAGTTCCTCAACTATGGCTGTGACAGGAGAAATGGGACTGATAACATATGTTACATGTCGTGTTCCAGGTATGACTGCTCGCTCTTGTTTGTAATTGTTGTAATATATATAAAGTTTAAACTGTGTTTACAAAACTATATTTATTGAGCTGGATTTTAATATAAATAAACTGCAACAAAACTAAAACATGAACAACAAAATGGAACAGAAATGCATGTTATTATATGGAATATTAACTACAAATGTAAACAAGCATGCAAACATAGTAATTTTCTGCTAGTCAGTCACTTAGTATGACAGTCATAATTTTTTTTTTTTATTTCTCCCACCCAAACACAATCGCTTTTTCTTCTTTTTTTCGACCACCCAGAGCATACTTTTTTGAAAATTTCTCGTGAACCAAGAAATAAAAAAGGAGTGGCCTTAATCATCAAATATATGCAGTAGTTAGTTCTATATGAAATAATGCATTTCAGGAAAAATAAATGATTGCTCCCTCAAATACTTTGCTAGAAAAGTATACTTTGCAATGTTGGTGAAATCGGCTACTGAACTGTTTATTAGAAGCATTGGAACTATTTCCCAGATTCGCATGCTGATTTGGGTCTCTACACTGTATGAATTTGTTGTATCACTTCTCATAATTCATCCTACATTAGTTAAATGTGAGATCGAACCCGTCGGCCCGGCTTTAAATGACCTTAGCTCAGCTGTTGATAGGCCATTAAACACCAGTGCTCCAGATAAGCTGCGTATTTGCTTAAATACCCAATTAAAATTGCCAAAAACCCAATTGAAATCAGAAGTAGCGAGTATCAAAAAGCAATACAAAATTTGTGGTACCTTTACCATGCTGCAGAAAAGAATAAACAGACAACAAATATAGCATATTTTTCTTATTTTCCATAAAACACATCTTGGTATTTCATTAGAATTGTCTCCATGAAGGAGACAATTCTATTGAAATGCCAAGACATGTTTTCATTACGAAGCAAACTATTCAATAATTGCTGTCTGTGGATGTGTACCGTAAACAGTAGTGTGATTTTATTTTACTCAATTAAAATTTTGAAATACCCAATTGCTTCAGAAATGATTGAGTGGCATGACAATACTCAATTACTAATTCCTTATCTGGAGCCCTGAAACACCAACAAACCATAAATCAAATCCAATCAATCATCCTACATTACAGAGCTGGATGAATGAGGTGACAGACTACGTCCCCGACACGTACTCCATAAACCAAAGCCACTCCATCCACGTACATCTAGAGGGCACAACCTTACGCCTTCGTCGAGCCAAAGTCAGCATTCCCAAACGTGCCATGTGGGACGAGCCCATGCCCACCGCCCAGTTTGTACACCAACGGCATTTTGACATTGAGGGCAGCAGAGTACTACTCATTCCGCCCGGGTTGGTCAGAAAGCGACTGTGGAGTAAAAAATACCCAATATGCATTGCTCTCGCAAAGGATGGAAAGAAGCATAGCTTTGACAATAGTAAAACCATGAGCGGACAAACTGCTCCAGGTCGCATGAGTAATAGTAGTTCTTTTGAGAGTATTCAGGGTTTTGATGTGGTGAGTGAACAGAAATGTGAGTCGGCGGTTCTGTATTTATTCACTCGCACGTCGCATGAAAAAGAGCAGTGGTATAGACGACTCGAAGCGGCAACCAAAGGTACGCCACTGAAGAACCACATTTTGGAGATCCATCGAGTGCTGAACACACCGCAACATAGACGATCCAGCAGCTGTGATAGCCTAAAACAGAAGCGGCAAGATTTGTCAGATTCCAGCTCGACTGCCGGTTCCAGTTCCCCAACGTCGGAGGACTCTCCGTTGCCAGAACTGGACCTCGCAAACTTTGTCCAGTTCATGTCTCGCCTGATGCCCCGTGATAGAGACACTCACCCATCAAGTCCTAGCTACAAGGATCCTAAAACTGGTGGCATGAAGCCTGGTGTTGCACGCGGTATCATGTGCGATCCATCGTTGCTTCCCCTGAACGCTCTACTGGGCCGATGCTTCTATGATTTCCTACGTGACAACTACTGGATCGACAAGATAAAGGATAAATTGCAGAAGAAACTGTCTAAAATCCATGTAAGTACGGTATGAACCCTAAATGTCAGACACAATTTGTTTTGGGAAACACCTATTAAATAGGGTTTTCCGAAAATTTATCCAAATCCATTGTTATTGTGATTGAACCAGTACTGCCATACTAACCCTACATATTGGCACACTCACTGTTGTAGGAAAACCATATCATTTTATGCATTACCCCAAATAAATGGTGTCCGAATACTTATTAGTGTAATCAACAGGAAATACTAGGCTAGTATGCAGGCTAAGAAATGCGTAAGATTTCAAAGGCTTGCCGTTTTTTCGACGCAAGCCTGATAAACTGGATGATGTTACAGCGAGTGTAGGACAAAATCCCCCCCGGACATAATCCCCCCATGATTTTTGACATAGGAGGACAAAATATCAAAACTCCCCCCCCCCATCTAAAATCACAGGTAGGACATAATCCCCCCCCCCATCAAAATTCAAGGTAGGACAAAATCCCGCCCCCCCCCCCCCCCCCCCCCCCCCACCCCCCCCCCCCCCCCCCCCCCCACCCCATGAAAATGTAGCCTAGGACAAAATCCCCCCCCCCCCCCCCCCCCCCCCCCCCCCCCCAATCATATTCAGTACATTTATTTGCACAATAAACATCAAACATCAAACACATTTAATGAAGTATTTTCAGTTGCACAATCAAACAAGCACATTTAATAAAGTATTTTCAGTTGCACAATAAACGTCAAACAAGAATATGTATGTATCATTTGTACATTTGTATACAGATGTCGGTCCCAAACCATATTATTTTAGTGAAGAATCGATTTCCATTTTAAAGAATTATTCGCCAAAACAATACTAGGTAAATCCTGTAACAATCATTCATTTCTGTTTGTTTTAATAAAACGTAATCCTTAATCAACTACTTGAAGGAAATCAGGCAATTCAATTACCCTGATTAAAGAGGATTAGAGGTTGAAATTTGAAAACCAGTTAATGCAATGATTCTTTCAAAACATATTGATGAGGGGGATTATGTCCTACCTTTGATTTTGGACGGTGGCGGGGATTTTGTCCTACCTGCATTTTAGACAGGGGGGATTTTGTCCTAACTGCATTTTAGACAGGGGGGGGGGGAGGGATATTGTCCTCCTGTCAAAAATCATGGGGGGGATTTTGTCTGTATCCCTATTACAGCACACTGGCCGAGGGGTATATATTTTTTTCACATTTCTGTCCGGTTGTCCGTCTGTCCATCTGTCCGGCCATGACACATAAATATTTCGTGTTTCGGTCCAGGCGGCGACTGCGGGTATCTTAGCCCCTGCTCACTTTCTCTAGTTACCTGATAAATAATATTCAGGGCTCCAGATAAGCTGCGTATATGCTTAAATACCAAATTAAAATTGCCAAAAACCCAATTGAAATCAGAAGTAGTGAGTATCAAAAAACAATTACAATTTTGTGGTACCTTTATCATGCTGTAGAAAACAATACACAGACCACAAATACAGCATATTTTTTTTATTTTCCATGAAAACACATCTTGGTATTTCATTAGAATGAGATAATTCTAATGAAATGCCAAGACATGTTTTCATTTCGAAGCAAACTATTCAATAATTGCTCTCTGTGGATGTGTAAACAGTAGTTTGATTTTATTTTACCCAATTAAAATTTTTAAATACCCGAATGATGGAGTGACAATACTCAATTACTAATTCCTTATCTGTAGCCCTGAATATTGACCTATATTGGGTGCTGTTTATGAGCAAAATGTTCAGTTTTGTCAATCACCATGTTCATGCGATAGATTTATCACGTTTTTTTTGTAACTCAATATTGTAAAACATTGAAACAATTGAGACAGTCTTGATCATTTTGCACATACAAACATTTTAGTCGTACAAATTTTAGTGAAACGGTCCCCAGTTCTATCTGTTCACTTTCTATGTATGTTACATATGAGATTCAGCTTCATTATAGGAATGAATGGCCTTTTTGTGGAATTTATCGGGTATAAACTTGGAAAAGTCGCGGGAATACTGGACGAAGGCCGGAAGGCCTCGTCCAGTATTCCCGCGACTTTTCCAAGTTTATATCCCCGATAAATTCCACAAAAAGGCCATTCATTCCTTATAATTCCAGCATTTGAAATAAATTCATCAAGAAAATGTGTTTATTTTCCGTTTTCTTAAGAATTATTTTAACTGCGCCTCACGGTTACGGAAAGTAGTTCGGCGTGGGAGTTTATTGGGATATAAATTTTTGGACAGAGACTTGCTACGGGCCAATCAAATGTTAGGGAATTGTGTAAATATTTTTGTGCTGGAATTATACAGCATTAACAATTTGTGACATTTTATTTACTTTTCAATCTTGGGCATTTGTATGTTATTTTCATGCCCTTGCATGTCCTGTTGTGAGGTCGATATCGTGTCTTTATATGGTTGATGAAAAGCTTGGCGTGTAAGATGTTTCTATGGTGACAATGCATTCCGCTTGAAGATAGTAACCAAAGTGACAATCAGTTGCAGATACGCATAATTTCTGCACTTAATTACAACCTAACTCCTAACAAAAAAAAGCCTTCAAAATTCGAGGATTACCATACATTTACTTGATGATTATAGATGGTTAACAGCTGACTTCCACCAAATTTCCTCTTTGTGTGTGGAACCTAGAACTATTTCCGAGAAATAGAAGGTTTATCCAGGGTGCTGTCTGGAAATAACGATGCGAAACTAATCCCAACAATGGTCTTCTTTCATGTCAACAATGGTTACGTAATTAATCTTTCTATTATCCTCAACATCAGGTAGTGGCTCTATGCTGTTGAATGATGGTTGTGACTAGAGAAATAGGGATTATGGCCCTTGCGGCCAGTGTAGACCCAGATCAGTCTGCGCTCTGCGCAGTCTGCTCATGGTCTGCACTGTTCGCCATTCAGGAAAGATGGGAGAGTATGTGCATCATAACGATGAACCCAGCCTTAAGAATTCCTATCTTAGCGATGAATCTTACTGGAAATTGCACCTGGGGCGAAGTGATATGGTGTAGTAAGAGAGCCTGGCACCAGACCAGGACAACGTTTTTCAGTACTGAAAGTTTTTATTGCAATTTTAGAGCTGAATGTACAATGCCCCCACCCACCCACCCACCCACCCCAAATACCCCCAAATCCATATTTGCATCTCCATGTATATATATATATATATATAACCTTGCTGCTGAATGGAGAGAGAACCCCAATCAATCAGTCAGTTGTGGGTGGTGGTCGGGTGAATGCGACGGCGTAAATTAACGGTAGGGGTTCCTCCTTATAGGAATGACGTTTTGCCTGGTTTGGCCCTAAGGTACGTTTTTATCTTTGGCTCTTTTGTTTCCTGGAAGTTGAATTGGGTTATTGCCCATTATAAAAGTGGTAAGATTATTACTGATCCTATTGCTTTTGGGAGGGGACCAAGTGATTCTGGTGTGGCGAGGACCTGGCATCAGATCAGGATTATTCGGATTTCAGGACTGAATATATTGAGTTTTTATTGTAAATATTCTGATTTTGGGATTCCCGCCCCCCCCCCCCCATTTGTACATGTACTTGAACATGTACATGTACTTGTACATGTAATATATGGGATTTAGTACTAAACCCATTGACCCGGCCTTAAATGACCTTAGCTGTTGATAGGCCGTTAAACCCTAACAAACAAACAAACAGTCAATGAAACGCTGTCAATCTTCTAAGAAGCTATATGTTAAACTGTGAATTTTTGTTTGTAAATTTGCTTGGAGAATCATGTAGACACTGCTCTAACTGGGCTACGTTGATCTGTGATAGATGACAGTGAATGCATGTGGTTTGTTTTCTCATGATACCCGGAATCAAATATTGATTTACATGTGCATGTTCCTTGCATCAATTACTTACAGTGATTCTGAGAAAACAGACCATATTTAACTTGTCTCATGCCGAGAATATGCCATTTTGTTTGTCGAAAATCCTAAATTGTTTCTTTGCTAGGTAGAGCCGGAGGCATATAGTGTTAGGACTGTGTGTCCGTATGTCTTCGTCCGTCCATGTGTCCGGTACATTAAGAAGTTTGCCAGACTTTCTCCATTTGTCATAACTTCTATATCCCTTGAAGTATACAGTATACATGTACCTGTGGACAAATGCCACACATCCATGCTGCCCTTAATATGACCTTGACCTTTTGACCTTCACGACTTTGAACTTTTTCACACATTATGAAGTTCGAGGAAGTTTCTCAATTCTGTCATAAATTCTATATTCCTTGAAAGATTATTTAAATATTTCAACACAGCATACATGTGGACAAATGCCACACATTCGTGTTGCCCTTAATATAACCTTGACCATTTGACCTTGACAAATTTGAACTTTTTCACACATTATGAAGTTGGCCGAAGTTTCTCAATTCTTTCCTAACTTCTATATCCCTTGATGGATTACATGTACTTTAATATTTCAGTACATCATACTTGTGGACAAATGCCACACATCCATGCTGCCCTTAATATGACATTGACCTTGACTTGACAACTTTGAACTTTTTCACACATTCATAAGTTTGCCGGAGTTTCTCAATTCTGTCATAACTTCTATATCCCTTGACTAATTACTTCAATATTTCAATATATCAAACCTGTGGACAAATTCCACACATACATGCTGCCTGTAATATGACCATCAGCATTTGACCTTCACTACATGTACTTTTTTACACAATAAGAAGTTTTCCGGAGTTTCTCAATTTTGTCATCTATATACCTTGAAGGATTTCTTTAATATTTCAATACATCATACTTGAGCACAAATGTCAAACAATCATGCTGCCCTTAATATGACTGACCTTTTGACCTTCACAACCATGCTTATACATAGTTGTCACTTTTGGTTAATTAACTTTGCCACAGTTTCTCCTATCTGTTACTGGGGCATTCGTGTTCCGACAGGCCACATTTTCTTGTATGTTCTTAGAAGTGTTTGTTTTAACCACCATTTGAACTATCTCTTTGAGATGATACAAATGAGTGGTCACAACATATACTTTCATTAAGAAATAACAAAAATATAATATTAAAATAAAATGTACCAGTAAAGGTGTTTTCCGAATGTGATGTGCTCATTTGGCCAAGTTTGGTGGTAAGGACTGTCGCTAGGACAGGATATTGTGTATATTGTACATCCTGTTTACTGTATATTGTGTCTAACTTTTAAATGAACGGGTGAAAACACACTGCAATCAATCAATTGTTTGTGATCAGCATAGTGAAGTGGGTGGGGGCTGCTCGTCAGGATAAGCAAAACTACATGTAAAATAAGCAAATATACAGTTTAACAAAACAAAAAATGTTAATAAAATTTTAAACAAAATAGGCCAATAACAGTTGACAGGAAATTTTGTGTTAAAGTTAAAAAATATAAAAATGCAAAATATATTCATTTGGCATTTAACAATGTAAATCTGTAATCTGTGTAAAAAATATTTAAATGTAAGTGCTTTTAAAAGTTCATGTACGGTATGTTTGAATTTTTTTTTACTATGTACTCACTATGTATGGGTGGCGACGGGCGGACACAGCTTGTCCTCGCAATATCTTGTCGGACCTTATTATATGGCTCTAGTTTTTAGCCTTTTTTTTTTGCATCAAAACTTTTGTACAAGCTTCTTCATCATGGTATAACTTTAATATTACTTGGTGGATTGATTCAATAGTTGGACACCTGATATATGTGAGCATATGGAACACACTCGGTCTGCCATTAATATAACCTTGACCTTTTTTACCATCACATTTTTGCGGAAACGCTTAGCCATTTTTTTGCGTCAAAAAGTTTGTACAAGCTTCTTGATCATGGTATAACTTTAATATTATTTAACCGATTGCTTCAATAGTGGGACACTTGATACATATGAGCATTTGGAACACACTCTTGCCACCATTAACATGACTTTGACCTTTTGTACCTTCACATTTAAGCGGAAACACTTAGCCATTGTACGCGTCAAAAGTTTTGTGCAAGTTTCTTCATCATCGTAGAAGTTAAGAACATTTGGACACTTGATACATGTAAGCATTTGGAACACTCATGCCACCATTAACTTGACCTTGACTTTTTTGACCTTCACATGGTTGTGGAAACACTGCCATTTTTTTATGTCAATTTTTCTTTTCAACCTTGTCTTTTTTCGTATTCACTTCTGTGACGGTTTTGTGATGCTTACTTTAACTTTTTTTTGAACTTGACCCATTTTTTCCGCCCAGTCGACTTAGTCATTTTCAATGGTAACTTTTCGCGTTTACAATGTTAAGTTTTCGTGTTTAAGTCCATTTCTTTGGTACTGTACCACCTAGGACCACCAAACTTTCACAGCTTCATAGCCAAGGGATGCCTACCACATACAACTATACAACATGTGACCATTTGTTTACCTTCACCTATTATTTCTACGTAATTGACTTAGCCATTTTCAACGTTAACTTTTTAACGTACGTCTGGTTAAATTTTTTGGTTAAAACTTTTTTGTTATACTATATCTCTGCAACTGCTTCGCCCATTACCTTGAAACTTCACATGGGTGTTTATCATCGTCCATATTTTCACTCTAACCCCCAACCGTGCGGCCCCTGTGCCCAATGTCAAGGTCAAATTACTTTGAAGTTATTTGTTAAAGTTTTTTCGTGTACTATATCTCTGCAACTGCTTCACCCATTACCTTGATACTTCACATGGGTGTTTATCATCATTGTCGCACCCGCTTGCGGAAAGCGCGATATCGTCGGCATTTTGGCATACGTCCGTCCGTCCGTACGTCCGTGTGTCCGGTTAAAGTTTTTTCGTTAAAGTTTTTCCATCTACTATATCTATTTTTTTAGTGTCCATGCCTCGCCCCAAGGCGCGACATGCAGGCCACGGCCATCTAGTCTACAAAAAGTGGGTATAATTATGTTATCCAAGTGTCCATGCTTGGAAAAAACCTGGCCTTCGTGACTTTGCCTCGTTTCTTGTTGGTTAAGTTTTTTGGTTAAAGTTTTTTGTTATACTATATCTCTGCAACTGCTTTGCTCATTACCTTGAAACTTCACATGGGTGTTTATCATCATCTATATTTTCATTCTACCCCCCTCCCGTGCTGCCCCTGTGCCCAATGTCAAGGTCAAATTACTTTGAAGTTTTTGGTTAAGTTTTTTGCTTAAAGTTTTTGGTTAAATTTTTTGCTTAAGTTTTTTGGTTAAAGTTTTTGGTTAAAGTTTTTTGTTATACTATATCTCTGCAACTGCTTTGCACATTACCTTGAAACTTCACATGGGTGTTTATCATCATCTATATTTTAATTCTACACCCCTTCCGTGCGGCCCCTGTGCCCAATGTCAAGGTCAAATTACTGAAGTTTTTGGTTAAGTTTTTTGGTTAAAGTTTTTGGTTAAAGTTTTTGGTTAAGTTTTTTGGTTAAAGTTTTTCGTTATACTATATCTCTGCAACTGCTTTGCCCATTACCTTGAAACTTCATATGGGTGTTTATCATCATCTATATTTTCATTCTACCCCCCTCCCGTGCGGCCCCTGTGCCCAATGTCAAGGTCAAATTACTTTGAAGTTTTTGGTTAAGTTCTTTGGTTAAAGTTTTTGGTTAAGTTTTTTGGTTAAGTTTTTTGGTTAAAGTTTTTTGTTATACTATGTCTCTGCAACTGCTTTGCCCATTTCCTTGAAACTTCACATGGGTGTTTATCATCATCTATATTTTCATTCTACCCCACTTCCGTGCGGCCCCTGTGCCGAATGTCAAGGTCAAATTACTTTGAAGTTTTTGGTTAAGTTTGGTTAAAGTTTTTGTCGCGCCCGCTTGCTGAAAGCGCGATATAGTCGGCACTTTGGTACGTACGTACGTGTGTCCGGTTAATGTTTTTGGTTAAGTTGTTTGGTTAAGTTTTTTGGCTAAAGTTTTTGGTTGAGTTCTTTGGTTAAAGTTTTTTGTTAAGTTTTTTGGTTAAGTTTTTTGGTTAAAGTTTTTCGTTATACTATATCTCTGCAACTGCTTTGCCCATTACCTTGAAACTTCACATGGGTGTTTATCATCATCTATATTTTCATTCTACCCCCCTCCCGTGCGGCCCCTGTGCCGAATGTCAAGGTCAAATTACTTTGAAGTTTTTGGTTAAGTTTTTTGGTTTAAGTTTTTCGTTATACTATATCTTTTTTTTTAGTGTCCATGCCTCGCCACAAGGCGCGACATGCAAGCCGCGGCCATCTAGTTTATTGTTATCGGTTCTGATTTTGGGATTTTCCACCCTTAAATGACCATAGCTGTTGATAGGCCGTTAAACCCCAACAATCAAACAAACAAACAAACTAATCAGGATTTACACTTGATACAAGGTGCATTTTTACTCGCGCAGTTTCGGTAGAGCTGGAAGTCATATACTGTTTGGATTGTGTGTCTGTCCATCCATGTGTCCGTTTGTCTGTTTAAGAAGTTTGTCGGAGTTTCTCCAATCTGCCATCAGGGGCATTTGTATGCCGACAAGCCACATTATCTTCTTCAGTCTACAGCCCATATTTATAGATTTGCGAACCAATATTTCCTGTTATGTTTGTCGCCATAAATGTCTGTCTGCAATCCTCTGAAGACTGGAAGAAACATTTCCCTTGACAAATTGATGGTTAACTAAAAATGCCTCTTCACTTATTAACCCATCTGACCTTGTTGTTTAATGGATGTAAAACACCCTTCAACCAATCAGTAAATCTTCATTAGACAGCAAGAGTACATGATGTAAAGATAGCTGTCCCTTGTGGGCCACAAATTGTGGTATATTCAATGAAGCAGGAAGTAGGAAAACCTGACGGTCAAATGAAGGTCAAATGGTATATTATTAGCCGGGTTTTTTAAAAAATATCCCAGGTATTGGATTGGCGAAAGCCGGGTAGGTGGGTGGGCGGCTGGCTGACGGGCGGCGTCCAATGTTAAGTTTTCGTGTTTTGTCCATTTTTCTTTTACCGTACCACCTAGAACCACCATACTTGCACAACTTGTTAACCAACGGATACCCATCACATACCACTATCCAACATGTGATATCTTTTTTGACCTTCATCTATTTTTTCCTTTTCCGCGTAATCGACTTTGCCATTTTCAATGTCAAGTTTTCGTGTTTAGGTCCATTTCTCTGTTACTGGACCACCATTCTTGCACTACGGTATTTTTTCTGCTTAATCGACTTAGCCATTTTCAATGTTAAGTTTTCGTTGTTAGGTCCATTTCTCTGTTACTGTACCACCTATGACCACCATACTTGCACAACTTCGTAACCAACGGGTGCCCACCACATACCACTATCCAACATGTGACCTTTTTTGGACTTTGACATACTTTTTCCGCATAATTGACTTAACCATTTTCAATGTTAAATTGGACAACACACATCAGACAGCACATGTTCACTTGTATCTTGTACTAATACATGTGTGCCAGCCTGTAACTGCATGTAGGTTTTCTCATACACTGGCTTCTTTTGCCATCTTAGGCCACTGACAGTTGTCACTTTCAATGGTGGTCATAATAACATTAATAGCCAATTGTCTGTTATCCAATTGTCTATACCTTGAAGAAAACCCGGCGTTTGTGGCTTTGCCTCATCTCTTGTTATGGTACTGTCATGCTTCCTATTATCTGTTGCGATTGTTGGTTGCTAGTGTACATTAAATACACAGGGTGGTTTATATTCGGTGCTGAATGTATGGTGTTGCCCTCATACAGGTGCATACATATTTGTTTTTGAGACAAACCATATGATTTTGCACCGAAGAAGATTTTTCATGAGAAACATTTCAAGAAACTGTTATTATGCCACCGCAACGATAGTTGTCGGTGGTTCTTCATATTCGGTATACAGCCCTACCATCAAGTTCAGGAGTGCGTAACAATTTTTGTTCTCTCACCGATCCATCCGCAGTTATGCCCCTTTTTTCCTTGTCCCACCGTTCCATCCGCAATTATGCCTCTTTTTTCGACTCAGAATATATATCTTTTCCTAATCCGTCAAACTACTTCTACAGTTTTTCACCGATTCTCTTCATACTTGGTATACTTTCCAACCATCAAGTGCAGGAGTGCCTATTTTAAAATTTTACCTGTCGCACCGATCCATCCGCAGTTATGCCCCTTTTTCGACTATTTATTTCCAATCATTCACTCAGTGATTGCTGTTGTATTCATGAATGCTGAACAGCGGTGGCATTTTGTTTTACAAACAATTTTCTAGTATTTTCTATAAATGACGTCGAAAGTTGACGAAATGTGCATAGCAAATGCGGAATATACATTGGAACCCCTCCAAACCGGACCCCCTCTATACCGGAATTTGCGCTATACCGAACATACGACCATAAACGCATTAGTTTCTACCCCTCTGTTCCGGAACCCCTCTACTCCGTAATCCGGACGCCATTTCAAGTCCCAAAACCATATTTCAGCGTTAAAATAACCCCGGAAAACCGGAAACACTGTCACCTGTCAGGATGTCATCTAAGAAATACACCGCGCCCAATTTCAATGTTGTTGTTTCAAGCGGGTGTCAAAATCACACCGTGTTTACAATAGACTGGTTCCCGGTAGTATTGTTCAGCTCTGCATGGTTCCAAAAATGCGGAGCCACGAGAATGAGACGATTCTAACTGACTCCCAACTTGACATTTGTGTGGAAGAAATAACAAAATTGATCAAATTACGCACATTAACTTGAGCTCTGTACAAGGGCTATCCATGCTAAGCGGCGTGTTTTTTTAACGTTATAAGCGGCATTACAAAGTTAAGAATCTATTCAATACATGCGACCTAAATACGAGACATGTTTGCTGTTTTACAAGCTCATTAGAATAGCATGGTTCACAATTTAATTGTACGCGTACGTAACAATTACGGAAATAAAATAATCGGCACATTATTTGTGAACCCACCGACCGATTAATTGAGCTAATCTGATAATTACTTAACGAGGCTGTAAACTCGTGACTGTAGCCTGTGGGCTATTGTAGCAGCTCGTGGTAACTACACAGCACACGCGAAATGTGTCATATGCTCTTTGCGACCAGTGTAGACCGTAGACTCAGATTACATTGCGAATCTGCACTATTTGCTATACCCCTTGCGAATCTGCACTACCGGTATTTGCAATGTCAATAAAAAAAAACACATTCTGGTCTTAAAAGAGCGCTCCAGCTGATTGAGAAAGTTCCACAGTGGCACAAAATACTTAGGGGCCTTTATCCCATGTCATCTACACTCTTGTTTATTGGGAATTACACATGTCGACATGATAAAACACAACTGGGTAGCCGAGCCCCCGTCAAGGTGCGTAATTTGGGGGTACATTTCTTATGTAAAATGTGTACATATGCTTTCAGTATGGTAATAATGGTATATACTATACAAATCCAAGAGTTAATGATGGAAAACATACATTTCCTTAACTGGAAATAGAAAACCCCTCTAAACCGAAAACCCCTATAAACCGAACTTTTCAGTCTGTACCCATGGTGTTCGGTTTAGAGGGGTTCCACTGTAATTCCCTATTTGCAATGAACATTGTCAACGTTCGACGTCATTAATAAAAGTATAACTTTCTGTAAATAGCTTTTGTGAAGGTACAAAAGCACATGGTGTGTCTCATTTGTTCTTGCTGTTAAATAGATGTAAATCAATCGATCAATCAATCAATTAATCATCCATTCACAGATCCCGTATTTTATCGAAGAGCTACAGATCAGTGATATTGACCTGGGCTCAGAGGTGCCCGTGATTCGACGTACCAACAAGCCCTTCCTGGATGAGAGTGGCTTCTGGGTAGATCTGGACGTCACATACAGTGGCAAGTTCAAGATGACCATTGAGACAAAGGTCAATCTACTCAAGCTGAAGAAATCGTCATCTTTGTCGAGATCGTCATCAGAACATGGCGAGAAAAAGTAAATATGTATACAACTGTGATTGGAGAATTGGACCTTATGATGTTTGTATGTATATGATCAGGGTCTGCACTATTCACCATTCAGTGAAACACTCGTCATGATTCTCGTAAACAGTACCATAGCCTATTTCACCAATTTTCTAACAAAGTATACTTTGAGGGAGTAATCATTTATTTTTCCTGAAATGCATTATTTCATATAGAACTAACGACAGCATATATACATTTCATGATATGCAGAATTATTATACTAAATTTATTACATTATCACAGCCAAATTGGCTGTGATAATGTAATAAATTCAGTATAATAAAAATTAATAAATTTATCCTAAAATTGAAAATTTCTCCCTCAAAGTATACTTTGCTAGAAAAGTATACTTTGCAATGTTGGTGAAATAGGCTACTGGTCAGAGACATGGTATATCTAGGTTGGTACTATTGGTAGCCGCAGTAGCCATTTGGTAACTCAAACCACAGGTTGAAGTAATGGACCAATGTCTATAAATACATTAAATATACCTAAAAGTATCAATAAGTGGGAAAAAATCAGTTGAAAAAAATGTTTACTTCCTGTTAGAACACAATACAAGGTGCCTATGTTTTTAATGGTTCGTACTTGGACGGCCTCGAGACAACGGACTCTCAAACAGAAACCGATTTATATAATTTCTGCCAATTCAGAATTTAGGCAAATGTTAGCCCTCCGCAATGATATATTCTCCGATGCGCTATGTCAACACGTTTTCGAGCTAGAGATTATTTTGTTCAACAAAATTCCGCAAACATCTGCTACAAACCTCACTTTTACGTCGTCCGGGCCCGTTAAGAAACAGTGCAACGAAACAACATTGTTTCCAATCAAACAATTGATCAAACCTACATTTATACCAGTCCAATGCATCACGACAGACAATTCAATCACACCAACATTTCTATCATTTATCGGGAAGCCATATTGTCTAATTGTTGATGGGTTTTCCTGATGACGTCATTGCTAAGCTTATGATTGGTTGAGATTCATGAAGTGTCACGCGTAAGCGTCATGTTACACTGACTGGTTATCAGCCAGTCACCTGTTTACCTTGTAAGCGAAGGTATGAAACGATACCAGCTGATGGGCCACCGGTAAAGTCTAAGAAATATATGTGTCTTCTTTACTTCCTAGAGACAAATGCAGAACTTTGTTGGAACAAAATAATTCATAGCTCGGAAACTCGTTGACATAGCGCATCGGAGAATACATCATTGCGGAGGGCGAACATTTACCTAAATTCTGCAATAGGTGAACATGATATAAATCGGTTAATTGTACGTTTCATGAGAGTCCGTTGTATCGAGGCCGTCCGAGTACAGCCCATAAAAACATAGGAACCTTGGTAATGTGTTATAATAGGGAGTAAAAAAAAAGTTTAGCTTACCTTTTTTTTCACTTATTGGTCTGATAGTCTAGAGATTGAGCATTATACCGGATGTCATACATTAGTCTTTTGGGTTGTACTTTATAGTCCATGCCACTGGGGGCCATTTCACTAAACTGTGTACGACTAAAATGTTGGTAAGTGCAAAATTATGATAGTCTGTAAATTTTACATTAACAATGTTTTCTTGTAAACAATTATTTGATTTACATTTATTGAGCATATGCTACATATGCAGCATATGCTCAATAAATGTAAACCTACCAATTGAAATTTCTCGACGATCCTAAATGTGCACTTACAGACATTTTTTTTAGTCGTACAAAGTTTAGTGAAACGGGCCCCTGGTGTTTTGGATGATACTTCATAATACCATACTTCTATCCAGCTGGATAAGACTTGAAACCAAGGTCCCATCTCGACTGTTGCTGGGCTGTAAAAACACATTCACCATTTTCAAGTATAGTCGTGTTCCAGGTCTGCGGTCACCCACTCTGAGGAGGAGGACAGTGCAGAGTCGTCCACAGATGAAGAGGATGAAACGGGGACCACAAACGATGATGGGTATGTAACGGTATGGGTCTCGCTGAGAAAATAGGCTTTATGATGTGTGTGGCCAGCTTAGCTCCATATCGCAGGGGTGGGAATTTTCGGGATATATCCTGAAATCAGGATCCTGAATTCCTGATAATTGCAGAAAAAATACTAATGTTTTAAAATGGGAAGCCCATTTTTACACATAATCAAAACAATGACATAAATGTACAACATCTCTGTAAATCATAGTCTGGGAGAATTATGCAACACAAATTCCGAAATGGGGCAGCTGTAGTATTGACTGTTCTACTATATGAAGTTTCCCTAGAAAATAGATATTTATACCGTAACCATTGCTCCATGTAGCATAATAAAGGGGGTTGAATAAATGTTGTTTATATCTGAAGTAACCTAATATACCTGAAGTAGCCTAATACATAAAGTGCCAATTTTGCCTTTATTTATTCACCTTTGACCCCGAATCGTGGCCTCTGATTGGTCATCCTCAACATCAAATTCAAGATGGTGGCGGATTTTAAAATCAAAATCACTGTCGATTCAGCCGAATTTTGACCATTTTTACAGTATATGCGATATAACCAAGGACATGTCCGTCATGATATTAATGCTTATTATGACAACTGTGGAGTCTAAAGCCAGCCAATATTGAAGCTCATCGTAAATAAATCGAAGATTTAATCAGACACAATGCCGAATCTACCTATAGCGTGGACGCCGCCATTTTGCTCTGAATGATGTCGCTAGATTTGTGACATATGGCGAGAGGGAATGACGTCAAAAACATGACATCACACACGTTCAACAATTAAGTTCAATATGCAGTATAAATTAAATATATGTCTAAGTCTCAACCGAATATATTTTATATTCGACTGCACTAACCATATATTTACTATATTGTATGCGTTAGTAGGATGCCACAAAGTGGCAGGACTGGCAAGAAGATGATGAATCCGAGACAATTGATATACAAGTCGTGTGATATCTTATAAAGAACATTGACCAAATTTACGATATTTTCCGTAAATGATTTCAAAAGTTGATGAAATGTTCATAGCAAATGCCAATAGAATTCTGCATTTGCTATGTAAATTTCATCAACTTTCGACATCATTTACGGAAACTATTATAGTTTCTGTAAATATTTTTCTGGAAAAATCAGTAGGTACAAAATCAAATGGCTTGTCTCATATGGAATTGATGCTGTTTGTAGGACGCCCCAAAGCGGCGGGACTGGCAAGAAGATTATGAAGGTGATTACAAAGATCACGGCCTCCAAGTACTTCCAGAGCGCCGCCGAGAATAAGTATATCAAGAAAGCGATGACGGAGGTGTCCAATACGCCCCTGATACTGACAGTCGAGCTGCAGAAACTAACGGGAACCGTCGCGTTAAATATCCCGCCCCCGCCGTCTGATAGATTGTGGTTCGTTTTCACCCTTGTATAAAAAAAGTGTCCGTTTCACGAAACCTACCTAAATTTTTCGACTCCTGTTTCTCCTCCATCTTTTCCCCCCTTGTTAAATTCACCGGGAAATCATTTTTTGTAATAAATTCAATATTTGACAAAATTTCACGAAATAAAAAGAAGGCTCATTCAATTTCTTAATTTTGTTAAAATTCAATATTATCGACAAAAATATTGTTTTGACATTGTGGATATATCTTTAAAATTTCGGAAGGTTTCGTGAAGCAAACAGTGTTTGATAGATGTGCACATATGCTCATGCATCTAATATTGATTGGAGTGACCGTGTATCGTTTCCATGGCAACCCACAACTATCTATGGTTGGTTGCCAAGCCAACAGTCGATATCCATTGCAATTTTGGTATATGGACATGCCTATTTTGATTTGTTTCTAGAGGTATGGCTTCCATGGCAAAAGTGAATTGACAGCATTAGCCAAAAACAGTTAACACTGTTTTGTCCAAATAACAGTTAGCAAAATATAATACATAGAGAATACCAGTCTAGTGTTTTGATATCAAGTGTATGCTAGGAAACACGTAGGAATTCCAAGTAGGAATTCCAAGGCTTGTCGAGGAATTCCCAACAGTTCCGAGCCGAGCCTGATAAACCTGACGTCAAAATACACCAGCATGGTATTATACTATCAGGTAACCTTGATTGCTACAGAATGAGCAATTATGACGTGGTTTTTGTTGAAAAGAATGCAGACTTGTTTATGTTGCGTCATTATACTAACGTCATTCGGTAATGTCACGTGACGCCATTCGACCAATGAAATATCAGCTTTCAATTTGTTGGAACACGGATATTCGTATCCAAGTCCATGCTTGATGCTACATTATGTTACCAGTCAGTTGCCAATACAATGCTTGTTACATGATAAATACCAATAACAGGCTAACAGTTTTAACATCCCAATCCTCGCCCTCACTAATTAATATCCATTCATTGAATGAATGAATATTAACTATTGAGGACTATGCACATTCATTTATCTAGGTATGGTTTCCGTGGTAACCCACAACTATGGCTGGTTGCCAAGCCAAAGGTTGGTGTAAGGGAAGTAACTATGAGTCATATCACAGACTGGATCGAGAAGAAGCTTGCTATGGAATTTCAGGTAGGAGTCGGCCAAGTGCTTGGAAACACAGGCATTCAGCGTGTTTCTGCTTTCATCGGTATAACTATATATGAACAACAAGGCTTCTAGCTTTGGTCGGACACGACCTCGTATCATAACAAAATCCGCAATTTTATTAACGCTAATGTAAATATTTTGGCGGAATGTGCACATGTATATTTGAGATATTATTGAAATATGTGTTTACGGCTGTTTGGTCAATATTGTTGTGGCAAGTTAATATGTTCATTTGAGAATTATCATTATCTTGCAGAAATACATGTTACATAGAATGCTTAGAAAATTACAATTTTAAACATGTTATTTTGTTATGATAAGAGGTCATGGCCATCCAACGCTAGACGCCTTGTTGTTCATATATAGTTATACTAATGATGAGTAATGAAAGCCGAAACACGCCGAATGCCTGTGCTTGGAAATGTTACCTACTTATCTGTTGCCTGGGCCTATGGGATTTGTAACCAGTGCAGTTTCTGATCAAATAGCACACTCTTGTATCCTGATAACGACCTATATTGCTTGTTAGATGCATGACGGGTGTTTCATTGATGGAATTGCGAACAGTGTAGATCCTGATCAGACTGCGCGGATGCGCAGGCTGGTCTGGATCTACACTGGTCGCAAAACCCATAAGCCCCATTTCTCCAGTCACAGCCACATATTGCGAACAGTGTAGATCCTGATCAGACTGTGCGGATGCACAGGCTGATCTTGATCTACACTTACGACTTAGAATTTCCCAATTTTGCCTTGTAACTCGTAAATATTTTAAACCGTACTAGCTACAGATCTGAAACTTGTTATGTAGCTTCCTTATGATGAGTAGTTGTGCAATGTTTATTTCGATTTTTTATTCAACCCCCGGGTAATAGATTATCTCCTTCTTATCAATTTTGCCTTGTAACTTGTCAAACATTTAAACCATAATAGCTACAGACCTGAAACTTGGTATGTAGTTTCCTTATGGTGAGTAGCAAAGTTTATTTCAATATTTTATTCGAACTCTGGGTCATGGATTTCTCCCCCTTTTCAAATTAAGAATTTCACCATTTTGCCTTGTAACTTGTAAAACTTCTTAACCGTAATAGCTGGAGGCTTGATGCTTGGTTTGTAGCTTCTGTACGGTGTGTAGATGCACAAATTGAATTTCTATTTTTGCTTTGACACCGAGCCGTGGTTTACCTCCCCCTTTTAGACTTGGAATTTTTGCCTCGTTTACTATCAAAGCGATATGTGGGTCATCCGTGTTCTATAAACATATTTTCTAGTTCATCCAGTAACTGGCGCAAAAAATTAATGTAAAAAAATGCACCGGTTACGTGACGAGGTGTTATTCAGCTCTAATTACAGCACATTTTTCATCTAGTAACTGGCGTAAATGTCTTGCACCGGTTACTAGACAAAAATGTGTTTATGCAGTATCTTCTCCATGTATCGGGTATTCTGCTGGCGATCGCCACTTTCGCAATTGGCAATAAAAATAAACAATTGGCGATTAAAAAATTACAATTTTGTAATTGTAATTTTTTATCGCCAATTGTTTATTTTTATCCTATGGTTGTTCCTTTTTTTTTTTCGATTTTTTTTTTTTTGAAGTGACGATTTTTTTATTTTTCTCAGCAGAATCCCTGATGTATCTGAAAGTGAATTCATCACATATATGGCGTGAAACATTTTATGCCTGACACAGAGTGCAGCATCAGTGATACATGTACAGTCGAACCCCTCTAAACCGGACACAATTAAAAGTTAGTTCTACTTAATTGTAATCGGGCTCATTGCCATTTATCTCCGCTAAGTATGTCTGTTCGTCATCGCAAAGCTCCCACGCGTGTGTTGGAGTAGTGGTCTTGTCTGTTTTGCAGTGGAACTTCTCTAAACTGGACATCCTGGGGGCCTCCCAGGGTGTCCGGTTTAGAGAGGTTCCACTGTATTTGAAAACCCTTCATCCCCCCCAACTTCTTTTTCAGCACGTTTTTGTCCTGCCCAATATGGATGACCTGATTATACCCATAATGCACCCAGGAAACATTGTCGGCAACATTCCACAGCCTCGATATTCCAGCTCAGATTCGGAAGTTTGATGAACGGGTTGCACTGGGGCACCGGTTTCAAGCATGTTCTTCATTCTCATGCTCGAAATGATATGATTTTGACTGCGATGCAGCTCAGCCTCGACCACTCAAACTGTGTGATTTCGAATATGAATCACCTCGGTAGTTATTACTAGATTACCGGTAAACTCGTTCATCCCTTAGTAATTGAAATGGACTCTTCCATGCTAATTTTCAGACTATCTCGGTCTAGGGTTAGTTTTTTCAAATCAGAAATATGATGCACGAACAATGCAGATACTAATGAGACTCGTCTGGTTTACACTATTTGCAAACAATAGGATTGAGGTCTGTAGTGTTGGAAGGGTAAATCCTGTAGCCGATTTCACCAAAATTGCTATAAAGCATACTTATCTAGCTACATATACTTTGAGGGAGTAATCATTTATATTTCCTGAAATGCATTATTTCATATAGAGCTAACGACAGCAGATATTTGATGATTAAAAGCATGCAGAATTATTATACTGAATGTATTACATTATCACAGCCAAAATGGCTGTGATAATGTAATAAATTCAGTATCATAAAAAGTAATAAATTTATCCTTAAATTTAAAATTTCTCCCTCAAAGTATACTTTGCAATGTTGGTGAAATAGGCTACAGGTGTTGACACGATAGGCAGAGATTGATTACAATACAATACATCAAAGTGAAATACGGTTAGATGCATGGTGTGAAATAGGCTACTGATATCTGTGATTTGTGTATGCTTGCTATGGATATATGCATTGTATACACGAAATCCAAATGTTAATTGTTAAAGACACTATAAAAAGGCAATAAACATAGAAAACAATATCAGATAGAGCAATAATTACAAATTACACCAACAATTGTAACAAGGAATAGCAATGGGAATACAGCATTTTCCATGCTCACCAGGGAGCCTTTTCACTAAACTTTGTACAATATAAACGTTTGTAAGTGCAAAATCTGTGAATTTCACATTAACAATATTTTCTTGTAAACAATTATTGGATTTACATTTATTGAGCATGGCCTGCATATGCAGCCTATGTTCAATAAATGTAAATCCATCAATTGAAATTTCCAGACGATTCTAAATTCACACTTACCGGTAGTTACAAACATTTTAGTCGTACAAAGTTTAGTGAAACGGCCCCTGATCTAATGCTTCTGCAATTTGTAATGGCAGTTGTGTTAACAAACCATAGACCATTATAAGGTTTGATCATATAGACCATTATAAGGTTTGATCATGTCCAGCCGTGTGCAAACGTTTGCTGTGGCCTGAGGGAACTGTTTGAACCCAAGGCCGCAGGCCGCGGGTTCAAACAGTTCCCGAGGGCCACATGGGCTGGACATGATCAAACGTTATTGTTACATTTCCAACAAAAAACTGATGTAATTTGAGCATTATACTCACTATTTTCTGTAATTTTATAAATCGTCCCATTCACGTAGATAATTTTCGGTATTCCTATTCCGGGGCCACGTCATGAAGTAATGACGTCATGAAGGCACTTCCGCGTAGTGACGTCATGAAGGCACTTGGTCTACGTGCAAACAGCATATGCAAACAGCACGCGCTATATGTTTGCACATATGTGCAAACAACGGAAACCATGTAACAATATGGTATAAATGTGGTATTGTAGCTACACGTTGAATGCATCTAGTCCAAAGTATAAAACAGCTACGCAGTGATATTGTATGTATATAAATACTCATTGGTGCTTTATTTTACCCCCGGCTTACAAAGTATGTTGAGGGGTATATAGTTTTCGTGGTTCCGTCTGTCCGTCCGTCTGTAAGATTTGCAGTAAAGTTTTTGGGTACCCCTTTTCTCTGCAACCATAAGTCAGATTGACTTGAAACTTCAGATACTTTGTTATCATCATCCATATTTTCATTCTATAGCCCACCCATGTGGCTTTCATGCAAATGTCAAGGCCAAATGACTTAGAAAATATTTGTTGGTCGGACAAGGCGTCGGCCGGGGGTATCCGTGAGCCCCTGACTGTTCACCAAAGCAAGCCTTTGCCAACTGGGATGACAAAATGGATATTTGCACAGTCATATAGAAGAATTGTGTTATGCTGTTGTGCAAATCAAAGTGAAAAAGTTACATCAGTGCTCCAGATAAGATGCGTATTGGCTTATTTTAGGCACTTATTTTAGCAGAATACGCATTGATTATCAAAAGAGAATCAATGTGAAAATACGCATTAATTTTTTAATTGAGTAGTGAAAATACTGTAATACGGTTGAATATTTACTTAGGTGAGCTGCAAAATAAGGCAGCTCAAATAAGTGAAGTTTTAATACATGTACTGTTTTATTTTTTTTATCATTTGTTCCCTATTTAAATAGGAAGAAAATCAATAATACATTTGTAACTACGCATTCAATTTGAAACATGGGGGAATGATACTCTTTAGGTAAAAAACTTATCTGGAGCTCTGGTTACATATAACTTTACTCCATGCGGACTTAGATAGCGAAATGGCAAATTGTGATCATGATCAGAGTGTTATCTATTTTCATGTTTATTGCATGTTTGTGTTATGTTGTACCGGTATTCTGTTGTGTATTGTCCAGAATGTTTCGTAGATCTTTGGGCCGCTGGGATTCAGACGTACACGATCAGCGCAGCCCCAGATCAGACTGATCAGTAGCCGATTTCATCAAAATTGCAAAGTATACTTATCTAGCAAAGTATACTTTGAGGGAGTAATCATTTATTTTTCCCGAAATTCATTATATCATATAGAACTAACGACTGCATATATTTGATGATTAAAAGTATGCAGAATTATTATACTGAATTTATTACATTATCACAGCCAAAATGGCTGTGATAATGTAATAAATTCAGTATAATAAAAATTAATAAATTTATCCTTAAATTGAAAATTTGGTGAGATAGGCTACAGGGCCTACGCTGTTCAGAATTGAGTCATAGCTGCTATCGGCAAAACAAAAGCTTCATCAATAGCTTCCTCATGTTGATGGGATGGATTGTGGCCTAGGGGTTAGAACACCTGACTTCCAATCTGGAGGTTGTGGGTTCAAACCTCGCCTTAGGCATCCAAAATACTTTCATAGTATTTCCATCCCAGTGGTCTGTCGGATGAGACTTTAAACTGTGGTCACATCTCTATATGACCCGTGCAGTTGGTGGGACGTCAACCGGTTTAACCCTTTCGATTATCCACCCATTGTCATTTGGGTGACCTTGACCTTCATCTTCATAGGTGAGACACTCAACGGTGATCGCCATGTTGGTTTTGGCAACATTCTTTACACTGGGTCCTCCCATGAAACGTGTGAGTCAAATAGATGTCGTCACAAGCAAGTGCTGTTTGATTCGTCAAATGTCTTCAATGAATTATTCCTAATTTGTTTGACGAATCAAACAACACTTGCTGTGTGATCATGTATCCACGACATTGTCATGGATACCTGATCACACAGCAAGTGCTGTTTCATTCGTCAAATGTCTTTAATGCTGTTTGAATTATTCCCAATTTGTTTGATAGTGAAATCGTGATCAGATGCTTAAACAATCATGTGAATATGCATATCACACTACATGTTGTGAAAACACATCCTTGTGCCAGTTTTGGCCTTTTACATGACCTGATATTAATTGACACGGTATTAATTGATGCCTAAGGTAGTCCTAACATTATATATTTTGTTTTTATGCCCCATATGCGATATCAAGGGGGGCATATTGCGTTGCTCTTGAGGTTCCATCCGTATGTACGTCCGTCCGTGTACAGTTACGTCAAAAAGTTTGTAAGAGTTTCTCCTGAATCACCTGTCAGAACATTTTGTCACACACTCGTGCCACCATTAACACGACCTTGACCTTGTCACCTTCGAAATGTCGCTGAAACACTTGGCCATTTTTTTGCATCAAAAAGTTTGTGAGAGTTTCTCCAGCATGTAATATCTTCAGTATTACACAAAGGATTTCTTCCATACTTGAATCACCTGAACATGTGTCACCAAATTGCACTACCATTAACAAGACAATGTCACCTTCGAAATGTCGCTGAAACACTTAGCCATTTTGTTAAGTCAAAAAGTTTGTAAGAGTTTCTCCAGTTACAGTCCAGGGGTCCGTTTCACTAAACGTCGTACGACTAAGATGTTCGTAAGTGCAAATTTAGGATCGTCTAGAAATTTCAATTGATGGATTTACATTTATTGAGCATAGGTTGCATCAGCCTATGCTCAATAAATGTAAATCCAATTATTGTTTACAAGAAAACATTGTTATTGTGGAATTTACCGATTTTGCACTTACAAACGTTTATATTGTAAATCTTACCGGAATCCCGACTGGAGACCTGTGACCGATTTCATCAAAATTGCAAAGTATACTTATCTAACAAAGTATACTTTGAGGGAGTAATCATTTATTTTTCCTGAAATGCATTATTTCAAATAGAACTAACAAATGCATGTATTTCATGATTAAAAGTATGCAGAATTATTATACTGAATTTATTACATTATCACAGCCATAATGGCTGTGATAATGTAATAAATTCAGTATAATACAAATTAATAAATTTATCCTAAAATTGAAAATGTCTCCCTCAAAGTATACTTTGCTAGAAAAGTATGCTTTGCAATGTTGATGCAATCGGCTACTGGTTTGGACCTCAGATACATCTTTGGCATTCTTGTATGTGAGAGTTGAATCTGGTTATACCCTTTATATGAGTAAAGAGGACAAGTGACTGGTGTGGTATGGACCTGGCAGGTTATTGTAATTTCAGGGCGGAATGTATTTTTCTCGATGTTAATATTCCGTTCTGATTTTGGGATTTTCCCCCCAATGCAGCAGGTTAGATACGGGATCAAACCCGCTGGCCGGCTTTAAATGACCTTAGCTGTTGATAGCCAATAAATCAAATCAAGTCAATTAAACAAGATCTTTTGAATGAGACTTGTTGCTGGGAGGTCATTGTAACCCATTCACTTTGACGACTAATGCGAACAGTGTAGACCCAGATTACCCTGGACATTTGCGCACTCTGAGTGCACTGTTCGCAATTCAGTCGGCGAAACTCTCATTGTTGTTCTGACATACAGTGGGGTCAGCGTGTAAGTGCACACACAAACGAACACGACAGGGTGGTTCCAACCTGTCGTGTTCGTTTGTGTGTGCACTTACACGCTGACCCCACTGTACTGCATAGAGCCTAATCTGGCTACATTCAAGAATGTGCTAGCCGAAAAAAAATGAGACCTCATAAAAGCCAGAATCCCATTTTCTCCAGTCACAGCCACATATCAGACATACACTATATGCCAATTCAGACTATATCTATTTGTGTGGGCTGGCTACAGACGAGCGTTATACATATGTTACCAAACTTGGATAACCATGGTACCTTCCCTTAGAATTATTTCCTGGCCATCAGCAGTACAAGCATTTGTGGACTTTGTTAGCTTGATGTCACTTTGCTTAGTTTAACCTTTTCTCCCCTAAGTACATGTAACTGGAATGGATTTTGGATGTTACTGGTAATTTTGCAACCAATCCAATCATCACAAACTGATTTTCAGACTAGTCTTTTTAGTTATCAAAAATATGAGAATTACTTGCAAAAAGTGCAGATCCTGATGAGACGGCTCATCTGGATCTACACTGTTTGCCAATACCACTATATACAGGTATGTGGTGTTGAAAGATTTAACTAAGCAAAGTGACATCAAATTGACAACCTCCACCAAACCTAGCAATGATGCCCTGAAAGTTGTTCTAAGGGAAGATGCTCATGATTTTCCATGTTCAGCTACATATTGATAAAACTTGTCTATAATATGGATGACCCATTACTTACATGATTTAAATTCTAATTTCTGTTACATGTATGTATATATGTGAGTGCAATAATATTTTTGTGACGGGTTATACAAAATGTTTTACTTATTGTCTCTGTGGTTACGGTAGTTTTCATGGAAAATAAGAAAAATATGTTATATTTGTGGTCTGTTTATTGTTCTCTGCAGCATGAAAAGGTATCATAAAATTTGTATTGCTTTTTGATACTCACTACTCAGAGGCGCCGGAGCTGGGGTGGCAGGTGCCACAGGGGTCCGAAGTTGTGCTGGGAAAAGTGTACTGGGTCCGAATCGGTGGGCGTCTTAGTCGGTGGGCATCTTACGGTGGGCGTCTTAGTCGGTGGGTATCTTATAAGATGCCCACCGACTAAGACGCCCACCGATTCGGACCCAGTACACTTTTCCCAGCACAACTTCGGACCCCTATGACAGGTGCGGCTGCTGCCGCCCCAATATTTTGGCAAAAAAAAAATCAAAACAAATCTACAAAAATGTGTATGAGATACCTATTAAAGTTGTATCTTAAATGCAACAGAATGCAGGAAATGGCATCTAGAATTAAAAAAGATTCTGGGGGGGGCATGCCCCCAGACCCCCCTACCACTCATTCGCTTCGCTCGGGTCGACATTCGCCTCCCCAATATGTATTTGCTTCCGGTGCCCCTGCTACTTCTGATTTCAATTTGGTTTTTGCCAATTTTAATTGGGTATTTAAGCAAATACGCAGCTTATCTGGAGCACTGTGAACCATGTCCATGGTTATTAAATGTTTGGAGCATGTTCTGTTTATTTGTCCTATAAATCATGATGGGCCGTGGCCTAGGCGATATGGCATTGGACTTCAATACCGGAGGTTGTGAGCTCAATCCTCAAAAATACTTACCGGTACATGATATTTCAAATCAGACTGGTCTGTAGGATGAGACATTAAACTGTGGTCTCATCTCTATATGACCTTAGCTGTTGCTGGGATGTTAAACCCATTCACTTTTCACTTTGTTCTCTAAATGAGACTGTGTGATTGACCAAGATTGAGCACAGCCCGGCATTAACCAATATTGAATAAAACACCCTGTTAAAAGTAAGAAGTTTTACAAGCACCCTTGGGCCCAAGCATCAGCAACTACACTGGTCCAAAAATCAGTAAATCCATCTTTTTCAGAACATGTCACTTGGGCCTAAACAAAGGTTAGGTAGGGTAGGGGCATTTTACATTTTTTTTTTTTTTTTTTTTTTATTAAATTTGTTGTTTTTTGTCGCACGAATAAGATTGAAACCACGAGATTTTATTTTTTCTCCCGAAAACGGCTAAAATAAAATGTAGGGTCGGCATTTTATCGATAAAAATGTCAGGTATGGTCGGGTTTCGAAACAAACGCTTTTTGTCGAGCCCGCTTGCGGAAAGCGAGACATAGTCTTCACAATGACGTCCGGGTGTCCGTCCGTCCGAAATCTGCGCTAAAGTTTTTAAATACCTTATATCTCTGCAGTCTAATAAAAGTAAGATTAGCGCTAATCCTATTACTTTTAGGGGATGGGATAAATGATGCTGGTGTGGCGAGGGCCTGGCACCAGATCAGGTTGTTCTAATTTCAGGACTGAATATATATTTTGATTGTAAATATTGAGTTCTGAAGTTGGGATTTACCCCCCTTGGACAGGTGGATATGGGACTCGACCCCGTTGACCCGTCTGTGTGTAGACTCCATGAGGCTTGTACCTCTATATCAGAAAAGCGGACGTTAAACCCTATTCACTCACTCTGCAGTCTAAGTCACATTGACTTGAAACTTCATATGCTTATTAGTCATCATTCATATATTCATGTTGTATTCCACTCATGCGGCCCCTGTGCCCAAGGTCAAATGACTTAAAGTTTCTGTCAAAATTTGCGTTAAAGTTTTCAGATACCTACTATCTCTGTAACCGTAAGTCTGATTTGCTTGAAACTTTGTTTGCTTATTGGGCATCATCCATATATTCATTCTGTGTCCCACTCATGCGACCCCTGTGCCCCAAGGTCAAGGCCAAATGACTTAAAAGTTTGCGTTATTATAAAATCTGCGTTAAAAGTTTTTACATACCTTATATATCCACAATTGTTACTCCAATTTACTTCCAACTTCCAATACCTTTCATCATACATATTTTCATTCCATGGTCTGCTCATGTGGTCCACATGCCCAAGGTCAAAGTCAAATGAAATTTGTGTTAAAAGTTTTGATATACCTTATATCTCCACAACACTTACTCTGATTTACTTCCAACATCCAATACTTCTTATTCATCATCCATATTTTCATTCTATAGCCTGCCCATGTGGTTCACATGCCCAAGGTCAAGGTCAAATGACTTTGAAATTTGTGTTAAAGCTTTTACATACCTTATATTTCCACAACCCTTAATTCAAACTTCAAATAAATACGCTCCGAGGCCATCAAATGCCTCGGCGGGCTCGACATGCGGGCCACGGCCATCTGGTTATTTTTAGGCCTTATGCTGCAGTATTTGTTCTTTTTTTTCTCTGTTTGTTGAATAGTATATATAATACATTCCTGCTTTACATAATATCTGTATTCTGTAATATCATAATGTCATATATATCTCGTATTGCATGCTTTGGAATTACATGTACATGTATAACTATCCATAAATGGTGTCAGACATTGGCATGAATTGTAGTTCCTTTCAACAAGCTTTTCTTGATAATTTTTAGAACATTTTTTCAGATTTTCGTTACGATACAAGTGTGTCTTACCAGAATTGGATCTTTTAGAGTATACACACAGACTGATACAATGAAGTAAATTGGACACTACTTGTATCATAACAAATTAATATAATTTCTTTTAACCCTTTCATCCTTAAATATCTGAAATTAATAGTTCCTTGTTTATTTCTGGACTTTTCCATTCAGTAGAGAAGTGGTAGTTTTAACGTATCTGAAAAACACTGACAAACATTGCAAATCCGGATGAGTCGGCTTGCAATCCGGCTCGCAAGCCGGCTCATCAGGATCTACAGTGTTTGCTAGTATTTTCTTTATAGTCTGTATAGTAGGATTGAAAGGGTTAATGCTAACTTACTGTAATAGCCCCAAGTATTCGGTCACAATTTATTCTGGGAAACACACAGTAATGTATGGTTTCACAAAGCAAAGAATGTCCAAATATTTACGGTTAGTATGGTTGTACGAGTACTTGTTTATCATAATAACTATGTATTTGGATACAATTTGTTTTGTGAAACCCCTACTATATAAGGATATTTTATAGGGGTTTCCTAAAACAAATGGTGTCTGAATATTTAGGGTTATCACGGTACATATTTTGGTTGAAAGTTAAATTACATGAAAATTATAGTAAGTTTGCCCAAATACATAATATGTGTAAAAATATTTACTTTGCTAAGAAGGGAAGGTGAAGCGAGCGACACAGTAAGCAGACTGAAACCGTGGAATACCTTGCTCTAGTAATCAATCAATCAATCAATCATTGAAGGAATCAATCAGCCATATTGTCACAGTTACCATTAAGCACACTGAATTCGTGTGTAAGTTTTTACCATCATTTTTGTCAAGCCCGCTTGCGGACAGCGAGACATACATTTAGTGATCACAATGACGTCCGGGTGTCCGTGCCTCCGTCCATCCGAAATTTGCGTTAAAGTTTTTAAATACCATATATATTTGCAGTCCTAAGTCACATTGACTTGAAATTCCATATGCTTATTAGTCATCATCCATATATTCATGCTGTATCCCACTCATGCGGCCCCTGTGCCCAAGGTGAAGGTCAAACGACTTAGAAGTTTGCGTTATATTGTTGTCCAAATTTGCGTTAAACTTTTCACATACCTACTATCTCTGTAACCGCAAGTCAGATTTGCTTGAAACTCCATATGCTCATTAGTCATCATCCATATATTCATGCTGTATCCCACTCACACGGCCCCTGTGCCCAAGGTGAAGGTCAAACGACTTAGAAGTTTGCGTTGTATTTTTGTCCAAATTTGCGTTAAGCTTTTCACATACCTACTATCTCTGTAACCACAAGTCAGATTTGCTTCAAACTTTGTATGCTTATTGGTCATCATCCATATATTCATTCTGTGTCCCACTCATGCGGCGCCTATGCCCCTAGGTCAAGGTCAAATGACTTAGAAGTTTTTGTCCAAAATTGAATTGATTTTTTATTATCAAGGCTGCCAAGCGAGGGGATTAGCTTCGTTTAATGATGCCAGTTCTTGTTTTTCAATGTATCTGTTGCTACATTATATATATCTTACCTTGAGATCACTAGATGCCATCTGGTGTAAAATGCGGCCATATAACCAGAGAATTGGTGCTCCTGGTGTCTGTGGCCAGTCTAGATCCTAGATCTTCTAGCACTCTACTGCAGCCCCATTAGGATCTGTAACATGTGCAAGAAGAATTGCATGGTATGGGACCACATGGTCTATGGTTTACACTGCCGTAATGGCGGCGCCCATGTGGTCTCAGGTAAACCTTTTCTCTTTAATGATGACCATGGCATGTTCCAGCTGTTAACACCGATTCGCCAATACCAAAACTAGCAGCATCACTTATGTGGTTAGTGAACATTCTGCAGAGACATTCAAATCAGGCCAAGTTAAACAATGTTTGATTCCGTCCAATTCAAATTTCTCTACAGAATGTTCGGACTAAATACGCAAGTAATACTGCTAAATTTGGTATTGGAGGACTCGTACGTAGTGTTAACGGCTGGAACATGGTCATCATTATAGGAATGAATGGCCTTTTTGTGGAATTTATCGGGGTATAAACTTGGAAAAGTCGCGGGAATTCTGGACGAAGGCCGGAAGGCCTCGTCCAGTATTCCCGCGACTTTTCCAAGTTTGTATCCCCGATAAATTCCACAAAAAGGCCATTCATTCCTTATAATTCCAGCATTTGAAATAAATTCATCAAGAAAATCTGTTTATTTTCCGTTTTATTTTAACTGCGCCTCACGGTTACGGAAAGTAGTTTGGCATGGAGTTTACTGGGATATAAATTTTGGACGGAGACTTGCAACAGACCAATCAAATGTTAGGGAATTGTGTAAATATTTTTATGCTGGAATTATTAAAAGAATGAAATCGCAGTCGTATGGATGAAAAAATAAGATTTACCGGAGACCTCATGGATGCCGACGCTGCTGCAATGTAAACAATAGACAATGAGATCTCATCCCCTGGACAGGGTGGGTGGTAGTCGGGCGAATGTGACGGCGTAAATTAACGGGTTCCTCCTTATAGGAATCACGATTTGCCTGGTTTGGCCCTCAGGTACGTTTTTATCTTTGGCTCTTTTGTTACCTGGGAGTTGAATTGGGTTATTGCCCATTATAAAAGTAGTAAGATTATTATTACTGATCCTACCGCTTTTGGGTGGGGCCAAGTGATTCTGGTGTGGCGAGGACCTGGCATCAGATCAGGATTATTCTGATTTCAGGCCTGAAGCTGAATATATAGTTTAATTGTAAATATTCAGTTCTGATTTTGGGATTTTCCCCCCTTTTGTACATGTACATTTGTACTTGAACTTGTACATGTACTTGTACAGGTAATACATGGGATTTAGTACTAAACCTATTGACCCGGCCTTAAATGACCTTAGTTATTGATAGGCCGTTAAACCCCAACAAACAAACAAACAAACTCATCCCCTAGACACTCGTCAGACTGCGTATATGTGCAGGCTAGTCTGGGTCCACACTGGACGCACATACCATTAGCTCTATTTCTCCAGTTTCGGCCACAAATAATCGAACATGCATTCAGTTTGATTATCAAATCATTAAGTGTAAATGTACTGGTTTTATTATTGTGTCTCGTCAATGGAGCTAGTTGCGAGCAGCGTAACTTTATATTGATGATTTTGCTGTAGTAAGACGGTAGTAAATCCGAGTTACGCTCCGCAACTAACATGGAGCCAGCTGGCAAAAGAGACCTTGTGACACTTGCAACCAATGTAGATCCTGACCATTCCACACTTTTGCACAGTCACATAATTGTATGTCGCTGTGACTGCATAAATGGGGCTTATGGGTTTTGCGACCAGTGTAGATCCAGATCAGCCTGTGCATCCGCACAGTCTGATCAGGATCTGCACTGTTCGCCATTCCATCTGATAAATGAAACACCCGAAATGCTTCTAGACAAGCAATATAGAATGTTATCAAGCTACAGGAATGTGATATTTAATCAGGAGCTACACTGGTCACAAATCCCATAAGCCCTAATTATCCAGTCCCAGTCACATATGTGTATACTGAAATGTTCTCTTTGAATCTAACAATAGACTGCAGTATCCCTGTAGCCTATTTCACCAACATTGAAAAGTATACTTTTCTAGCAAAGTATACTTCGAGGGAGAAATTTTCAGTTTTAGGATAAATTTATTAATTTTTATTATACTGAATTTATTACATTATCACAGCCAATTTGGCTGTGATAATGTAATAAATTCAGTATAATAATTCTGCATACTTTTAATGATCAAATATATGCAGTTCTTAGTTATATATGAAATAACGTATTTCAGAAAAAATAAATAATTACTCCCTCAAAGTATACTTTGCTAGAAAAGTATACTTTGCAATGTTGGTGAAATCGGTTACTGGATTGTCATAAAACTTGACTAAAATGAGATTGGGCCACAGGCAGTTTGCTTGATGATGTACTGTTTTAGACATGTAGAAAACAAAACTATTTTAGTCATAGTTTATTCACTTTATTTGTAGTCATTATTTAGTCACTTCAATAAAATAGAGTGACTAAACAATGACTACTAATATTTTTGTTTTCTATATGTCAAAAAAGTATATTATACCATCCTATCATCAAGCCGAAGGCCTGTGGATTGGTTTAAGAGATTGGTACAAATGTAAAGTTAACATTTGTCAGCTGGTGGTAAATTTATGTTCAAAGGATTTAGTTACAGATTTTCCTGTTATGTATTTGTTCTTATTTTTTATCTTTATCATCTTAACCAAGTATATCTGAGATAAACTATGTTATTTTGTACCTAAGAAGATGTGCAATTTTTCATAAATATAGTCGTAAAATTAGTATTAATCCTATTACTTTTAGGGAGTAGGTCCAAGTTACTTTGAGGGGCCAAGTGACTTTGGTGCGGTATGGACCTGGCACCAGGTCAGGTTATTCTAATTTCAGGGCTGAATATGTTGTATCTCGATGTAAATATTCCGTTCTGATTTTGGGATTTTCCCCCCCCCCCACCCCCCCCCCCCCCCCCCCCCCAATGCAGCAGGTTAAAACGGGATCGAACCTGTTTGCCCGGCCTTACATGACCATAGCTGTTGATAGGCCGTTAAACACCAATAAACAAACAAACTGATGAGGTGAGAACCTGAAACCAGGTCAGGTTAGTGTAATTCCAGGGTGAATATTTTTCTGTAAATATTCGGTTCTGATTTTGGGATTTCCCCCCACCCCCATCACAACAGGTGAAATATTCAATTTGACCCAATTAACCTGGCCTAAAATGACCTTAGCTGTTGACAGGTCATTAAACACCATTAAATAAATAAATATAATAAATGTAATATTTATTAGATGTCAGTATTGTCAAAAAATGGCGGGAATTAATTCCATACACATTTACGGTAAGTATGCATTAATTGCCCTGCTGCCATTTTGTATTTTAAACTATGTTAGATAAAACATTCCGGGTAAATGTGTAAGTTGCAGTTCATCAAAACAGTTATTTTTTGACAACATGTATTCCTTTGAACAGACAAAGGGTAATATTGAAAATATCAAAATGTTAT
This sequence comes from Conchocele bisecta, assembly GCA_029237695.1. Taxonomy (NCBI): domain Eukaryota; kingdom Metazoa; phylum Mollusca; class Bivalvia; order Lucinida; family Thyasiridae; genus Conchocele; species Conchocele bisecta. The sequence goes on along the minus strand of CM055267.1, from coordinate 74,566,026 downwards.
GAATGTTGATCCTGATCGCTTGATACAAGCCGGCTGATCTACAGTTTTAATGGTTATGTGTTACTTGATTTACAAGGTAAATGTCTGTGTGCTGTTGCTACATATGTGCTGCTCCTAAATACATGCATATTAAAATAAAGTTATAAACTTGATGTTTACTTTGTTATACATGTCGTGGTGATTATTCCATATCAATATCGTTTAGTACATGACCTTTCCCTGTGGTACTTTTATCATGAGAGTTAGATCGCTTCTGAGATTGACTAAGTACATATTTAATCACTTATGCGATCGTTAAAAACCTCGGGTGGTTTAAGCAGAATGTATTTAATATGCCTTTTGTCCGGACCAGTGTGTCTCTCTATCAACAGGTGGTAGCAACAGGTTGAATGCGGGATCAATTGGCCCAGCCTAAAAGACCTTAACCCTTTGAACCCGTGCAAAAAGTGCAGATCCAGATGAGCTGGCTCGTAACGAGCCGTCTCATCAGGATATGCACTTTTTGAAAGTAATTTTAATATTTCTTAGAACAAAAACACCCCCTTTTCATAAATGAACGAATCTGAAAATCATTTTGTGACCATTGGATTGGTCGGAACATTAGCATATCACAGTCCATTCCAGTTCCTTAGGGTTGAAAGGGTTAACTGTTGATAGGCCGTTAAACACCATTAAACTAACAAACTCTACCAAGTACGGCTTTGGTGTAGTATGGACCTGGCACCAGGTCAGGTTATACTATTTAGGGCCCCGCCGAGAATCAGCAATGCCCTGTAGGTCTCGCCCTGTCTGTCCATCTGTCTGTCCCTCCGTTTATTGTTGCAAAGTGTTTGTAAGAGTTTCTCAAATCACCCAAGGCTATAATTTATGTTTGCCTTCAGCTAATATCTTCATATTGCACACGTGCATTACTTAGTAACGATATATCCGGCAAAGTGTTTGTAAGAGTTTCTCAAATCACCTAAGGCTATAATTTATGTTTGCCTTCAGCTAATATCTTCATATTGCACACGTGCATTACTTAGTAACAATATATCCTTCCACATTAATACATTACCCTCACTACTGGTCGTACGTCCGACCGTCTGTCTGTTTATTTGAAAGTTTTTGTAAAAGTTTCTCAAATCATCTATAATTTCTTTTGTCGTCAGCCAATATCTTCATATTGCACACGTGCATTACTTAGTAACTAGAAATCATTGCACATTAATACAATTACCCTCGCTACTGGTCGTACGTCCGTCCGATTGTCTGCTTATTTATTTGAAGGTTTTTCAATGTAAATATTCCGTTCTTATATTTTGGGATCGCACATAACTGAAACACTATTTGAGCTACAGTCTTGAAACCTTATAGGAATATTTGTCATGATGTGAAGTTGCGCACCTGTAGCCGATTTCATCAAAATTGCAAAGTATACTTTTCTAGCTCAAGTTGCCGAATTTGGCCTCCTATTGGGTTTTAACACACATAAATCCAACAGGTTTCTATTTACACACACTTTGATCCAAGTGTCTATGCTTGGAAAAAACCTGGCCTTCGTGGCTTTGCCTCGTTTCTTGTTATTATACTGAATTTATAAGTATACTTTGCAATGTTGATGAAATAGGCTAGATAGACGTCGGACTGACGTCGGATTATGTTCGAAAATGAAAATTGTTTAGATGTCAGAATCCGACATCGAACGGACGTCGAACGGACGTCAAAATCCGACGTCGGATAGACGTCTAATTCTGACGTCATTTCAACGTCGGATTCCGAAGTCTAAAAAAACTTTCATTTTCAAATATAATCCAACGTCTATCCGACGTCAGAAAACGACCTTTATCCAACGTCTGGTTCTGACATCAGTTCAACGTCTGGATCAGACATCAATTCAATGTCGGGTTTTATCGTCTAGAAAACTTTATTTTGTGTTGATCATGTTGATTACTTGATCTGCAGTTTCACTCTGGATCTGGAAAGGAAATGTTCATTTTCAAATAACCATTGTGTACTTCTTCTAGGCACTATTCTACATTCTATTACTAAAGAAAATTAAGAAATAATATTTTAATTAGGAATGGGACACTCGAAAAGTGTCTTTTTGCAGAGGACCGTCAAATGACACAATTACCCAATAAAAATGCTTGAGTCTGAGTGGAGCGAAGTTTTATAAGGATCGGATGATATGGAAACAAAATCCCAGACCACATGACCAGTTTGTAAATGGTGAATAAAATAGCGACACTATACACATGAACAGGAATGTGCGAAGTGAGACTGGGCGAAATAGTTTCACGAATTGAAACGTGAATCAACTGATCACGGCGTTGTCATGTATTTTTGTATTAAAAATGTTATTGAAAACATGTTAGCTGACACGTATGCATCAATATACTTACATAAGAAAGTTGATTTCTTCAAGATTACGTCGATCTTTCCCCAATTTCAAATTAAAATCACAAAGAGAAAACGGAAATGGCGGGATAACCTAAAGACAATCGGAGCACCTCGGGGATTATAGCATAACCAGACCTCCGCTTTGGCGAGAAGATCCGAGATAGTTCCGAATGAGCCAGGTCGGCTGTTTACCAACGTATTAATGTATATGTGACTACCGCTATGCAGTAACGCGGGAACCAGGTCCAGTGGCATTTGATACGGACGCTAATAAAGCATGCCAGTTGTCAACACCCCGGGCGCGCACGAGAATCTTGACCTAGAATTCTGCGACGTAAATGAAATTGCACGTACGCCCAGCCCAACCTAAAAACATACGCAAAATTAATTGTCTAGGATATAAAATGATTATTTACATAGGCCTAAACATGTCGCAAATAAAGGTTAAACTGAATTAAGTTAAGGTGGAAATCAGATCAGCTACTCTTCCATTGGCGTATCTATAGGCTAACGTAGAGATAGATCTGCTGACAGTGAGTCACCTTTTAGTGTATACCAATCACGACCTGTGGACCAGACGTCTATTCGACATCGGAAACGGACGTTGATCCGACGTCGTGATTCCGACGTCAACTCTCGACGTTGTGTTTGTGTCGCGACGAACTACGACTAGCAAACAACGTCAGTACGACGTCGTAATCAGATGTCGGGGTTTCGACGTCGGGCTGACGTTGGATTTGAATCGCCGACGTCGCGACCTGAATCCGACCTAGATTCGACGTCGGTACGTGTGTTTGCTGGGTTAAAGCGATGTTCAATTTGTGTCGCACATAACCAGTTTTAAAATAAACGGTACGTATTATGTTTTACCGCACGGCGGGCGGGCGGGCGGCTGAAGAAAAAACGCATAGTTCGTGTACACAACTCCTCCGAAACCGTTCAGTCGATCGATCTGAAACTATACACACGTCTTCTACACATATTGGAGATGTGCACCTTGGTGTTGTTATGCCGAAAAAATATTTTTTAACAAAAATATCACCTTTTCAACTTAGCCATTCTTTCTACATTTTTCTATACAGTTCTATATACGGTACAGAGTTTGTGTACACAACTCCTCCAAAACCGATCAGTCGATCGATATGAAACTATGCACACGTCTTCTACACATATTGAAGATGTGCACATTGGTGTTTTTATGCCGAAACTTTGTTTTTAACAAAAATATCACCTTTTTAATTTAGCCATTTTTTCTACATTTTTCTATACAATTCTATATACGGTACAGAGATTGTGTACACAACTCCTCCGAAACCTTTCAGTCGATCGTTCTGAAACTATACACACGTCTTCTACACATATTGAAGATGTGCACCTTGGTGTTTTTATGCCGAAACAATATTTTTTAACAAAGATATCACCTTTTTAACTGAGCCATTTTTTCTACATTTTTCTATACATTTTTCTATACATTTCTATATACGGTACATAGTTTGTGTACATAACTCCTCCGAAACCTTTCAGTCGATCGTTCTGAAACTATACACACGTCTTCTACACATATTGAAGAAGTGCACCTTGGTGTTTTTATGCCGAAAAAATATTTTTTAACAAATGTATCACCTTTTTAACTTAGCCATTTCTTCTACATTGTTCTATACAATTCTATATACCGTACAACGTTTGTGTACACAACTCCTCCGAAACCGTTCAGTCGATCGTTTTGAAACTATACACACGTCTTCTACACATATTGAAGATGTGCACCTTGGTGTATTTATGCCGAAAGAATAGTTTTTAACAAAAATATCACCTTTTTAACTTAGCCATTTTTTCTACATTTTTCTATACAATTCTATATACGGTACAGAGATTGTGTACACAACTCCTCCGAAACCTTTCAGTCGATCGTTCTGAAACTATACACACGTCTTCTACACATATTGGAGATGTGCACCTTGGTGTTGTTATGCCGAAAAAATATTTTTTAACAAAAATATCACCTTTTCAACTTAGCCATTCTTTCTACATTTTTCTATACAGTTCTATATACGGTACAGAGTTTGTGTACACAACTCCTCCAAAACCGATCAGTCGATCGATATGAAACTATGCACACGTCTTCTACACATATTGAAGATGTGCACATTGGTGTTTTTATGCCGAAACTTTGTTTTTAACAAAAATATCACCTTTTTAATTTAGCCATTTTTTCTACATTTTTCTATACAATTCTATATACGGTACAGAGATTGTGTACACAACTCCTCCGAAACCTTTCAGTCGATCGTTCTGAAACTATACACACGTCTTCTACACATATTGAAGATGTGCACCTTGGTGTTTTTATGCCGAAACAATATTTTTTAACAAAGATATCACCTTTTTAACTGAGCCATTTTTTCTACATTTTTCTATACATTTTTCTATACATTTCTATATACGGTACATAGTTTGTGTACATAACTCCTCCGAAACCTTTCAGTCGATCGTTCTGAAACTATACACACGTCTTCTACACATATTGAAGAAGTGCACCTTGGTGTTTTTATGCCGAAAAAATATTTTTTAACAAAAGTATCACCTTTTTAACTTAGCCATTTCTTCTACATTGTTCTATACAATTCTATATACCGTACAACGTTTGTGTACACAACTCCTCCGAAACCGTTCAGTCGATCGTTTTGAAACTATACACACGTCTTCTACACATATTGAAGATGTGCACCTTGGTGTATTTATGCCGAAAGAATAGTTTTTAACAAAAATATCACCTTTTTAACTTAGCCATTTTTTCTACATTTTTCTATACAAATCTATATAGGGTACACAACTCCTCCGAAACCGTTCAGTCGATCGTTATGAAACTATACACACGTCTTCTACACATATTGAAGATGTGCACCTTGGTGTTTTTATGCCGAAAACATATTTTTTAACAAAAATATCACCTTTTTAACTTAGCCATTTTTTCTACATTATTGTATCCAATTCCCTATCATTTCTACTTTCCACTCTACTTTTCTATCTCTGCCTAAATTAGTATACATGTTTAGCACAACGAGATGAAGAAATAATGCTATAGACTTTCAAATTCTCATTAATTTTTCTTGCCTTGGTGACAGCTTCACATTTCTGCATCTTCTGCATCTTCGCTGTCTGGCCCATATTCGACGGGCGTATTTTGTGACTTGCGGCACTCTTGTTAACTTCTGTCGCCGGTAACCATGATAACTCAACACGTATTTGAGTTACAGGCATGAAACTGTATAGGAATGTTAATCAGCATGTGTAGTTTGTAGTGTGTAGTTTGTAGTGTGTAGTTTGTAGCATGTGTTTTCTTTGCGGAATCATCCAGTAAGGATGGAGTTATGACCCTTGACTTAGAGAAAATTGGCAATTTTGTCAATCACAAATTTGTGTCGTGCGTATTTCCAAAAGTGTTGGAGTTGCACAATTTTTCTTCCCCCATCCGTACAGGTGAAATATATAATAAAATAACATGGATTAACATTTTGATTTGTCCGATTAAGTCATGGTTGATACGCATGAAATACAAATAAACATGGCCGATTGATTGGGTAAAAAATAGTGTTTCTGGTGGGCAGTCTAAATCCCGGTCGGATTATACAAAACTGAACCTTGTATTGTATTGTATTGTATTGATAACTGAATAATGGACTAAATTATTTTTCTGGGATGCATGAATGCAAGCTTAATTGAGACACGTACATCATGTGATTTTGTACCTTCGGACATCTGTGTAATTTCACAAAATACAAATTTTACAATATTGTTTCGTAATACAATTCAAAAGTTGACAATAATATCAGATTACGTTATCTGACGTTTTGGTCAACTTCAGACGTCATTTACGGAAAATATCATAACTGTTGTACTCACCGACATACTTACCTGTACCACATGTGCGATGGGTCCACCCGTGGCAGCCGTCACACTCGATACGGTACCGTGCTGGCGAGGACGTACGGAATAAGAGCAGACAATGCAGACGATGTCCATAACTTCTAAGTAGGGTAGTATTTTTTAAGAAATATGTAATTTGCTATCTATCTATCATACGTTCATAGAGAGAAGTGTGCTGCAATCAGATTTTGGAGTACTATTTATTGGTGATTTTGTTTGCCAATTACTTCCTAATTGCATGTTAGTTGTCTGTCACTTCACACCAGTGAAGGTAATCCTTACTAATATAGCTTAATTGGGGCGGCGATATTCTTTCACATGATAATGAAGCCAGAAATTAGGGCGGCGATATTCTTTCATATCAAACTGAAGCCATCAAGGGATTAACGCCTTCATGCTAATTTCTTACCAGTGTGGTAAACAGTGTAGTTCCTGCTCAATACAACAACGACCAGTAACGGTCACTTTATGTTGTGTATGGTGGGCCAAGGGGCAGGTTGGGGTTCAATAAAAGAACACTAAGAAAGCAGGGGTTCTAAATTATGGTGGTGCTAGATAAAGTGTTGTTAGAGAACGTGGTGTTAGAAAGTGGTCCAAAACAGATTGCGAGTTTGCCACAAGTATGCACCATTAGTAATCGCCATTAGTAATCGCATCCAAGTATTCTTATTATATTAGGCTGTGGTGTGGTACGGTGGTACGGTGGCACTTGACGAACCCTGGTAACACGGACCGCCGGGTGCCACTGATCCCGCGTATTACCACCGCAACAGGCGACTTCTGATAGGCTTTTTTTTTTATCATATTCGAACTCGCTGGAATAAAACTCCGGGTCAGTACAATATATCATCGCTAGGTTATACTCGTGCTCAACTGAATGCTGCTCTCATCTGCCTGCTTCCGGCCCCGGCTTGCTGAGGCACAGCCGGGCCGTTGCAGCTCGGTGAATGACTGTCACATGTCTTTACCGATTATATGGCACCAACTTGTGTGTCAAGTGCCGCCAGGGGTGGATTGGTTCTACCTGGGACACATTTTGCTCTGCATCACCGGTGCCAGGTTCTACCCAGTTACCCCCTCTCTTCTTCCCGCCTCCCGTGCACCGGGACACTGCGCGGAATTACAGGACCGTATTGGACCTAAGCATTGTCCCATTTCGGCACACATTTATACACATCTGTCCGCCCTGCACATACATAAAACACTTAAAAATTCGGCTTTTATGGACTTATATGTCCGGGTATATAAGGTCATCGAGCCAATTCCCACCCTTAAATATAAGACAGGCAGGGGTTCAATAAAATAACAAATATCCTCATGCCACTAAACTCATTTGTCTTAGAAAATACATGTTCGCAATTTTATTTCAGACGTCATTTACGGAAAAAATCATAAATTTTGTACTCACCGACATACTTACCGATCATATAATATTCATACATTATACATGGAAATATACAGTGAAATATCTCCAAGCTATTCTATAAATACTATATAAAAACAAATATATATGGGCCGCGCTCTGTGAAAACCGGCCTTAATGACAAAATTTTCGATTTGCACTTTTTTACATTTTTGGATGCGGATACCACTTACAAACAATATGCTGAAAAGAAAATGCAAATATGTTGCATAGTTTTTGTTTTATCTCACTTTTTGTAGCACCATGTCAATCACGCAAGGAAAAAAAAGTAACGTCATCGAGAAAATGACGTTATTGAAACGCTGACGTTTGTACAATGCAACACAACAGCCTACAGTAGAAATGCGTGTTCATAGACTCATTGACTGTGCTTGCTGTAAACTGTATTTGTTGATAAGTTGCACTAAATGTATCTACAATAGTTTAATAGTATGAATACTATTAAACATTGAACAGAATAAAACTATGATATGTACATGTAGTGAACAAACCAAACGCACCACTATCAATGTTAAATCTATAATTAGCCGACATGTGACCTCGTAATTTGCTACTATCGCCAACTATCACATATTATGCATATGCATGTACCGTCAGAAAGATACATTGTAATTATTTGAGAATTTACTTCAGAATCTAATTGACGTTATTTACGTAACAGTTAATTGTGAAGTCATTTATTGATGTAGACATTACGTCACTCACCAAGGACCAAACACAAACAACTAAACGACATTCCTGGTGTTGGAAATTGAAACAATTTGTGTTTGAAACAAATGAACTATTTTCTGTAGAAATGAATGGCCTGAATTTGGTTAGAATTTGGATAGGCCTATGGCTGTACATATCAATGACTTCAGCGCCCGATGGTGTATAGAGGGTAGTCGGATACCCCCGGGGAGTTTTAAACAAATTAAAAATCTACTGTCCATACCCGACTCTCGAAATTAAATTTACATCTCAGAAAACGGGAGGAACGTTTTCCTGTGTAGCCAATATGACTGACGCCGGGACGGTCTTGTGTACATGTATCTCGTACTAGCAGGTACATGTAGGAGGTCTATGGGGAAATCCTGCGCTGACCCCCACTCCCTCGGCTGCCCACCGCCGCGCCACTGCCTCCACACAGAGAGGGCAGATATGGTTAGGTGTGTCCGCTTAAAAAGGTTATTGTGTGGGCTACCCGTCTCGATCCTGTCTATGAATTTACTGCTTTTTTATTACTGATTTTTTATATAAGTTTCTTCAAATTTTATAAATGTACGCATTTATCAACCGTACTTTGTAGATTCCTTCATATGTTTGTATTTGCGTGACTGATGCCCGCGCGACCGCATGCGTATTTATTTAGTAAGTGGAATGTATAGTTGTTAAAATCAAAAGTGGCCAACAGAACATTCAGGGCAAAATTATCCATTACTGTGTATTTTTAAATGTGTGTCGGTTTGAATTTTTGATAATGGGTTTACCATTTGAAAACAAATATATATACATAAACCTGTCAATATCGGGAAAATGTGTCGATGTGACATACATGATTATATAATTGTTATAAAATGTTCTAATAAAAATACCGGCAGTAAGCATAATAGTACTGGTGCATAGTACTGGTGCATGTATATGTATACACTATCCTCTCGTCGGGAATAATTAATTTGAAAACGAAATTTGCAATTTAATTGTGTTGCGTTTCAGAAAAAAAGTACATTCAACGCCTTTGTAAACAAAGAAATGAGTGGCCAACCAAGCCATGCTAAAAAGCACCGTGGCGTACGTACATGTATTTTGAATTCATGTATGCACACTATATAATTAAGTCAGTTATTTACACACTAAATTTGTACCGACCACAAAATTGCGACATTTGTTTGAAGCGTCTCGCTTGAATTTAGACGCGTTGAATCTGCAAATATAGAAGTTGTGTATTCCAGGGCGGATTCACTTAGGGGAAAACCCGGCGTGCGGCCCCCTAAAATTTTGCGAGTAAAGATATGTTTGCTCTAAAATGCGTTATAACGCCGCAAAATGGGGTGTAGATATCAAAAATATTCAAGAGGGCATACCGCCGGACCCATCTAGTAGTCTCCCGAGCTCCGCTTGGTCGACGAACACACGATGCTAGTTCGAAAATATAGTAAACTGTTTCAATTAAGAAGTCCCGCCCCGCACACCTAACCTGAAATCCTGGATCCGCTCCTGGTATTTGCTTTATATTATTTACATTCATATAACCATACTTACAAGTGGTCAATTAAAATAATATTTAACAGTCATCAAACGGCAATCGTACGGCTGATGTAATGTGATATTTTTTAAAATCGCTAAAAATTACGTGACATTAGAAGGTACATGCAAGTGGTTGCAGATGCAGATACAAATCAGTAGGCTAGCTACGTCCCTGGGGCCCGTTTCACTAAACTTCGTAATACTAACATGTTCGTAAGTACAAAATTAAGATAGTCCACATTAACAACATTTTACTGTAAACAATTATTACATTTATTGAGCAGCCTATGTCGATAAATGTAAATCAATCAATTGAAATTTCCAGACGATCCTAGATTTGCACTTACGAACATTTAAGTCGTACGAAGTTTAGTGAAACGGGCCCCCTGTGGCTACAATTATGTTGTTATGCAGTAAATATGCCTGTGACACAATACCAACACACGAAATACTAAATAATAAAACATGTTTGGCCCAGTGTCAACATGATGCGATATGCCAGGAGCCGCGTAATTAGCACTATCATATTGTTTTTATCTGTGATACGATTATTTTTCTGACAATTTCCCAATTTGATTTTATGTTGATTTTCGAAACATTCGACGGTGAATCAGTAAATCAAATGAATTAAGGCCCAGTTCTATCCGTGGCAAATTTTATCCACAATACACGTACGTGTCACAGTTACTGAGCCAACTGTTTACATTTTCTTTAATAAAAGTAACGGTTGCGGGCACACTTTCACGTAGAGTGGGGCCGGGTCTGACCGGCCGTCGGCACTAACCGCCCCCATCAGTAAACACGTTTAAACCTAAGTTAATATCTTGCGCATGTTCATTTCCCCGTGAGTTTTAAATTTGCGACAAACAGTGAAGAAAATATTCACGGCCATTACGAATTAAATCGTTTCCAATATACGACATCTGTAAACCAAGACCTTTTCATAAATATGATCATGCGATATGAAGATCTACGTAGACGCATAATTAAATCATTAATACATGAATGCAGTGTTACCCGAGTGTGTCTACATATTTCGAAAATCGGTTGTCACGTTCAAGTGAAGGTTAGCGTTACTCATCAAAATGCGTAATGCAGTGTAATCTATAAATAAATCCCAAAATCGGAACTGGGTTTGTACAGCGCGAACGGTTCCGTCTTAGACGGCCGAAAACACCCGACCCTGCTCTAATCTGAACGGGACCGTATAGCATAATTAGTAAAGAGCGCACACATGCGCCCCGATCTTAAAGTTGTAAGTACATGTATAGCTGATGGTGGTCGCCAGACAGGATAAGTTTGTTTTCTGTGAGTATTCCGGTTTCAACCCAAAATAAGAAACATGCAGACGCCTCCATCTACGCCGACTACAATTGTTCTCGCGTTTGTTTGTAATTGTTATATAAATATATAAATAAAGTTTAAAATAAATATTAGCATTATGATTACATAATACTGATATTGTTATGTGTTATCTAAAAATACCGGTCGTATGGTTATTTAATTTCAAATGTCATTTCATAAGTCGTCCATATAATATATTATAAAAATCATAAATGCAATATGCCCATTTGTATAAAAATAATCGACAAAATTACTACGTATTTCGTTGAAGGAAACCGAAGAAAAAAAAAAGACAACTATCTGAACCACTATGAAAACAACTGTACAATTCTGCCACGCATATCCAACATTAAAATATGTGTGAGCCGTACGCTTTACGGCTATAAATAGGACAACTTATTACAATGACGCAACAATTCCAAGTGTCAAAATCCGACGTGACGTTGGTAAATTTATGTGTAACTTTGCGACGTCATTTTCAGCCTTTCATGACGTTGTCATCAGGCGCGGATACAGAAATAATTGCAGGGGGGGGGGGGGGGGGGGAGGGGGAGGGGTCTGTAATGAAAATTCGCATAGCCGACCTCCGCGAGCGCGAAATCGTAAATTAGGGGGGTCTGGGGCTCCTCCCCCAGGAAAATTTGAGATGCCAGATCGCCGCAGATGCGATTTCCTGACACCTAGGCCACGAAAAAAGTCATCCAACTATTCGAGTATTGTAGATTTTATTTTTTTTATTTTTTGCCGGGAGCAGGGGGGTGGGGGGGGGGGGGGGGTCCGCGCCTGGACTCATTAAGGCTGGTTTTCACAGAGCGTGGCCCATATATATAAACTCGATGTTCTCTGGATTTGTCTATATCCTTGGATTGAAGAACCGTGTGCATCTGAAATAAGAAACTTGTCGTGAGAAATTTTAACATTAATACTATCAATGACTAATTGACACACATCATACTATGTATTATCATAGTATATATATATATAATTCGCCTACTATATAATAATGTACATATTTCCTGTTTTCAATTCACCTTCTCATTATATCATACTATATATATTTCCAGTTTTCAAATAGGGGCGAAACGACCCGACCTGACCATACATATATCACATTTTCGACCAGGGCGAAACGACCCGGTGCGAAACGACCCGGGGCGAACAGGTAACATGGGCGAAATGACCAGTTCCATTCTAAAACACGGTCGTTTTCGTAATTTAGTCACACTGGTAAAGGACCGAATTATTCCTAATGAGCTACGATTTCCTGTCAGAAGCAAATTTAGATTTTTTCTCAAGTTTATTTAAATTTTAGCAGTTTGTTGTAATATTTAACAAATTTCAAAGCTATATTCGCATATAATGTCTTGGGGAGCACCACAGCAGCAGCAATATGTAAGGAGGTTACCAATAGTTGTCGTAGAAAAGGCCATTGTCTGGTCAGGTGATGATGAATCACACAAAATTTTAACGCAAAATCATTGTTGTTTTAGGACACAGGAGTACACACGTTACCAACCACACTAACTGAGAGTATAATATGGTGATTTTGTAACTTACAAAATAGATGGACATCCAAATTGAGTTGTCCCATTTGCATTGCAGTAGACCATTCTTTGCATTAAACCAACATAGTCCATTTCTCCACCAATACCCTTGCGTGAACTTAATGAAACTCAATATGTCAACAATTATTCAATTTTAAACCCGCTCACCGTTTCTGTTATTACCCCATCCAGGGGTTGAAATTTCACTCGCCATGGCGAGTGCTTTTTGTGGCGGTCGAGTACTTTCTACAGGCACTCGCTCAGTTTGGCGAGTGAAAGATTTGGTCAGGATTTTTTTTTCTGAAGAAATTGCCAATTAATTCCATCGATAACGGCCAACAAATGGTATCCATTTGTTGTTTACAGTTTACATCAATTTGCGGGAAGTAAGATTCAAGCAGTGTCTATGTACACGGTTACGGGTAGAATCGCTAGCGATTTTGAACACGGTCCATATCGGGCAAGTTTAATTCACGGATTATTTGTCGGCTGTACGCGACCGGGCTAACAAATAATATGACTGCGAGTATAGACTAGTGTATACGCGGCCACATATATCGTCTCGTATACAGTTGGGTTAACGCGCATTTCAGACGCCGAACATAACGGCTTGGGACGAAACGGTCGGCGCCGGGTCCGATGCTTTCTATGCATGTACGTACGCAGAACGCAATTCCATGGTACGCAATTCCATAGTCACTACATTTTGTCAGCTTATTTTGTCAACACACAGACAAGGATACCCTATTTTGTCAAAACTATGAACGCGATACCACGATACATGTACTATGATATAATATTGTACTATCGTCATCGTGATATCGCCTTCCAGATGGACATGCACGATGACGATATGATGACTATAGTATATGATATATCGACAGTACAATGACGATAGTACGATATCACGACGGTACGATGAGCGATGCTACGATAGTACGATGACGATGCTACGGTATAATATCTTATCACAATTTTGACACATTTCCATGTGTTGTTTCTGTATTAACACAGCTCGTGCGCAACGTATGTGCATGCGGATGTGATAAATAAGTTAGATCACGTTTGTCCGCATGTACGAGTGATAATCATTTATCTCCTCGTACATGCGGATGAACCGTGATCTAACTTATACACATTATCGTCATCGTGATATCGCGGCTTCGTGTTATGGTCATATTGTAGTATTGTACATGTAATATCGTAGTATCGACTCCATAGCGATATTACGATGGCCTAAATGGAACACCGTAGTGGAGGGTAGAAGATTGGGTGTGTCAATGCCTATGCTGTGATACAGCTTAAAATTATATCTAAAATCCAATGTCGGTTCGCCCCACCCAACTGGAACCCGAGACAATGTCGCTGCCTTTGACATGCAGTGGGGGGCCTCACTATCGTGAGAACAAGCTGTGCCCAGAGTGGATACAGAATACTCCCGTTTTCAAAGGGCGTATACATAAAGAAATATGCCTATACCCACCCATCCCCAACTAGCACATTTGCGACATATCATTTTCTGTCTAGCTGCACACCTGATGGTGTTTACAATCATCAGTCGGTAATCCAGTTTCACATGCAAAGTGTGACCGACATTTAGAGTGCGGCGGAAACAAACATATCAAAACCACGGTATGTAGTCGCTCACGTCATCGCAGATAAATTGATAATTACACATTAGCTTGACATAGTGTATTTTCAGATTTGTTTGATTTCTTGATAAAGCAGGATTTGGCAGCACATGGGAATCATCTCCAAAGACGATTCTCCTATTTTTTAAAAATATGTTTTGTAAAGAAATACCAATGTAACATGTTTTCTTTTCACATTTGTTGATTTCTTGATAAAGCAAGATTGTGCAGCACATGAGAATCGTCTCCTAAGACGATTCTCCTATTTTGTCAAAATATGTTTTGTAAAGAAATGCCAATGTAATCATGTTTTCTTTTCACATTTGTTGATTTCTTAATAAAATAGGTTTGGCAACACAGGAGAATTGTCTCCTTAGACGATTCTAATGTTTTGTCCACAAAAGAATTATGCTTTTTGTCACATTTGATTGATTTCTTAATAATAATAGTTTTGGCAGCACATTAGAATAGTCCCCTAAGACAACACCATTTATATTTTGTACAAATAATAGCATTATTGTTGAGCCCGCTTGTGGAAAGCGAGACATAGTGATCACATTGGCGTCCGTCCGTATTTTTAATTGTTGACGGTATTATCACCGAAAACCGGCGATGCGACATGGAATAAAATGTCGAACCTAGCCCATAGTCATTGGGGAAACTGTTAGACTGGGCAAACAATTGACACATTCAGAAATAAATGATTTAATTTGTGTTTCTCGAGTCGGGTTCCATATGGTGGAAAGGAAATACGATCGATTACACACCGTGAAAATCTTGTTGGAACGTAAATGTCAATTGTCACATACACGGTGTATGATACACCATTTCAGTTTACCGCCGTTACGTCAGCTCTAAGTATGTATGGTCGCTCGTTAGGGGCATTTCTTTCCTTCATTTATAAGGGATGTGTTGTTGCTAGAGGTTAGAACATCTGACTTCCAATATGGAGGTTGTGGGTTCAAACATCGTCTTATGCATCAAAAATACTTTCATAGACTAATAGCAACTTTCACGAGGAGGTCCGTGACCGTCCAAAGGAAATAATGAAAGGTCCGAAGACCTATTGTATGTATAAAATACTGAAGTGTAATGGTCCGAAGTTGAAAATGGAAGGTCCCGTACCTTGGACTCGCTCTTTTTTCAGATTATATATTCATAGTATTTCTGTCTCACTGGTCTGTAGGATTAGACTAACTGTGTTCCTGTCTCTATATGACCTTAACTGTTGCTGGGACGTTAAACCCATTCACTTTTTTCCTTCGTTTATATGCGTAGAAACGATAATTAAGAACCTTAAATTTCGTGAATTTATTCCTCTAAATATCCGTTTCTTTGCCTGTCGACGTGACGTAGTTGAACATAGTTATCTAAAATACGTCAGAACGTGGGAAATGCGACGTAGATTTGCAAAACAAAATCGTGTGGAGTGGGGATGCCCAGGACCCCCATACCACGCTCCGCTACGTCGACAAGGACCAATGTTATTGCCTCGGTGTTTTAGAGGCTCTGGCTACGCCACTGCACAGAGATTTGTTGCATATTGCCGAGTCATTTTGTCAATGTATAAAGTAGTAACAGTGATAAAATTCGCACTGTTTTATATCTTTCTCAATAAAACTCAATCAACTGCACTTTAGCAGCATTTTCATTAGAAATGATTCTAAACTGCTGTCAAACTATGTGTTTGATGAGAACAATGGAAAATAATAAATACTCAGCAGACGAGTTGAATTCAGCATTGTAAGGGTTAAATGACGATCGGAAAATGACCACTGTACAGGTATTATTCCGTTCCGAGTCGGCACGAACGCGCAATAAACATTTGGGACGATCCGTGGCGGACGTATTAGATTGTCCGTTGCGGCAGAATAATCCTGTCCGCCATGACGCGTGTGAAAATAGCAATTCCGTCTTCAGTACCGACCAACACGCCGCGCGACGTTTGATTTCTTCGTCTGTACTGTATAACCCAGACGTAATACAGCCAATTTAAATGAAAACTGGCATTGTAAATGATATATATCATTTCAAATTTCCATATCTTCTGAAACCTAGAATGCATGATACTTCAGTTTATTTCTCACATCATTTTATGCCTACTTTATGTACTGGTATACATTACCGTGTATTATTATCTTATTGCCGATTTTCTCATCTTTTTTAGCAAATTATAAATAATGTAACTACCGGTAATTTTCTATCACAGTAATTCTGATTTTTAATAAATATCCTATTAATATTACATTTATTGAATTAATTTAAACTATTATTTATAGTCTGGGTCCCAATAATGTAGGCATATTCTTGTGATCCAGTTATAACGCAGTCCTAATTTTTACTCTTTTCTCATCTTATTCTGTCAACGTCTCTAAACTACACTATTGCCAAAAAAACAAACATTAATCATTAACTGTCTTGACAAGTCTAGCTGTATATTTTACAGGACCAGTAAATGCATGTGCATGTAATAAAAAGGTGCATAAACTGTTTGAAATGTCTGTATACATTGAGGGAAAGGAAACATACACTATTCTAAGTATTGTAATATTAAGGCCAAGGGTGTGCCATTAATAGGGTGATGCATGGAACGGGCGCTACAATGACCTGATGTCAGATGAACAAAAGTGAAAAAAACACCTCGAGGATTTTTTGCCAAACCTTCTCAGACTTTACCGGTCATCTCGTGACCCGCGGTTAATCCTGTCACCTCTCAATAACTGGGAGTAGCTTCAATAGCTTCCACTCATTGATGGCTATCCATTTATCTAGCCACACTGTTCAATCTAGGATGGGCCATGGGACCATTAGCCTCTAAAAATCATAAATGGTCCCAAAATAAATATATAGGGACCATAATGGGCCATCATTGTTAGAAATGGCCCAAGATTATGAATCCAGTGGGCCACATTTTAATACCTGAGGAGAAATCACACAGATGAGATGAGAACATATAGATAATAGTAGGTTAGTGCCGTGAATGGGTAAAAATATCTGGCAAGGGTCAGGAAACGGGTTGGGCGAGGCTCTGCCGAGCACATCCCATTTCCGTGCCGCGCCAGATATTTTTTTCCATTCACGGCACTAACCTGCTATTCTATTTATCCATTGAGTATTCTATTTATCCCGTCAACACCTACAAATGGCTGTAAAATGCAAAAATATAACCCCAGCCACCGCACATATTCATACGCAGTGATTAGGTCGTATTGACAGGATATCGAAAAAGTTTCACGGCACCGTGTTTCACGGCACATACTCACTGTGTTGACGGGATAAACGTGGTTACTTTTCAGTATCATGCTTGAACATGATTTTTCTTTGAAGCTTAATAACAAATTAATATTATTTAAATATAGCATAAAATGAGGTATACATGTAAGAATTATGACAACATCAACAATTTTCTGGGGGGAGAAAGGCTTATATTTTTGTGATGGCTCAGTTGAGTCAGGGGTGGCCCCTTTTTAAAATATGAATGGGCCAGTAGCCCCAAATGTTGAAATCCTAGATTAAACCCTGTATAAAATGCAGGTGACATTGACCGACTTTTCACGTCCAATAAAACTTGAAAGTTTGTCATAATTTTGCATATCATCTGAGATATTAGTCGGATCTTTACAAAATTTTGTCAGTTGGTTTTATTTTCAATTTCACAAGCTCCAGAAACCCCAAATCTCCAATCACAGATCACCAACATTGCAAAGTATACTTATCTAGCAAAGTATACTTTGAGGGAGTAATCATTTATTTTTCCCGAAATGCATTATTTCATATAGAACTGATGACTGCATATATTTGATGATTAAAAGTATGCATAATTATTATACTGAATTTATTACATTATCACAGCCAAAATGGCTGTGATAATGTAATAAATTCAGTATAATGAAAATCAATAAATTTATCCTTAAATTGAAAATGTCTCCCTCAAAGTATACTTTGCTAGATAAGTATACTTTGCAAGGTTGGTGAAATCTGCTACAGGAGCTTGAGTAACACATTACGTTATTTTTCCAGGGAGCACCCAGTGCTGGTCAGCCAGCCGCGTGTAGGCCCCCAGGGGGGCATCAGCAAGCTCCTGGGGGATATGGAGCACCCGGGGCACCGCCTCGACAGAGTATGTACGGACAGCAACCGCCGCCTACCGGGCCGGCAGCGTATGGTCAGCAGCCAACAGGACAGCAGGCTTATAGGTATCACTGGTGCTGCACCTTGTGACGGCATAGAATGTTGTTCGTCAAAATAGATTCCAGCTTCCTGATGATTTCCCATTCAGCCTTTCGTCTAGTAATTTGCGCTGTAATTTTCATCTAGAAATTTGCGCCGGTTACTAAACGAGAAATGTGTTCGCTCTAAGTAGAGCTGTGTGGCATCTCGTCACGAAACTGGTGTATTTTTCGACGTGAAGCATTTTTTGCCACTGTGTTGTGCAGCACCAATAGGTATTATGGATAGATTTAGTCCTTTCACCTCTAAACTGGCTTCAGGGGCTTCAGTCAGATAAGTAATTAGTAATTGAGTATTTTCACTCTATCATTTCTGAAGCAATTGGGTATTTCAAAATTTTAATTGGATAAAATATAATACTGTTTACACATCAACAGACAGCAATTATTGAATATATTGCTTCAAAATGAAAACATGTCTTGGCATTTCATTAGAATTGTCTCCTTGGAGACAATTCTAATGAAATACCAAGATGTGTTTTCATGGAAGATAAGAAAAATTTGCTATATTTCTGGTCTGTTTATTGTTTTCTGCAGCATGATAAAGGTATCGCAATTTTTTTATTGCTTTTTAATACTCGTTGCTTCTGATTTCAATGGGGTTTTTGGCAATTTTAATTGGGTATTTAAGCAAATATGCAGCTTATCTGGAGCTCTGTTGCTTTTAAAATAGTCTGTTCTATAACAATTTTGGACTCCCATTCATCCATAAACGGGTATTGTTCATAAATCTTAAATATAATAGCAGTATTTGTACAATATGAAGAAATTGTCAAGCGTCAGATTGATGCACTTGAATTTTATCCCGTCAACACAGTGCGTATTTGCTGTGAAACATTTTTGATATCCTGTCAATACGACATAATCACTGTATGAATATTTTATTATTATTGCGGTTATTGTATTCCCCGGACTCCGTCGAGTGATACTATGGATTTGACAGCGTGTCGCGTCCGCCGCAGACACTTCTTGTCCGGAGCATAACTCGAACACCCTTTGGAATATTTTCATGAAACTTCATACATGCATAGACCACGACCCGGACGGTGTGTTCGCGCAGAAGAATGGACAACTCTGCTTGAGTCTAATTATTTATTTAGTATCTCCCTTTTTTAGCTCGACTATTCGAAGAATAAGAGCCTATGTTGTCACCCCCCCACCCACCCCACCCACCCCCCACACCCCCCCCCACGTCGGCGTCACCGTCACGCCTTGGTTAAGGTTTTTAGTCAAGCTTGTATATGGAATATACGGGCCTTCTCCTCCTTACTTGGGACCCAACTTCATTCCTAGTGACCCTGGACCTACATTTCCTTCTTCAATTACTTCTTGGCCCCGTGCAGGACCTGGGCGGGAATCACTTGGATCCTAAGAATAGTGCAGGCAGTAGCCATTGCTTGTCGTTATAAAGGCGACTCTAAACTGGCTTAGCGATTGGGTTCTATACCTTTCCGGAACCCAATATACCAGTTTGGCCCTCATGTAATTTTTGGCTTTACTTGTATTGTGGCGTTGTGTCAGGCTATGGCCCATATTTAAAAGTAAGTTAGCTCTAAATCCTATTACTTTTAGGGGATGGGATAAATGAGCTGGTGTGGCGAGGGCCTTTGCACAGATCAGGTTGTTCTATTTTCAGGACTGAATATATATTTTGATTTGTAAATATTGAGTCTGAAGTTGGGATTTATACCCCCCTTGGACAGTGACCTTGACCTACATTTCCTCTTCAATTACTTACTTAATTCCTTTTGGTTAAGGTTTTTAGTCAACCTTCTATATAGAATACTACTGGCCCTACACCCACCATACTTGGAGAACTTCATCTCCTAGTGATGTACATCAACAACCCCTGACCTATATTTGACCTTGACCTACATTTAACCTTGAATTACTTACTTAATTCCCCTTGGTTAAGGTTTATACTCAACCTTGGTTAAGGTTTTTAGTCAAACTTGTAGATGGAATACTATTGTGCATACAGACACCATACTTGGATAACTTTTTCTCATAGGGATGTACATCAATAACCCCTGACCTTTATTTTACCTTCACCTACATTTAAATTTAACTTTGAATTACTTGGTTAATGTTTATAGTCAAGCTTGTATATGGAATACTTCTGGACCTACATCAACCATACTTGGACAACTTCATCTCCTAGTGATGTACATCAATAATCCCTGACCTATATTTGACCTTGACCTACTTTTATCCTTGGATTACTTAGTTATCTTCCCTTGGTTACGGTTTTTACTCAAGCTTGTATATGGAATACTCCTGGGCCTACAGCAACCATACTTGGAAAACTTTATCTCCTAGTGAAGTACATCAATAACCCCTGACCTATATCTGACATTGACCTACATTTAACCTTGAATTACTTACTTAATTCCCCTTGGTTAACGTTTTTAGTCAAGCTTGTAGATGGAATACTCCTGGCCCTACACCAACCATACTTGGACAACTTCATTATCAAGGTCATTACCAAGGTCAGGAATGATCGAGACAAATTGTCTCCCCAATTATCATATGAACCAAGTATACTTCAATTGTTATGACGTTATGGCCAATATAGCTTGATCTGACGAACGAAAAGTGGTAACAATGCAGTTGAAGTGTAAGGGATAGGCCAGAGTAGATAAGTACACGTAGTCACTTAATCACTTATAATGTACACTATATTACATGGGGAACACACAGGAATACATGATACATTGATAGCGAACATCACTGTACTGTGCATGATAACTATTCAATTTACTACAAGGTTGTAAGCCAATCGACTGTTATACTTAACGCAACTTAAAAAGCTATAGACGAATAAACTCAGTATGTGGTATCTCAATGGTCCCGTAGTGGACAATAGTATGAATGCACAAGTACTTTGATGATCGCTAATCAAAGTGAAATAACATACAAGTATAACATGGCATAACGAACATTGGAGGACAAATGACAATCATCTGAGCTACCCCAGTGCTGGCGTATCTCAATAGATAGTGGTAACCTCTGAGTATCAAGGTCCCAAGGTCTGCCTCACCCGCAATATGAGGTCTAGTCACCAATATGGCTATTATCCAACTTCAAGTGGATTAATCCATAAACAATATATGTAGTCTTACTACAATCCCTTAGCCATGATATGCCATGATAGGAGTATTACCATACACTATCAAAGTATACATATGTATTGCCTATGCAATATATTTCCAAAGTATGAATGTCAAAGTCAAAGCCGGATGTGGTTACATCACATGATAGTCAATAACGATAATGTTCCGGAAGCTGGTACCGGAAGTAAAGTTCCCAAGGTAGTATTATTTCCGGAAATGGTGGACCAGAGGTAAAGTTCCTATGGTATCACTCGACTGTAGCAACCCGGATGTGGTAGACCCGATGTAAAGTATCCATGGTGAATCAATGGGTTGTAATACCGGAAGTGGTAGACCGGATGTAAAGTTCCGATATAATACAAAAATAGCGATTATCACTATGGCTAAGACGCCGGGAAAAATTTCACTTAGGTGACATTCAACTCGGTGGTAGTATAATGATATGTGTGTATGGCGTTTCACTTCACTAAACTATGGCTGTGACTGTCTGCTGAACGCGATGTAGCTATCACACACTGCTCTATACAGGCATGTACCCGGAGCTGCTACACACACTGCGCCAGACAGACGTACGGACACTCGGACGACCTGACACTCTGCACTGACTGGGGTCTGCCCTCAACGAGTGGACCAAAACGTCCAATGTTGCCCGCTGGAGCGATCTCAAGAGGCTACAAAAATGAAATGAGTCTCCAATTACTGGACGAATACGCACAGACAGACAGACAGGATGCACAACGGACTAAAACGGGAATCGAACAACGGCAAATCACAGCTGAAATAAAATGTTGTAGGTACATACCAAAATCCTCGTGTCACTGGTGAATACAGTACTAGTCTTCTGTAACCAGAAAATATGTGTCCCGCCAACACATAGCGAGACATCGCTTATATACGCACCAGTGAAACCATGCACGGAATAATGAATATGCCTACCCCTCGTTCGACATCTCACATAAATACTACAAAACCATGGCTTTTGCCATGTCACCCGTGGGTTATATTTGGCATAAATATATGTTCCCACGCCATAAATTCAACCAAACTAGTGTACAGCCCTCGCAGAATAAATACCATCCAACATAGTATATCCCACACTACCATAAATCTGCACACTATAGACCCAGATCTCATAATCTGAAATCTACTCGACTGGTCTCGACAATGCGAAGGTCGCTTTTTGGCCCCGCCAAACCCCTCCATATCGGTCCTACGGCTATACACGCAAATGAGAGTGTAGCACATTCTAAACTCAAATATCGTGGTCATTTACGGAAATATCACGACACAAAGCATCACCAGTATGGGATCTGATATATCCGTGTTGGCCAGTACCAGGCTATGCTGAAACACTAACCCGTAGCATACATAACAGGGCAGACCATGGTATGGTCTGCGCTGTATACTGGCTTCACCTACAGAAGGTCCCTTATCTGGTGAACAACTGACACGCGGACAAACTCGGCTGGCACGGACAGTGGACATCCGTAATACCAAAAGGTATCTTTTCCCTAGCGAAACCAGCACACGCAGTCAACGAGTTCTCTACCACACACATGCATAGTCTGTGGCAATATGGCGTGACATCAGTAAAACATTGCTCATAAAATAGACGTATATTTAAATCCGCAAAAAGGACACGCATAAACGTATTTCCACCAATACAACATAAGCCCCGTTATTACACGCACATTGTACATGGGAAATGTACATGCTAAATCACAGGTATGTAAAAATCACAGGTGTGTGAAATCACAGGTATGTGGAATCACAGGTATGTGAAATCAATAATACGCACAACAATACAAAACAGTACCACACATCACAAATATACAATTATACGGAAATCCGGAATGTACAAGAATGCACGTGTCACGCGACATATCTCCCCCCTAAACAAAAAGTGTTTACACTTTCGTGCATAATCGCGAGACACGTTGGCACAGCTGAATCTACCCCGATATCCTGCTCAGGTAGCCTGCCCACTTTATCTCATGTTCCTCGATATGGGCGTGTCCTGGTGCGTCCCTCAGGACATGGGTGAATTCCCGTAAGATCTCTTTGACTTGCGTCTTTTGTTTCCTGCCTAAATCAGGTGACAGGTCAACTTTGCTCTCCGTATCGGACTCTAATCCTCTGGGACATAACATGTTTTCTTCGGCACTACACCCACTTGGACTATGATCCCCCTCTACTGTGTCTTCTATCATGGCCGCATTTATTACAGTGAATATTCCCTTCCCCGGGTGCTCAGGCCTAGTCTCGTACCATGTTAATGTTTGCATGAAAGGTTTTCAACTTCCCTCCCATGTCAACCCTATAGTCCCACTCATTAACTACCTCTGTTATGGGGTATGGTCCCTTCCACCTAAGAAGCAATTTGTTGTTGTCTGTCGGTAGTAGTACAAGTACCTGATCTGCCACTGCATACTGCCTACTACGGGTCTTACGGTTGTAGTACTTTGCGTACTTTTTGGACGCACTCTTCAAGTTCTCATGCGCGTTTTCTCGAGCCGTTCGCACAAGTCGAGGACGTACTGATACGTCGTTTTGACGTTGTCCTCTATGTCCTTCTCGGACCACAGATCTCTTAGTATGCTCATCGGACCCCGAACGATCCTTCCGTACAATAGTTCAAACGGTGAGAAAGCCAAACTTTCTTGAGGGACTTCGCGATACGCGAATAAGAGCGCGTTAATGTATTTGTCCCAATCTTTGGGACGTTCGCTTGCCATTCTACGAAGCATTTGCTTTAACGTACCATTGAACTGTTCCATGAGACCGTTACACTGTGGGTGGTACGGTGTCGTGGTTAATTGTCTCAGCGATAACAATCTACTAACTTCCTCCATGACTGCCGACGTAAATTGACTACCCCGATCGGTGAGCATCTCCTCGGGGATACCCAGTCTACTGAACATATCCACGAGAGCTTCCGCGACTCGTTCGGCCTCGATGCCTGGTAGTGGTACCGCTTCTGGGTACCTAGTTGCATAATCAACTAACGTTAGTATGTAACGATTCTTTCGATCGGTAGCTGGAAAAATTGGCCCTACAATGTCAACTGCGACTCGTTTGAACGGAGTGTCTATCAACGGCATAGTTCCTAACGGAACCTTGGTGATGTGTCCCTTTGACACAGTCTTTTGACATATGTCACAAGACCTACAAAACAAACCGTGTAATGTCACTGCCCACGCCTGGCCAATAAAATTCTGATAACACTCGATCAGTTGTCTTCTTAACTAACTGGCCCGCCATGATTGATTCATGTGCCACTTTCATCACGGTAGTCCTAAGTGTTTTTGGGACTTCCAGCTGATGGTACATCCTACCTGACCCTATCGATTCGAAATTACGATACAACAAGTCTTTTCGGTATGCGAATTTCGATTTGTTTCCGTTCTTACTTGACCGTACCGTTCCGTCTTTTGCATTATTTCGAACTGACGTCAATGTGACGTCATGTGCCTGCGCCTCTTTGAATTCATCGCGTGATACGTTCGCGATTGCGGTAGGGACTTTGAGGGACTTATATGATTCGTCTCGGGCTGTCGTTTGCGACCTAGTTTCAACTGCGCACGAGAGGCGCAAAATCGGATATCACCGGTAACTCTGACCCGTCTACATTACCTATGGTAACATCATACATTGTATCTGTCATGCAAAGGGCTTCTACCCGACCTTTGAAAAAAGGTGTATCTAGATCTACCCGGGCGGTAGGAATTCCACTCATTTTGCTCCTATTTACCAGCATGCATGTTGAAACTTTGCTTAAAAACTGATCTGGTTGTACTAAGCTTTCCCTGACGACCACCCCGGTACACCCAGTATCTCGCATTACTGTGACCTTTTTCCCATTTAATGTGCCCTCTGCTACGGGTAGCCTATCCATACCAAATGTACATCCGTTAATCAACTCCGGATGTATCTCGCTACCTGAACATACAATAGTGGTGTCGGTATCAACCATACAGAAATTTCCTTGGTTTTCCCCTGGTTGTTCCGTGTTTTGCCATCTACCTCTACCTCTGCCTCTAGTGTGCCTTCCACTTCTACCTCTATTTCTACCTCTGTACCGACCTCTCTGTTCTTTATCTGCAAAACTTACATGTTTCTCTTCCTCGACTGCTGCTGCTTTGTAAGCTGAGGACCGGTCATGTTTAGGACAATCGTAGGACATGTGACCTTCTTTGCCACAATGGTAACATGTCCCGCGATGCCTATCATAGCCGTTGCTGCTGGTACTTCTGTCATAACTACCTCTACTCGGGCTTCTATCATAACTACCCCTACTTGGGCTTCTATTTTGGTCTCTATTGTGATATCTGTCCCTATCTCGACTCCTATCTCTGGATCGATTATCCGCACTACTTACCTTGCGCCTCTGGTTATCTACTGACCTGTACTCAGTTCTGTTGCTAGTACTGTTCCTCTGAACTACATACTTGCTACCTCCTCTAGCTTCTGCAAAGTAATCTGCCTGAACCGCCATCTGATCTATCGAGTCAAATGTTTTCTCTGAGAAATAAGTAGAGCTCACGACTGCATATACTTAAACACTGATCTCTGATCATGTAGTCTAGTACTCCTTCATATGTTCTATTCACCTTACCTAACTCAAACCATCTATCTAAATAGTTCTTTGACCGACTGACATATTGCACAAATGATTCACTGTGATCAGTTTGGTGTTTTTGAAGAACATGCGTCTGAACCCATCTTCCGTTAGATCAAAACATTTCAACAATGCGGATTTCAACTTATCATAGTCAAGAGCATCATCAATAGGTAGTCTAGAATATACATCTAATGCCTTGCCCTTCAATAACGCACTCAAGTGTAGTGACCACTTATCTCTCCCCCACCTTTGAATTGCTGCGTACCTCTCAAATCTAGCTAAGTAGCTATCCATGTTGTCATTATTCTGATCAAAATGTGTGGCAGCTTCGGACCGAATGCAGAGCTGCCAACTGTTACGATTTTTCCGTATTTATTCCGGAAAATACGTTAGAAATACTGAAGTACGGACAACAATCAAAAAGTACGATTTTTTAAAATATGGAAATAATAATTTTGTTTCACAATTCTGCCAATAAATCCTATTTTTTTTATTTACCCGTAATCATACTCACCTAGGCGCTTACCATTTCAATAATTGTGTAGTAATAGTAGTTTCAAGCGCTCAGCGATACTGATTTATTCATCACGTAAATTCATAAAATGTCTGCTCCAAAGCGTGCACCCAACGAATTTGGGTATTTTTTATCGAAAGAAGTTAGGAGAACACATTATGTTCATCACTGATTACAGCGAGACATGGCCCCATTTGGTCCTGTCAAATCGCGGTGATGAATTTGCTCTTGCAAGCAGTCTAATTGTGATTTTTCGGTTGGTCATGGTGGCCGAGACGAGGGCCAAGGCTCTAAAAAAATTACTTTATGCATATAAGTGAGTACTGATTTGTGTTCCGGAAAAAATATGTGGCGTTCCTGAAAATAGCCCCTTTTTCTCTCTATGTTCCTCATGTGACCGACATGGGGTTGGCAGCTCTGCGAATGCTCTGCCATTGTCCCTATCATGTCTATCTTCATCTACTATTCCACCCCTTTCTACTTTTGCCATTTCTACCTGGTGCTTAGTGTCTAATTCTCGCAATTTAAATTCTAGAGCTAACTGTGCTTCATTGGCATCTAATCTATCTTTCCCCATTTGTCGCTCAACCTCTTTAGCTAACTGCTCAGCATCTAACCTATCTTTCTCAGCCTGTCGCTCAACCTCCTTAGTCAACCGCTCAGCATCTAACCTATCCTTCTCAGCCTATCGCTCAACCTCCTTAGCTAACTGCTCAGCATCTAACCTATCTTTCTCCATCTGTCGTTCAACCTCTTTAGTCAACCGCTCAGCCTCTTTAGCCAACCGCTCAGCATCTAACCTATCTTTCTCAGCCTGCCTAGCCTCTAGTCTTTCCTGTCTTTCTCTCTCCTGCTCTTCCTTTACAAAGGCCCTTAACTCTGAATCTGCTAGCCCTAAGCTTTTGCCTATCTCCATTAGCTCCTTAATGGACGACATTCTCACTCTCAACTCAACTCCGGATTATCGATTTACACGCTTTACCCGACGGTACACAAGGTCTCTAGCACTCAAATCACTTGGTGATTTGTGCGAGTCTCTTGCTTCACGTCTATAAGGTTAAGGTAAATCAATCCGGTCTCTACTCCTAACGACGGTATAAGTTTCTCAATTCGGGTAAGTCAATCCGGTATATGTATGGTCTAATGTAATGGTATATTTACAATTCCCCCTCTATGGTACTGGACACAAAAATTGGGGACTAGTTATAGACACCTGGCAGGATATAGTATTGTTCATACACAATATAATAGTGATAGTAATTTCGCCTCAGATGTGATAACCTAGAACACCCGCTGTGCCATCATCACAGGGAGGTACTGTTCGACAAAAATCCAAAGTTACAATGACCCTTACATCGACTATCTCACCAGATCGTCTCAACTCTATACTTCTGTACCTAGGTAGTCAAATCATGTATGTGGTGATGTATTAGTGCCTAAGTGTTGGAGGGCATCTTACGTTAACTCCCAAGGCAAACAAATACAAGATTGAATTTTGACGACACTAGGGTACAGCTATTCTAGCCTCCTTACTTCAACTGCTTTGAAGAAACTGATTATAAAAAGAGGAAACAAACCCCACTTCTGACACCATTGTCAAGGTCATTACCAAGGTCAGGAATGATCGAGACAAATTGTCTCCCCAATTATCATATGAACCAAGTATACTTCAATTGTTATGACGTTATGGCCAATATAGCTTGATCTGACGAACGAAAAGTGGTAACAATGCAGTTGAAGTGTAAGGGATAGGCCAGAGTAGATAAGTACACGTAGTCACTTAATCACTTATAATGTACACTATATTACATGGGAACACACAGGAATACATGATACATTGATATGCGAACATCACTGTACTGTGCATGATACTATTCAATTACTACAAGGTTGTAAGCCAATCGACTGTTATACTTAACGCAACTTAAAAGCTATAGACGAATAAACTCAGTATGTGGTATCTCAATGGTCCCGTAGTGGACAATAGTATGAATGCACAAGTACTTTGATGATCGCTAATCAAAGTGAAATAACATACAAGTATAACATGGCATAACGAACATTGGAGGACAAATGACAATCATCTGAGCTACCCCAGTGCTGGCGTATCTCAATAGATAGTGGTAACCTCTGAGTATCAAGGTCCCAAGGTCTGCCTCACCCGCAATATGAGGTCTAGTCACCAATATGGCTATTATCCAACTTCAAGTGGATTAATCCATAAACAATATATGTAGTCTTACTACAATCCCTTAGCCATGATATGCCATGATAGGAGTATTACCATACACTATCAAAGTATACATATGTATTGCCTATGCAATATATTTCCAAAGTATGAATGTCAAAATCAAAGCCGGATGTGGTTACATCACATGATAGTCAATAACGATAATGTTCCGGAAGCAGGTACTGGAAGCAAAGTTCCCAAGGTAGTATTATTTCCGGAAATGGTGGACCAGAGGTAAAGTTCCTATGGTATCACTCGACTGTAGCAACCCGGATGTGGTAGACCCGATGTAAAGTATCCATGGTGAATCAATGGGTTGTAATACCGGAAGTGGTAGACCGGATGTAAAGTTCCGATATAATACAAAAATGGCGATTATCACTATGGCTAAGACGCCGGGAAAAATTTCACTTAGGTGACATTCAACTCGGTGGTAGTATAATGATATGGTATGTGTGTATGGCGTTTCACTTCACTAAACTATGGCTGTGACTGTCTGCTGAACGCGATGTAGCTATCACACACTGCTCTATACAGGCCTGTACCCACAGCTGCTACACACACTGCGCCAGACAGACGTACGGACACTCGGACGACCTGACACTCTGCATTGACTGGGGTCTGCCCTCAACGAGTGGACCAAAACGTCCAATGTTGCCCGCTGGAGCGATCTCAAGAGGCTACAAAAATGAAATGAGTCTCCAATTACTGGACGAATACGCACAGACAGACAGACAGGATGCACAACGGAACTAAAACGGGAATCGAACAACGCAAATCACAGCTGAAATAAAATGTTGTAGGTACATACCAAAATCCTCCGTGTCACTGGTGAATACAGTACTAGTCTTCTGTAACCAGAAAATATGTGTACACGCCAACACATAGCGAGACATCGCTTATATACGCACCAGTGAAACCATGCACGGAATAATGAATATGCCTACCCCTCGTTCGACATCTCACATAAATACTACAAAACCATGGCTTTTGCCATGTCACCCGTGGGTTATATTTGGCATAAATATATGTTCCCACGCCATAAATTCAACCAAACTAGTGTACAGCCCTCGCAGAATAAATACCATCCAACATAGTATATCCCACACTACTATAAATCTGCACACTATAGACCCAGATCTCATAATCCGAAATCTACTCGACTGGTCTCGACAATGCGAAGGTCGCTTTTTGGCCCCGCCAAACCCCTCTATATCGGTCCTACGGCTATACACGCAAATGAGAGTGTAGCACATTCTAAACTCAAATATCGTGGTCATTTACGGAAATATCACGACACAAAGCATCACCAGTATGGGATCTGATATATCCGTGTTGGCCAGTATCAGGCTATGCTGAAACACTAACCCGTAGCATACATAACAGGGCAGACCATGGTATGGTCTGCGCTGTATACTGGCTTCACCTACAGAAGGTCCCTTATCTGGTGAACAACTGACACGCGGACAAACTCGGCTGGCACGGACAGTGGACATCCGTAATACTAAAAGGTATCTTTTCCCTAGCGAAACCAGCACACGCAGTCAACGAGTTCTCTACCACACACATGCATAGTCTGTGGCAAATATGGCGTGACATCAGTAAAACATTGCTCATAAAATAGACGTATATTTAAATCCGCAAAAAGGACACGCATAAACGTATTTCCACCAATACAACATAAGCCCCGTTATTACACGCACATTGTACATGGGAAATGTACATGCTAAATCACAGGTATGTAAAAATCACAGGTGTGTGAAATCACAGGTATGTGGAATCACAGGTATGTGAAATCAATAATACGCACAACAATACAAAACAGTACTACACATCACAAATATACAATTATACGGAAATCCGGAATGTACAAGAATGCACGTGTCACGCGACATTCATCTCCTAGTGATGTACATCAACAACCCCTGACCTATATTTGACCTTGACCTACATTTAACCTTGAATTACTTACTTAATTCCCCTTGGTTAAGGTTTTTACTCGACCTTTGTTAAGGTTTTTACTCAAGCTTGTACATGGAATACTATCGTGCATACAGACACCATACTTGGACAACCTTTTCTCATAGTGATGTACATCAATAACCCCTGATCTATATTTGACCTTGACCTACATTTCCTCTTGAATTACTTACTTATTTCTCTTTGGTTAAGGTTTTTAGTCAAGCTTGTAGATGGAATACTCATGGCCCTAAACCAACCATACTTGGACAACTTCATCTCCTAGTGATGTACATCAACAACCCCTGACCTATATTTGACCTTGACCTACATTTAACCTTAAATTACTTATTTAATTGCCCTTGGTTAAGGTTTTTACTCAACCTTGGTTAAGGTTTTTAGTCAAACTTGTAGATGGAATACTATTGTGCATACAGACACCATACTTGGATAACTTTTTCTCATAGGGATGTACATCAATAACCCCTGACCTTTATTTTACCTTTACCTACATTTAACCTTGAATTACTTGGTTACTGTTTATAGTCAAGCTTGTATATGGAATACTTCTGGACCTACATCAACCATACTTGGACAACTTCATCTCCTAGTGATGTACATCAATAATCACTGACCTATATTTGACCTTGACCTACTTTTATCCTTGGATTACTTAGTTATCTCCCCTTGGTTACGGTTTTTACTCAAGCTTGTATATGGAATAATCCTGGGCCTACAGCAACCATACTTGGAAAACTTTATCTCCTAGTGAAGTACATCAATAACCCCTGACCTATATCTGACATTGACCTACATTTAACCTTGAATTACTTACTTAATTTCCCTTGGTTAATGTTTTTAGTCAACCTTGGTTAAGGTTTTTATGCAGGCCGCAGCCACCTTCTTTGTCAAGCTATGTGTACATCGACAACCCTCGTAGTCGAGCTATGCTGTTCTTCTACAGCTCTTGTTTGTTTTGCGCACTCTACAAACTGGACAATAATGCATGAAGACCCGTTTTCTCGTGTGCTCTGTACACCTTTTCTTGTGTGCTCTGTACATCTTACATGTAGAGAGAACAATAGAGACTGGGAGAACCATTCACCTGTCCTTGTGCTAGCATGTGCAAATGTCCTGTCTTGACCACTCTTGACCACAGGTAATTTATACAGGTAAATTACTACATTGGATATTACATTTCCGTAAACTGTGTTGAAAATATTGTGGCATTATGTGGACCTGTGCAGATATATGTAGATAAATATATGACTATTAAAAAAAAATTCTGGGCTCCAGTAGCAAGCATTATTATTTTTAAACTTTTTTTTTCCATTTTTTTTTTTAAATTATTTTTCGTTTTTTTGTACAGGTAAATGATTATATTACATTTCCGTAAACTGTGTTGAAAATATTGTGGCAATATGTGGACCTGTGTATATATGATATGTAGATAAATATAGGACTATTAAAAAACATTCTGGGCTCCAGTTGGGAGCATTATTCTTTTATTTTTTTTAAATTTAATTTTTTTTTCCATTTTTTTTTTTACATTCTTTTTCAATTTTTTAACTGACCACTAACTTATTACAGGTAATTTATACAGGTACATTATTACATTTCCGTAAACTGTGTTGACAATATTGTGGCAGTATGTGGACCTGTGCAGATATATGTAGATAAATATAGGACTATTAACAAAAATTCTGGGCTCCAGTAGCGAGCATTATTATTATTATTTTTTTTGTATATTACATTTCCGTAAACTGTGTTGAAAATATTGTGGCATTATGTGGACCTGTGCAGATATATGTAGATAAATATAGGACTATTAAAAAAAAATTCTGGGCTCCAGTAGCAAGCATTATTATTTTTAATTTTTAAACTTTTTTTTTCCATTTTTTTTCATTTTTTTTTTCAAATTCTTTTTCAATTTTTGTCTAGTAGCATAAGGTCGTAAGTGCTATATACAGATTATTATCATATAATAAAACAATTATTGACTAGTGAGCCATAGAATATAATCTGATATTCTATGGCTCACTAGTCAATAATTGTATAATATGTTTGGGCCAGTGAAAATTGCTTTCGGGCCCAGGCTCAAGGTCAAGGCGGGACAAGGCGAGGCATCTGATTCCGCGGAATTCTTGTTTACTTATCTCCCTTTGTTGTTTCGTGCTCTGATTTTGTATCCAGAGCATAACTTGAACACCCTTTGGAATATTTTTATGCCCCACCACGATAGTGGAGGGGGCATTTAGTGTTACCCTTGTCCGTCCGTCCGTCCGCACACACGAATGGGTACTTGTTGTAAGCGTACGGGGATCTTATTGGGTAGGGTTAGGATAGTGTAGGGTACTCTTGTTGGGTATATTTATACAGTAAAAACCCAACAAGTATTCATTCGTAGGAACGTGCGTCCTGTCCTCCCGTCCGTCCGTCCGTCACAAAACTTTAACACTCGGGTAAATGTCTCATAATTTCTTCATCCTTCGACCGATCTGCTTCATATTTCATATACACATTGCTCTGATGGTTCACTACCGCCCTGTGCCAAATCCACGTTCGTCCTGCCCCCGCCAAGCCCAGGGTCAAGGTCACATACTTGGTGCTTCAAAAACTTTAACGCTCGGGTTAATATCTTATAATTTCTGTTCTCTTTCACTGATCAGCTTCATATTTCATATACACATTGCTCTAATGGTCCTCTACTGCCCTGTGCCAAATCCACGTTCGTCCTGCCCCCGCCAAGCCCAGGGTTAAGGTTACATACTTGGTGCTTCAAAAACTTTAACGCTCGGGTAAATATCTTATCATTTCTGTTTTCTTTCACGGATCAGCTTCATATTTCATATACGCATTGCTCTAATGGTCCTCTACCGCCCTGTGCCAAATCCACGTTCGTCCTGCCCCCGCCAAGCCCAGGGTCAAGGTCACATACTTAGTGCTTCAAAAACTTTAACGCTCGGGTAAATATCTTATACTTTCTGTTTTCTTTCATGGATCATCTTCATATTTCATATACGCATTGCTCTAATGTTCCTCTACCGCCCTGTGCCAAATCCACGTTCGTCCTGCCCCCGCCAATCCCAGGGTCAAGGTCACATACTTGGTGCTTCAAAAACTTTAATGCTCAGGTAAATATCTTATAATTTTTCTTTCCATTCACGGATCAACTTCATATTTCATATATGCGTTGCTCTAATGGTCCTCTACCGCCCTGTGCCAAATCAACGTTCGTCCCGCCCCCGCCAAGCCCAGGGTTAACATCACATACTTAGTGCTTCAAAAACTTTAACGCTCAGGTAAATATCTTATAATTTCTGTTTTCTTTCACGGATCAGCTTCATATTTCATATATGCATTGCTCTAATGGTCCTCTACCGCCCTGTGCCAAATCCACGTTCGTCCTGCCCCCGCCAAGCCCAGGGTCAAGGTCACATACTTGGTGCTTCAAAAACTTTAACGCTCAGGTAAAAGAAAATTTTGACTTGGAATTTGGCCTCATTTATTATCAAAGCGATATGTGGGACATCCATGTTCTATGAACACATTTTATAGTTTATTAAACTTCACACATGCATAGAAGACGACCCAAAGGTGTATCGCACGTAAGAATGACAACTCTTGCGTCGTTAATTTCTTAGTTATCTCCCTTTGTTGTTTCGTGCACTGATTTCGTGTCCGGAGCATAACTCGAACACCCTTTGGAATATTTTCATGAAACTTCACACATGCATAGACCACAACCCTAAAGGTGTGTCATGCAAGAATGACAACTCTTGCATCACTAATTTTTTAGTTATCTCCCTTTGTTTTTTCTGTCACTGATTTTGTCTCCGGAGCATAACTCGAACACCCTTTTTTGAAACTACTTGTGTATCTGGGGAGGGGGATACACATGCGCTTGTCGACAAGCGTCCATTTCTAGTTTTTATTGCATTTTAAAGCTAGTTGTAGGTGTTGACGGGATAAATAGAATAGTAGGTTAGTGCCGTGAATGGGAAAAATATCTGGCGCGGCACGGAAACGGGATGTGCTCGGCAGAGCCTCGCCCATCCTGTTTCCTAAGCCTTGCCAGATATTTTTTCCCATTCACGGCACTTACCTACTATTCTCTATATCAGAATGAACTTGGCAATTTATTTCAGACCACCACCATCTAGCCAGCCGCAGGGGTATGGGACCCCACCATCAGGGGGTCAGTATGGAGCAGCGCCTACCGGTAGTCAGTTCGGCCAGACCCCGCCAGTGAGCCAGGCGTATGGTCAGCCACAACAACAGTATGGGGGCTACCAGCAACAACAGCAGCAGCAGCAGCCATATGGGCAGGCGGGGTATGGGCAGCAGCCGGGTGGGATGGGTGGATTTGGCGGGGGTCAAGCCCCACCCCCCGGTGTCAGTCCAGAACTGTGGGGTTGGTTTCAGGTAAAAAAAAAGGATAGATTTTGTTGTTCTGTTCATAATATTAGCTATTATCTGTATCTATGCTTCACATGGGCATAGATATCGATCAGTGAAAGACGCCTGTCAAAAGTGCTTTTTTTTTATGGATCCAGTTCAAGTCATCCAGGCTAATAATAGATTTCCCCCATTTTTCTTGTGTGTGTGAATGCTTCTACTATACAGCCTTACTATCAGCCCTATGACCACCATTCTTTTGTGCATTTACATTGATCAAGGCAAGATGCCCATATCAAGTGGAGCTAGTTGGCACAAGTTCAAGGTCATCCGGACTAAAAATATATTTTTTTGCATTTTTCTTTTGCTGTGAACTCTTCTGCTGTAAAGTACATTGTCAGCATACTTCATACATGTACTTAACCCTTACACCCCGAAGTAACTGGAATGGATTTTGATATGTTAATTTTCCGACCAATCAAATCATCAAAAAATGTTTTTCAGACTTGTCCATTTGTTCTCAAAAATATGAAAATTACTTGCAAAAAGTGTAAATCCTG
The DNA here is from genome assembly GCA_029237695.1 of Conchocele bisecta. Lineage (NCBI taxonomy): Eukaryota > Metazoa > Mollusca > Bivalvia > Lucinida > Thyasiridae > Conchocele > Conchocele bisecta. Next base: position 74,529,925 of record CM055267.1, on the reverse strand, counting down.
GCCATCACATCTGGATCTACACTTTTTGTCAATACCACTATACAGGCATGTGGTGTTGAAAGAGTTGATGAAAAACCTAGCCCAAGTCAAAAAATGAATCCAGCATTGTAAGAGATAGTACCATTAAATATGACATTGCTGCAGTGCTCCAGATAAGGTTTGTACCTAAGGAGTAGTGTACGCCCTGATTTGAAATTCAATGTATATCCTGTAAATAGATTACATGTACTGAATTCATTATGTTTTTTCCAATAAACAAATGGGAATAAATGACAAAAAAACAACAATTTTGAATATTCAATTATTTAGCTGTAAAAAGCAAACTGAATTTTCAAGTTTATTAGAGCATTTTACTCCTCAATTTGATGTTTGTATTTTGTACTCCCACTTTTGAATATCAATGCATATTCAGCTGAAATAAGTGTGTAAAATACACTAATACAACCTCTGTAAAATACACTAATACAACCTCTGTAAAATACACTAATACAACCTCTGTAAAATACACTAATACAACCTCTGTAAAATACACTAATACAACCTCTGTAAAATACACTAATACAACCTCTGTAAAATACACTAATACAACCTCTGTAAAATACACTAATACAACCTCTGTAAAATACTAATACTCTGTAAAATACACTAATACAACCTCTGTAAAATACACTAATACAACCTCTGTAAAATCACTAATACTCTGTAAAATACACTAATACAACCTCTGTAAAATACACTAATACAACCTCTGTAAAATACACTAATACAACCTCTGTAAAATACACTAATACAACCTCTGTAAAATACACTAAACCTCGTAAAATACACTAATACAACCTGTAAAATACTAATACAACCTCTGTAAAATACACTAATACAACCTCTGTAAAATACACTAATACAACCTCTGTAAAATACACTAATACAACCTCTGGACCTTTGGTTGCTGTATATTTATAGGCAGTTGACCAGGACAGAAGTGGGAAGATCACGGGCGAGGAACTGCGACAGGCTCTACACAATGGCAACTGGTCGCCATTCAACCCTGAGACGTGTCGTCTAATGATCGGCATGTTTGATAAGGACAGGTAAACGTGATATGTGGCTGTGAGAAATTGGGCTTGTGCAGTTTGTGACCAGTGTACATCCAGATCAGACTGTGCGGATGCACAGGCTGATCTGGATGTACACTGGTCACAAACCAGTATGTTATGTACACTGTTCGCCATTCCATCATCGAAACATGCACGGTTCATGCTTCTAACAAGCAATACAGATCATTAACAGGCTGCATGAGTTTGCTATTTGATACACTGGTCACAAATCAGATAAGCCCCATTTCTCCAGGTACAGCCACATATTTATTTGTGAAGCAAAAATTGATGTGTTATTCAAACAACATTACTTTATATCCATTTTCAACCAACATATATAGTGAGTGACCTTGCCAAATTTACATAAAATACCGTTCTGTAAATATTGATTGTCAAATTAGAACACCCTGTCTGTCCGTCCGTATCCGAGATTTGTGTTAACAGTTTACTGGTACTTACTATCTTTATCTGCAAGTCGGATTGGCTCGACACTGCACATGCTTATCAGTCATCAACCATATTTTCATTCTGTGACCGACTCCTGTGACCCCTGTGTCCCAACGTAAAGGACTTGGATATTTGGGTTAACCCTATCAACACCACAGGCCTGTATAGTGGTATTGGCAAATAGTGTAGATCCAGATGAGCCGGCTCGTGACGACGAGTCTCATCAAGATGTTCACTTTTTACTTTTATTTTGAGAACAAAAACATCCCTTTTCATAAATGGACTAGTATGAAAATCATTTTGTGACAGTTAGATTGGTTGCAAAATTAACGTATCAAATTCCATTCCCGTTACTTAGGGGTGAAAGGGTTAAAATGTTCTTTTTATACGCCCGTTTGAAAAAACTGGACGTATTATGTATTCATCTTGTACGTGCTGGCGGACGGGCATAGCTTGTCCACGCAATAACTAGAGTTCTACTTGACGGATTGTAACCAAATTCGGTATACATATTTAACCTGGCAAGACGAAGAAGCCTATTGATTTTGAAAAAGTTTTGCTGACTTATCTCCCCTTGGTGGCCATTTTTAACTTTCGCACTCTTGTATCCTTGTCCATGCAATAACTCAAGTTCTACTTCACCGATCGTAACCAAATACGGCATACATGTTTATCACAGCAAGACGAAGAAGCCTATTCCGATGACTTATCTCCCCTTGGCGGCCATTTTTAATTTTCACACTCTGTATCCTTGTCCACTTCACCGATCGTAACCAAATTTGGTATACATGTTTATCAGGGCAAGATGAAGAAGCCTATTGGTTTTCAGTGAGTTATCTCCCCTTGTTGACTGGCCTTGCCTCGACAGGCGTATATTGTGTGACCTTCGGAACTCTTGTTGCATTTAAGTTTTTGGGAGGGTACTTCCAACAGTGTTACTGACTTTACTGATTCCATTATTTACAAAATGTGACATTTTTCTGTGTGTTGACAGTAGTTTCTGTGCTGTTACTACCTTCTCCCCACATTTTCAGGAATGGGACGATAGACATAACTGAGTTTGCAGCCTTATGGAAATATGTGCAAGACTGGAAAACCTGTTTTGACAGGTAACATCGTCTTTTCTGTCACTTCCATCATATGAGACAAGCCAGGGGGCCGTTTCACTATTAAAATTGTGTACGACTAAAATGTTTGTAAGTACAAATTTCGGATTGGCTGGAAATTTCAATTGATGGATTTACATTTATTGAGCATATGCTCAATAAATGTTAATCCAATAATTGTTTACAGACTATCATATATCATAAGTTTGCACTTGCTAACATTTCAGTCATACAAACGACCCCTGGTGATTTTGTACCTTAGAAGATGTGCGATTTTTCATGAAAAATATTTACTGAAATACCGGTAGTGATGTATTTTGTAAATGACGTCGGTAGTCAAATGTGGATTTCGTCAACTTTCGACGACATTTACGGAAAATATAAATTTTGTAAATATTTTTCATCAGACGTTGTATATAATTATATTTTTAGGTACAAAATCACATTGCTCGTCTCGTATGGAATATAGTTGATTTGCCCAACGTGATGATTTTATATAATTTATTAAACAAGTTTGCTAATTTCATAACAAATAAGCTTATGCTATGTTTTCCGGGAAATAGTCAACAAGTTTGATATCATATTCAGTCAACACCAATGTTAACTTTTACATGTAGTTACTGCATGAGCAGAGCATCATACATTGACGCAGTAATTATCACCTGTAGCTGATTTCATCAACATTGCAAAGTATACTTTTCTAGCAAAGTATACTTTGAGGGAGCAATTATTTATTTTTCCCGAAATGCATTATGTCATATAGAACAAACAACTGCATATATTTGATAATTTAAAGTATGCAGAATTATTATACTGAATTTATTACATTATCACAGCCATAATGGCTGTGATAATGTAATAAATTCAGTATAATAAAAATTAATAAATTTATTCTAAAATTAAAAATTTCTCCCTCAAAGTATACTTTGCTAGGAAAGTATACTTTGCAATGTTGATGAAATAGGCTACAGAAGTCTGTTACTAAAAATTATTTCTCTATGGGAATTTTTAACATGGGGGGAAAAAGAGGTGGAGAACCTGTAGGAGAAATTGAAAAACGAAACATTTTGGGAATTGACTCTGAAACCTGGCTAGCTTGGAAATGATCTAACGAAAGAAAACAAAAGTTAAATTTTGAAAATCGATCCACTATTTCTGAAATTGGAAAACAAATTCCCCATGTTAAATCCCCATAGGCATGTCTATAGGGATTTAACATGGGAAATTATTTTTCGCAATAAAATCAATATTGGACCAAATTTCACGAAATACAAAGAAGGCTCATTTTTAATTTTGCTGAAGTTTAATATCAAAACAAATATTGTTTTCGCTTTGTTTATATAGCCATAAAATTTGAGCAGGTTTTGTGAAACAGACAGTAATGCGTTTTATGATTTTTATGTCCCCAGTCTGTTTGGACTGCATCCATGTGTCTGTATATGTGTGCGTGTTTCTTGAGAAGTTTGACAGAGTTTCTCCAATCTGCAACTGGAGGCATTTGTGTGCCACAATTTCTTGTTGATACACTGTTATTACAATATAAATTCCCATTTCATGCGATAAAACCTTATTCAGACGGCTGGTATTTAACTACCTGTCCATATGTTATCTATGCTGTCTCTGTGGGATGGGTTGTGACCTAGTGGTTAGAACACCTGAATTCTAGTCCGGAGGTTGTGGGTTCAAACCTCGCCTAGGGCATCAAAAATACTTCCATAGTATTTCCATCCCACTGGTCTGTCGCATGAGACTTTAAACTGTGGTCCCGTCTCTATATAATATGACCTTGTCTGTTGTTGGGACGTTAAACCCCATTCACTTTCTATGCCTTCTCTGCACTTTGGCGAAAGGATGAGGATACAAAGAGAACTGGCCCACATTTGTGAAAGAGGGTGTTTTTGTTCTCAAAAATATGACAATTACTTGCAAAAAGTGCAGATCTTGATGAGTCGGCTCGTTACGAGCCGGCTCATCTGGATTTGCATTTTTTGCATAAACCGATATAGCGGGCTTTCGGGTTCAAAGGGTTAAAGCTATATCATATGTGGCTGTGACTGGTGAAATTGGGCTTATGGATTTTGCGACCAGTGTATATCCAGATCAGCCTGTGCATCCGCATAGTCTGATCAGGATCTGCACTGTTCGCCATTCCATCAATGAAACACTCGTCATGCTTCTAACAAGCAATATGAATTATTATCAGGCCAGTGTGCTATTTGATTCGGAGCTACGCTGGTCAGAAAACCCATAATCCCCATTTCTCTAGTCACAGCCACATATGATATAGCTTTAACCCTTTGAACCCGAAAGCCTGCTATATCGGTTTATGCAAAAAGTGCAGATCCAGACGAGCCGGCTCGTAACGAGCCGTCTCATCAGGATCTGCACTTTTTGCAAGTAATTTTCATATTTTTGAGAACAAAAACACCCTCTTTTCATAAATGGACGAATCTGAAAATCATTTGGTGACCATTGGATTGGTCGGAACATTAGCATATCACAGTCCATTCCAGTGCCTTAGGGTTGAAAGGGTTAATGAATTGTTACATGCACTTGAGTCTCTGTGACACTCTGACTAAACTTGTACTTGAGGCAATAAGCTTACTTCAGTGACTGAATGCGGACAGTGTAGCCCCTAATCAGGCTGCGCTGATGCACAAATGTTGGAAGGTCCTTTCTGTCAGACAGACCCACATCTCTAAGGCCATAGCATAGTTATTTCTTTGTTATGCGTCCGTGTGCTGGTAGGTTTTGACAGTGGTTCTGTGAAAAAATAAACACACTGTTTACTGGTGAAGTAGTATGAAAACTAATTGGGGAACTTGTCCAAGTATTAAATCCGTTCATGAATGTCCACTTAATAAGTTTAATAAGAGTATTTCCTTTATGCTAAAAACTTACTCAACCCTTTGAAAAGGGTTGAGAAAGTTTTTATCATAAATTTAAGGCCTGTTTTGTTTTTACCGGATATGTAGGTAGGTTTTGGTCAACTGGGTGGATGCTTAACATAGAACAGATATGGTATGGCGTAACTACATTCACTGTGGTTGTGATTGGAGAAATGGGGCTTATCGGATTTGTGACCAGTGTAGTTACAGTTCGAATAGCACACTCCTGTAGCCTGATAACGATTGGTATTTTATATTTTGAATTGCGAACAGTGTGGATCTGGCTCTATACTGATTGAAAAACCCATAAGCCTCATTTCTCCAATCACAGCCACAATGACATCAACAGTGCTGATTTTGGGATTTCCCCCCCAATGCAGCAGGTTAAATGTGGGATCAAACCCTTTGTCCCGGACTTAAATGACCTTAACGACAACTAAAAACCAGAAATGCCACTTAATTGCCAACATGTTTCAGGTTCGATGCAGACAGATCTGGAAATATCGACTCCCGAGAATTGAAAACAGCTTTGACCACATTCGGTTACAATTTGTAAGTTACACAATGAGTAATACATTGTGACAGCCAGTTGAGGATATCTGATTCACCGTATAAAGAAACAAATAGGTAGCAAATAATGTAAACTGAAAACGGAATGTCATTTAGTGGTATATTCATAAGCATCTAACAATAATTGAGTTGTGAATCGGCTATTAAATTGGGAGCTATGCTTGTCTAAAACGTACATAAGAGCAAGTTTATCATGGTGATTTCAACATGTGAAACTGCATAATTTGCTGAAAACAACCACATTTTCAGAGTTTTCAATAGTGACCATTCGGGATACTTCAGCCCTTGAAATTTGATTTTGACTAGGAATTTGCAGCACATGGATCAATTTTGCTATGTAGAACGTACTAAATTTATATTTTACACTTAAATTTAGTCTTGATCGGTCATTTTGACCATACAATTCTGGTAGCTATTGAAAGCCCTGATGTTAGTGGAATCAGTTTGATCAAAATGTGATGATGTGGTGTCGGTGGCAAATTGAGTTCAGATTTATAGTCTAAATACATTGTACTCAGAATGTTCCTTAACCCTTTCACTCCCAAGTAACTGGAATGTACATTATGAGACTATTCCATTTGTGAGAAAGGCTATTGTTTTTAGAAGAAAACATCCGCAAATGGTGCAGATCCTGATGAGACGGCTCGTTGCGAGCCCTCTCATCTGGATCTACACTGTTTGCAAACATTATGATAGAGGTCTGTAGTTTTGACAGGTTAAGAACAGACCCAGTGACGGGATATAGAGAATACCAGGCTAGTGTCTTTTGATATCAAGTTTATCAGGCAAGGCTAGGAAACGCGTAAGAGTTCCCAGGCTTGTTGAGGAATTCCTACCATTTCCGAGCCGAGTCTGATAAACCTGATATAAAAAGACAGTGTGTAGCCTGGTATTGTATTTATCAGGTAATGTTTTATGCTTGAAAATGACCAAAGATGACGTCGTTATCTATGGACAGAATGCGGACATGTTTACATTGCGTCATTACACTGACGTCATTCGGTAACGTCACGCGACATCATCCGACCAATGGAAGTTCATTTTTCACTTCGTTGTAACCCCAGGGGTTGAAAAAATCATTTTTTTCCACTTGCCCAGCTGGGCGAGTACAAAAAAAAAGTACTTGCCCAGGTCAAAAAGTTACTTGCCCAGTTTTTTTAAAAATAAAATGCTATTTCCAGTATTTGTAATGTTGCATCTTATTTAAAAAAAAAAAGAAAAGCTTTTACATATTACTAAAACGTATGAGACATATTCACTATTATTGTTATTTATATTTTAAGTATTAAATGAACATAAACAAACAAATAGCAGCGAATTTGCTGAGAGACTTGCATGCTTCTTATTTTCTATAAGCGTTGAGTGACATAGATTTTGTTTAATTTATAGTGGCTATGTTTGCATGCGCTGCGCGCTGCCTTAATTACTAAATTCAATGGTTTCGGACCCGACGCCGACCGTTTCGTCCCAAGCCGTTATGTTCGGCGTCTGAAATGCACGTTAACCCAACTGTATACGAGACGATATATGTGGCCGCGTATACACTAGTCTATACTCGCAGTCATATTATTTGTTAGCCCGGCCGCGTACAGCCGACAAATAATCTGTGAATTAAACTTGCCCGATATGGACCGTGTTCAAAATCGCTAGCAATTCTACCCGTAACCGTGTACATAGACACTGCTTGAATCTTACTTCCCACAAATTGACGTAAACTGTAAACAACAAATGGTCGCTGAATTAATACCATTTGTTGGCCGTTATCGATGGAATTAAAAAAAATAAAATCCTGACCAAATCTTTCACTCGCCAAACTGGGCGAGTGCCTGTAGAAAGTACTCGACCGCCACAAAAAGCACTCGCCATGGCGAGCTGGGCGAGTGAAATTTCAACCCCTGAACCCGGATGTTTGTATCAGGTCAATCAATGCCTGATACAATAATATCAGTCAGTAGGTATTAGGTCAAATCAAGGCAGGTTACCTGATAAAACCTGAATCGCAATTACTCCAGGTCTCCACAATTCTGTGACGTGGTTGTGAGAACTTTCGACAGACAGGCGGCCAGAACCATCAAGTTTGACGATTTTATCCAAGCGTGCGTGATGTTGAAAACATTGACCGAAAAATTCCGTGGCAAAGATCTTCAGCAGAATGGGACTATCCGAATCAGTTACGAAGAGGTAAGAACAAATGTGGAACTAGCGGCTGTTCCACTTAAAACGGCTGTTGGGTTTTGGCAAATTTTACATTTTAAAAATATGCAACTCAACTAATTGTATCAAATATTACCTTCCCAAATATTTTTATTTGACAAAATGATGGTGTTTCGTATGAGACTTGAAACCGAGGTATGAACAACTGAAAAGTATGGAAGCTGACATCTCACTAATATCTACATCACACTTGGCTCAATAGTTTGGAAATTAGCTAAGAATGATAAAATCAATATTTGACAGAATTTCATAAAATAAAATAAATTTTAATAGGATGTGGTTTGATTTTTAGCCAGGTTTTTTTTTAAAAAAAATCCAGGCTATTGGATTGGCGAAAGCCGGGCGGTCTGCGGTCGGGCGGGCGGCGGACAGCGTCCACAATCAATGTTAAGTTTTCGTGTTGAGTCCATTTCTTTGTTACTGTACCACCTAGGACCACCAAACTTTCACAGCTTCATAATCAAGGGGTGCCCACCACATATCACTATCCAACATGTTACTTTTTTTTTAACTTGACCCATTTTTTCCGCGCAGTCGACTTAGCCATTTTCAACGTTAAGTTTTCGCGTTTACAATGTTAAGTTTTTGTGTTTAAGTCCATTTCTTTGGTACTGTACCACCTAGGACCACCAAACTTTCACAGCTTCATAACCAAGGGGTGTCTACCACATACAACTATCCAACATGTGACCATTGTTTTACCTTCACCTATTATTTCCACGTAATTGACTTAGCCATTTTCGTTATACTATATCTCTGCAACTGCTTCGCCCATTACCTTGAAACTTCACATGGGTGTTTATCATCGTCCATATTTTCATTCTAACCCCCAACCGTGCGGCCCCTGTGCGCAATGTCAAGGTCAAATTACTTTGAATTTATTTGTTAAAGTTTTTTTGTGTACTATATCTCTGCAACTGCTTCACCCATTACCTTGATACTTCACATGGGTGTTTATCATCATTGCGGAAAGCGCGATATCATCGGCATTTTGGCGTCCGTCCGTACGTCCGTGTGTCCGGTTAAAGTTTTTTTGTTAAAGTTTTTCCATCTACTATATCTATTTTGTTAGTGTCCATGCCTCGCCCCAAGGCGCGACATGCAGGCCACGGCCATCTAGTCTACAAAAAGTGGGTATAATTATGTTATCCAAGTGTCCATACTTGGAAAAAACCTGGCCTTCGTGGCTTTGCCTCGTTTCTTGTTTTTACTTTCATCTATTATTTCTGCGTAATTGACTTAGCCATTTTCAACGTTAACTTTTTAACGTACGTCTGGTTAAAGTTTTTTGGTTAAAAGTTTTTCGTTATACTATATCTCTGCAACTGCTTTGCCCATTACCTTGAAACTTCACATGGGTGTTTATCATCATCCATATTTTCATTCTACCCCCCAACCGTGCGGCCCCTGTTCCCAATGTCAAGGTCAAATTACTTTGAAGTTATTTGTTAAAGTTTTTTCGTGTACTATATCTCTGCAACTGCTTCACCCATTACCTTGATCCTTCACATGGGTGTTTATCACCATTGTCGCACCCGCTTGCGGAAAGCGCGATATCGTCGGAATTTTGGCATACGTCCGTCCGTCCGTATGTCCGTGTGTCCGGTTAAAGTTTTTCCATCTACTCTATCTATTTTTTTAGTGTCCATGCCTCGCCCCAAGGCGCGACATGCAGGCCACGGCCATCTAGTCTACAAAAAATGGGTATAATTATGTTATCCAAGTGTCTATGCTTGGAAAAAACCTGGCCTTCGTGGCTTTGCCTTGTTTCTTGTTTTTATGTGTATTGAGATTTAACCCTCACTACGCTGGAGACGGAATTTGTCTTCTGCTGTTTTTCATTTTTGCCTTATTTCTTAAAAAAAACAAACTGTTTTGACAGCGCATGAGAATCGTCTCCAGTCGAGACGATTGTCATGCGCTGTCAAAACAGATTTTTGTCAAGAAATATTAAAAATACAACTTTTTCGGTAGATGACAAAAATTATTTCAGCGTAGTAAGGGTTAATGAGCCAAAGCCTATCAGCGGATTTCACATGAAACAGACGATAGAACAAACTTAAAACCATTTGTTGTTAAAAGTAACGAAATGATATGTTGTTACCACTCAGTGGAAGCCTTTGCGATCACTGACCGTGACTGGAGAAATGGGGCTTTACAACCAGTGTAGATCCAGATCAGCCTGTACATTTGCACTGCACAGTCTTGATCAGGATCTGCAATGTTTCATCAATGAAACACCCGTCATGCTTATAACAAGCAATATAGATATTAGGCTACATGACTGTGTTATTTGATTAGGAGCTACACTGGTCACAAATTCCACAAGTTCCATTTTCTCCAGTCACAGTCACATTTCTTTATGCCCCACCATGATAGTGGGGGCATTTAGTGGTACCCTTGTCCATCCTTCTGTCCGTCCTTCACCAACCTTGTAACTTGTAAAACTTAAACCAAACTTGCTACAGACATGAAACTTGGTAGATAGCTTCTTTATTATGAGCAGATGCGCAAAGTTTATTTCGAGATTCAACCCCCGGATCCTGGATTATCAGCCGCTTTCGACTTAGAATTTTCCAATTTGGTTTATAAATCGTAGAACCTTTAATACGTAATAGCTACAGACCTGAAACTTGGTTTGTACTTCCTTATGATGAGTAGATGCACAATTTTATTTCAATATTTTTGATTCGACCCCCGGGTCATGGATTATCTCCCATTTCGGACTTGGAACTTTTGTCTTGTTTACTATCAAAGCGATATGCGGGGCATCCGTGTTCTATGAACACATTTTCTAGTTTGCTATATCAATATATTGCCGATGATTTTAATCATGCTAAGCAACCATTACAATTCAAAGTTATCTACTTTGATTTCATGTTGATCTTTATTTAATTCTGATTTTGATACTAACACCTTTCAAATCTTTGGTTTTATTTTTTTTTCAGTTTTTGGAAATGGTGCTCGACAACACATTAGTGGTGTCCACTACATAACATAGTTTGGGACCAAAACTGCTGCAACCAAAATTGACATTTTTCCATCTACGACTAGAAACCATATATGTGACTGTGACTGGAGAAATTGGCCTTACAGGTTTTGCGACCAGTGTAGATCCTGATCAGGCTGTGCATCATCAGCTGTGCATCCGCACAGGCTGATCAGGATCTGCACTGTTCGCCATTCCATCAATGAAACACCCGTCATGTTTGTAACAAGCAATATATATTGTTTCAGGCTACATGAATGTGCTATTTGATCCGTAGCTAAGCTGGTCACAAATCGCACAATCCCCGCTTCTCCAGTCATAACCACATATCTAGATAATGTATAGCTAATAGTGTGATTACATTCACATAACATATCAACTGTGCAAATCCATGCATAATAATTATGATATACATAATTGTATTGATGATTTTTGGAGATCTATTTTTTGTCGAGTCCGCAAGACATAGTGATCACAATGACGTCCGGGTGTCCGTGCATGCGTGCGTCCGAAATCTGTGTTAAAGTTTGTAAATACCTTATATCTTGTAGTCCTAAGTCACATTGACTGGAAACTTCAAATGCTTATAAGCCATCATCCATATATTCATGCTGTATCCCACTGATGCGGCCCCTGTGACCCAAGGTCAAGGTCAATTGACTTAAAAGTTTGGGTTAAAGTTTTTGTCCAAATTTGCGTTAAAGTTTTCAGATACCTACTATCTCTGTAACCGTAAGTCAGACTTGCTTGAAACTTTGTATGCTTATTGGTCATCATCCATATATTAATTCTGTGTCCCACTCATGTGGCTCCTGTGCCCCAAGGTCAAATGACTTAGAAGTTTGTGTTATTATAAAATCTGTGTTAAAGTTTTTTTACATACCTTATATCTCCACAAGCATTGCTCCAATTTACTTCAAACTTCCAATACTTCCTTTTCATCATCCATATTGCCAATGTGGTCCACATGTCCAAGGTCAAATGACATTGAAATTTGTGTTAATGTTTTTACATACATGTACCTTATATCTCCACAACACTTACTACGATTTACTTCAAATAATTCTTTATTATCATCCATATTTTCATTCTATAGCCCACCCATGCGGCCCACATGCCCAAGATCAAGGTCAAATGACTTTAAAATTTGCATTAAAGCTTTTACATACCTTATATCTCCATAACCCTTAATTCAAACTTAAATAAATACACTCAAAGACCATCAAATGCCTCGGCGGGCTCGACATGCAAGCCACGGCAATCTGGTTTTTATTTCGTGCCATGAATGACATGCAGGAGAACACAGGTGATTCTAGCGCGTCTTGGATGGTCAATTATTGTATGTATATACATGAAACACCTTTCTAAACAATGTACAAAACAATTCAAATGCGCCCGGGTCTGAAGATTATGTAATTATGAAAGGTACTAAACTGGCATTCGTCACCATTGTAAGAAAATCCCACACAAAGTCGTATTTTTTACTAACCTATACAATGTGTTACAGCGAGTCGAAACCGCTGTTTGTGGTCGGTTTTCGGCATAGATTTTACAGCTGCTAATACATTAAACGTAAATCTCAAAGATTTTGAGTGTAAACTGCACTAATCTAGATTCGCTTTTTAAAATCCAAACACATTCACTTCCTCATTATCAATAAATATTAGCCGCCATCTTTGAAAATATTTCAATCAAGTGCACATAGTGGTTTGGTTGGTTACTGGAGACTGACGTCATTTTCCATTAGCCAACCAAATCACTGCGGGTCACGTGATTCGATATTTGCTGATATTTATTGATTGCTTGGAAATGATTGCTTTATGGTCTCGTCATGTTTGCTGTTGCGGGTTTTGTAAACTTTTTGTTTGTCAGTCCAGGTGGCGGATATGATTTATATATTGGAACATTTCAATAATGCTATATACATGTAGTTTTACGTAAATTTTCAAAGTATTTTCTCCAAAAATCATGGATACACATGGACTGCAGGCTGAGACAAGGGACCTTATGATATCTGCAACCAGCGTAGCCCCAGATCAACCTTTAAACAAAAAATATATTCAGCCCTGAAATTAGAATAACCTGACCTGGTGCCAGTTCCATACCACACCAACGTCACTTGGCCCCTTCCCCTAAAATAGGATTACGAATAATCGTAATACTCACATAGGGGTATAACCAGATTCGACTGTCACATACAAAATACTAAAAACGTATGTGAGGGCCAAACCAGGTCTGCAGTCGAAATTCCGGTATGGATGAACCCCGATCGTTAATTTAGCCATCACATACTCACACCAAGTATGGTGGAATCCCTTTGGTAACAAGCTTAAGGTTACATCAGTTTAGTGGGAACAATGTGATCATTCACCAGGATCAGGAGCTACAATAGTTGCCAATGTCTTGATGTCCATTTTCTCAGCCAATAGCCCCATATGTGGCTGTGACTGGAGAAATGGGGCTTATGGGTTATGCGACCAGTGTAGATCCAGATCAGCCTGTGCATGCGCACAGTCTGATCAGGATCTGCACTGTTCACGATTCCATCAATGAAGCACCTGTCATTCTTCTAGCAAGCTATATAGATCATTGTCGGGATACAGGAATGTGCTATTTGATCAGGAGCTACACTGGTCACAAATCCCATAAGTCCCATTTCTCCAGTCACAGCCACATATTAGCTCATGCACTTTCTGTGCTTTTTGTCGCTCGTCAACTGGGTAGAAAAAGGTTGTGCCATATACAAGGGACATTTTTACAGTCTCCACGAAACTGCCCTAAATTTACAAGACATTCGGTCTGGTAGACTTTTTTACCAGACCGGACAAATTTTTTTTTTTTTGTGATATTTGACAGCTTTTAAGTACAGTCGAGCACCAGTATCTCGAACTGGAAGGGAGATCGTCCATATAGTCGAGATAGGACTAGGTTCGAGATGACATGGTCGAATATTTTCGCTAGAAATATGAAATCATGTTACATGTACCCATTGCACTATAAGTAAACAATCACCAATTAACTAATGACCAAAGGTAGTTAGCTACTCAACATTGTAAGTCGACAACCTGAGGTAGGTGTGAATTTATTTTGTTTGATAATATGTTTTGAAAATTAGTGTCAACCAAATCGGTCTTGGCAGCCATGCGCTTAGGCGATTTATCCAAGCGCTTATGTGATCGAGATAGCGAATATATTTTTAACGTATTTTCATATGGAGGGGACAGAATGAACAGTCGAGATAGAGTACATAATTATGTCCTCAGAGTTTCATAATCACATAACTTTTTGTCTCACCCACGACGATAGTGGTAAGTGAGACATAGCGGTCACAATTCCTGCAGTGGGTGGCAGGTGAAATCATGTGATTGATAATCTAACGAACGGCGTTCATCCTTAATGGATCTCGACCGGAGACCTGTAGCGTATTTCACCAACATTATAGGAATGAATGGCCTTTTTGTGGAATTTATCGGGGTATAAACTTGGCAAAGTCGCGGGAATACTGGACGAAGGCCGGAAGGCCTCGTCCAGTATTCCCGCGACTTTTACAAGTTTATATCCCCGATAAATTCAACAAAAAGGCCATTAATTCCTTATAATTCCAGCATTTGAAATAAATTCATCAAGAAAATGTGTTTATTTTCCGTTTTCTTAAGAATTATTTTAACTGCGCCTCACGGTTACGGAAAGTAGTTTAGCGTGGGAGTTTACTGGGATATAAATTTTGGACAGAGACTTGCTACGGGCCAATCAAATGTTAGGGAATTGTGTAAATATTTTTGTGCTGGAATTATTGCAAAGTATACTTATCTAGCAAAGTATACTTGGAAGGAGAAATTTTCAATTTTAGGATAAATTTATTATTTTTTATATACTGAATTTATTACATTATTACAGTCATTCTGGCTGTGATAATGTAATAAATTCAGTATAATAATTATGCATACTTTTAATCATCAAATATATGTAGTCTTTAGTTCTATATATGATATAATGCATTTCAGGAAAAATAAATGATTACTCCCTCAAAGTATACTTTGCTAGAAAAGTATACTTTGCAATGTTGGTGAAATCGGCTACTGGTTAGGTCCTCATGTACGTCTTTGGCTTTCTTGTATGTGAGAATTGAATCTGGTTATACCCCTTATATGAGTAATATGATTATTCTTAATCCTATTACTTTTAGGGTAAGGGGCCAAGTGAATTTGGTGTGGTATGGACCCGTCCTTAAATGACCGTAGCTGTTAAACACCAACAAACAAACAAAACACAATTCCGGCGGTGGCGTCAACAATTTGGAACTTGGCCAAATTTCCCATATCTCTTGATCCGTTAGTTAGATCATTACTAAACTTCATCAATAGCTTCCTCACATTGATAGTTGTCATTTGGGTGACCTTGACCATCACCTTGGTGACCTTTCGTGACATTGACCTTAGTGATCTTGACCTTCGTGGCGATCACCTTATTTAGTGGGTGAGACACTCTCCGGTGATCACCTTGTCTGAGTATGTACTTGATATTTGGGCTCAAAATCAACCTGCTTGATTTGTTGAACCTGAGCTAGCCTGGGCCAATTCTTGAAAACCTTTCTGAGCTTGTTATCAGAATATCTACTTGAAATCAGACAATTTGATTATACAGAGTACATATTCAGAAGACTTTATTTGAACAGGCTCAGAGCCTGAAGCTTGACGTCTCAAACTTTTAACTTTGAGTATGAGATGTGTGGCTGTGTTTGGACAATCTGATCAGGATCTGCACTGTTCGCCATTGCATTAATGAAACGCCTGTCATGCTTCTAACAAGCAATATACATGTAAATCGTTATCAGGGTACATGTGTGTGTAGGGTACATGTGTGTGTATTTGATCAGGAGTTACACTGGTCACAAATCCTGTAAGTCACATTTCTCCAGTCACAGCCACATTTAACCCTTAGACCGCTATCTTAATTTTTTTTGTCGTCTGCTGTTTATTTTCTATTTTCCATTTTTATCATCAAAAAGATGCTTTGACAGCACTTTAGAATAATTTACAACATGCTTTGGCTGTCAAACCATGTTTTTATTGAGAAATAATGCAAGATATAAAAGCAACAGCAGACGACAATTGTTGTGAGTTGTCTAAGGGTTAACTGCATCCTCAGAATGCTTCATACCAATGGGGCACAGATTTGTGATATGTGGCTATGATTGGAGACATGTGGCTTATTGCATTTGTGACCAGTGTAGCTCCTGCAGATAGCGCACTCTTGTCGCCTGATAACGATCTGCATTGCTTGTTAGAAGCATGACGGCTGTTTCATTGATGGAATGGCGAACAGTGCAGATCCTGATCAGACTGAGGCTAATCTGGATCTACACTGATCGCAAAACCCATAAGCCCCATTTCTCCAATCAGAACCACATACAGTCACACAATCTGGCCTTAGATCACAGGTGGTCTTTGTTCACAGGTTCATTTATGTAGTAATTGGATAATTGGGAAAACACAAGTGTGGCTGCTGTATACAGGTAATTGCTATTCAGAGGTAGCCTTTAGTGGTTTGACTGTATTTGTTTTCAGTTTCTGGACATGGCCATGGATATAAAGGTGTGAAGGTGGGAACACGAACTTGGACAATTAGTCAGTAAGTTCGTCAGAATATCGAAAGCGCCATCATGCACCAAATCATCCGTGTAATTGCTAGAATAGTGCCATCTGGTCGTGTAGCAATGTATGCCAAATATTCTAGAATATGTTTAATTGATGCTAAACTTGAAACCAAGCCTTTATTCTAGTTGATATATGAACACTGAAGTATTGAATAGCATGTACTTCTTATTAAACATGATTCGGGAAAAGAAATAAAATGCTTGTTCATTATGAAAGGTGAATAGAATAAATAGAGTAAATTCTGCTGAAATGTTGGGTGGCAGTATTCCACAGCTAAACTGTTGTCTATCGTTGCTCTGTCTGCTTGAAGTGATATATATACCTAACGATGAAACATTTGTTGTTGAATGAAGGTAATTGAATAACTGAATTAATCAATCAACTTGATATAAGATGCAGGTTGTTTGCTAACAAATCATCATTAAATAAGTGGTTGTTAATGGAGAAATGGGGCTTACGGGTTGTGCAACCAGTGTAGATCAAGATCAGCCTGTGCATCCGCACAGTCTGATCAGGATCTGCACTGTTCGCCATTTCATGAATGAAACACAAGCTATGCTTCTAACAGTCGATACAGATTGTTATCAGGCTACAGGAGTGTGTCATTGGACCAGGAGCTGCACTGGTCATAAATCCCATAAGCCCCGTTTCTCCAGTCACAGCCTGGTATGAATGTTATGCACCTTCTCTTGTGCTTATACTACCATATGGGCCGTTGGCTGAGAAAATGTAACTTGCCATATTGTCCACAACTGGATATCGGATAGTGTTAGAAAATTGACCTTGCAATATTGCCACACAATTGCAGTTATGGTCGTCTTGCATAGTCGCTTAGCTGTATCGGAATCTAATTGTGTTGTGCTACTTGCGTACTTCAATTACTGTGGCGAACAGTGTAGACGGCACAAATGACCATAATCTGCAATTGATTGGCAATATCGTCACTTTTCTAAGACTATTCTATCCAATTGTGGCCAATATTCTAAGGTACCTTTTTGACTGACAGGCGAACAGTGTAGGCCCTGATCAGACTGCGCGGATGCGCAGGCTGATCTGGGGCTATGCTGGCCGCAAAAGTCGTAGGTACCCGTTGTCAGCCAGGTGCACCGTATGGAATATATAGTTAAAAATCAAAAGCAGGTTCAGTTTTATGAACACTGTATGAAGGTGCATACATTTCTTTGGCAGGAGTTGGCTCAAATTTGTATTTGAGTATTGGCGTTATTGCTATCTGTACCCATTATTCATGATAAAAAATCTGAAATTGAACAGCGATTGTTGCATATCACTATTACACCTTATGTTGAATGTGTTGGGCATGTATGTGGCTGTGCCTGGAGAAATTGACCTTATGGGTTTTGTGACCAGTGTAGATCCAGATCAGCCTGTGCATCCGCACAGTCTGATCAGGATCTGCACTGCTCGCCATTCCATCAATGAAACACTCATGCTTCTGACAAGAAATATAGATCGTTATCAGGTTACAGGAGTGTGCTATTTGATCAGGAGCTACACTGACCACAAGTTCCATAAGCCCCATTTCTCCGGTCACAGCCACATATACACAGACGTTACATGTTACCTGTAGATTTCTTCATTGTATGTTTCTGTGACTGGATAAATGGGGCTCATGGCATTTTTGGCAAGTCTAGGTCCTGGCCTACTAACACAATCCTGCAGTGTAATAAAGATATATTCTGTAATTCAGTTGCAAACAGTGCAGATCCTGATCAGACTGCACAAACTGGGTCTACAATGATAGAAAAGGCTGTAAGCCCAATTTTTCCAGTCACTGACCCACATGAGCCACCTGGCTGAGAAAATAAACCTTATGACGTTTGCAACACTTGTCAATACATGTACTGAACGTCTAGCACAGTCAGATCCAGATGTTTTGCTAGTGTTAGTAAGTATACTACAATACCTGAATGGCAAACACTGTGGCCATTGGTCAGACTGTGTGAAATTTGCGCTTGCTGATCTGGGACTAAAGTGGTTGTCCACATCATAAAGTAATTATCGAGCCCGCTTGGCGAACAGCACGATATAGTCGGCACATTGGTACGTTAAAGTTTTTGGTTAAATTTTTTCAGTATACTATCAAAGCCTCAGCAGGTGCGACATGTGGGCCATGGCCATCTAGTTTTTCTTCGCTGTGGCTCACGTCCGACCATAACATGATTGCAAAATACAGGGTCTGTTTCCGAGCATACACATACAATTTAGATTAAAATTATAAAAAGTAAAAAAGATATGATAGCCAATTTGGAGTGTCAACTAATCTGTTTATCATTTAACCTTTTGTTCTCAAAAATATGAAAATTACTCATCTGGCTCATCTGGATCTACACTGCTTGTCAATACCACTATACATGCCTGTGGTGTTGAAAGGGTTAACACATGTTTTAGGTATATGCACATGCTCAAATGGTTTTACAGTTGAGACTTGCTGTGTGTTGTGAAATAAAACTGGCCTAGCATAATGAATAGCAATCCATGATAAAACCGTCATCTGTGGACAAAAGGGACGATCAACATACAACAGTACTACAAGATACAGTGATTTTACAAACATTTTGAGCACCTGTTCAAATCTCATGCTCGAAGTCAAGGAGTTTGATTGGCTGAGCCTGAGCTGTGCTTAGGTCAGCCAATCAAACTGTCTGATTTCGACTTTGAAACTGGGTGGCAGGTGGGAGAATGCGATGGGTAATTTAACGATCAGCGCTCATCCTTACCGGAATCCCGAACGAAGACCTGGTTTGACCCTCATATACGTCTTTGGCATTTTCGTATGCGACAGTTGAATCTGGTTATACCCCTTATGTGAGTAATACATTTATTTCCTAATCCTATGACTTTTAGGGACTTTGATGCAGTATGGACCTGGCACCAATTCAGGTTATGTAATTATTATACGAATGAGTTGACCAGTTAAGGAAGTTGCATGACTTATTCTGTAGCGACTTTGGTGTGGTATGGACCTGGCACCAGGTCGGGTTATTCGAATTTCGGCGCTGAATATATTTATTTTGATGTACATATTCCGTTCTGATTTTGGTATTTTCCCCCCAATACAGCAAGTTTAATGCGGGATCGAACCTGTTGGCCCGGCCTTAAATGGCCTTAGCTGTTGATATGCCGTTAAACACAAATAAACCAAATCGAATCAATCCTACTGAGTGAATGTGTAAGAGGACCAAGAACTACCATTGTTGTGAATGTTGTACAGTCCATTTTATCAGCGGACTATGCATGTGAACTAAACATTGTTTTGTCAGATCATGGGGTGTATCATGGTAGGTGCATACTATACAGGTTGTTTCATTATTCATTAAGTACACTGTCCTGTTAGGGCCATGCTGTCTCGTGTTTTCGCCATCTCAACCTATGTACTAGATCACGAATATGCGAAACAAGATCACGAGGCAAAAACTCGAGGATAGAACGTGAGATCACGAGGCAAAAATGCGAGATTCTACAATATTATATCTGGCGTTTTCGCCTCACGATATCTTGTTTTTGCCTCGCCATCTCGC
The DNA here is from genome assembly GCA_029237695.1 of Conchocele bisecta. Lineage (NCBI taxonomy): Eukaryota > Metazoa > Mollusca > Bivalvia > Lucinida > Thyasiridae > Conchocele > Conchocele bisecta. The sequence continues at coordinate 74,509,421 of CM055267.1, read as the reverse complement.
CTTCCACTTTTGGAAATATGTTTTGCGCATGCGTGTGTAGAAAAGAGCAGATGGCGTGGAAGGTATATTTTATTTTTGTAAAAGATGAAATTGTCCTACATTTAACAGTGTTCGGTCTTTACTAACTATTCACATTAAGTGTTAGTACATCTATCTGCGCTTGTCTACACAAAACATATTTCCAAAAGTGGAAGGTGAGATCTTGAGGCGTACATGCGAGATTACGAGGCAAAAACACGAGATTGTGATACTGCGACGTGACCAACACATTTCTTAGCATAACATGTGACCTGTTGACCATTTCACTAAACTTTGTACAACTAAAATGTTCGTAAGTGCAAATTTAGGATCGTCTGGAAATTTCAATTGATGAATTTACATTTATTGAGCATATGCTGCGTATGCAGCATATGCTCAATAAATGTAAATCCAACAATTGTTTACAAGAACACATTGTTAATGTGAAATTCACAGACCATAATTTTGCACATACAAACATTTTAGTCGTACAAAGTTGAGTGAAACGGCCCCCAGATGAATAGAATACCAGGCTTGTGTCATTATTTGATATTAAAATTTATCAGGCTCAGCATGGAAACGGTAGGAATTCCTTGTCAAACCTCCGAATTCCTATGCGTTTCCTAACCTTGCCTGATTAACTCGATATAAAAAACAACACTATCTTGTATCCTCTATATCTCTAGTATCACATGTTTGTACATCATCTGCTTAGGGTCTACACTGTTCACCATTGTTCACCATGAACTAAGCGTAGTTTTATCATGTCATGATAAGGGACATCTGGTTATGTACATTAAGCTATAAAAAAAAGTATTTTTATTCTCAGACACGGAAGTTTTCGGAAAGTGACGCGGGATTTCACCAAAATTGCTAATCATGCTTATCTAGCTAAAGTACACTTTGAGGGAGTAATCATTTATTTTTCCCGAAATGCATTATTTCATATATGTAGAACTAATGGCTGTATATATGTGATGATTAAAAGTATGCAGAAGTATTACACTGAATTTATTACATTATCACAGCCAAAATGGCTGTGATAATGTAATAAATTCAGTATAATAAGTGGGTGGCAGGTGGGAGCATGTGATGGGTAATTTAATGATCGGGGTTCATCCTTAGTGGAATCCCGACTGGAGATCTGGTTTGGCCCTCACATACGTCTTTGGCATTTTGTATGTGACAGTTGAATTTGGTTATACCCCTTATGTGAGTATTACGATATTCGTAATCCTATTTTAGGGGAAGGGGCCAAGTGACTTTGTGGTATGGACCTGGCACCAGGTCAGGTTATTCTAATTTCAGGGCTGAATGTATTTGTTGTCGATGTGAATATTCTGTTCTGATTTTGGGATTTTCCCCCAATGCAGCAGGTTAAAATGGGATCGAACCCGTTTGCCCGGCCTTACATGACCTTAGATGACCTTAGCTGTTGATAGGCCGTTAAACACTAATAAACAAACAAACAAACAGTATAATAAAAATTAATAAATGTATCCTTAAATTGAAAATTTCTCCCTCAATGTGTAAGATGAGAATACTTTGCAATTTTGGTGAAATCGGCTTCTGATGTGGGAGATATTTCTGATGCGGCGGAGTGGGTGGAAGGTGGGTGCAAGCGATGGGTAATTTAACGATCGGGGTTCATCCTTACCGGAATTCCGATTGGAGACCTGTAGCCTATTTCACGAACCTCCGTTAGTCGACTAAACTGTTAGCAGACTAAACTAAGTTTAGTCGACTAACCATAGTCTGTTAAACTTTTTGACATGTTTGCATTTAACGAACGATTTTGTAAGCCACGTTCAAAACAACCGTGGGCGCCGCCATCTTGGAATTCCGTCGTCTGCTATTTTGCTTAGTAGACTAACCGAAAGTTTAGCCGACTAACGGAGGAGGCTAAGCAAAGTAAGTAAACTTTGCTTAGTCGACTAACGTGTTCGTGAAATGCAGTTAGTCGACTAACGGCCTGAAGTTTAGCAGACTAACCGAGTTTAGTCGACTAACGGAGGTTCGTGAAATAGGCTACAGGTTTGGCCCTCACATACGTCTTTGGCATTTTGTATGTGACAGTTGAATCTGGTTATACCCCTTATGTGAGTATTACGATTATTCGTAATCCTATTTTAGGGGAAGGGGCCAAGTGACTTTGGTGTGGTATGGACCTGCCACCAGGTCAGGTTATTCTAATTTCAGAGCTGAATATATTGTTTCTCGATGTAAATATTCAGTTCTGATTTTGGAATTTTCCCCCCAATGCAGCAGGTTAAAATGGGATCGAACCCGTTTGCCCAGCCTTACATGACCTTAGCTGTTGATAGGCCGTTAAACACCAATAAACAAACAAACAAAACTGATGCGGCGGAAGGCAGCATCTGAGAACCAAAGTACATTTGTTATGGCCTTACATGTTCCTTTTTGTATGTATTTATCATCTTCACAATGAACTTGTTGTTTTGATCATGATATTCCATCGTGCAAGATTGTGCTACATGTAACAGGTGCATATTATTATACAGTAATGAAAATACATTTCTTTTATAACAGGTTCTCGTATTATTTATTTTCCTTCCGAATAGTGGTATACACAAACAGTACATTTTTAGCTAGTCTGTTAACCCTTTCAACACTACAAACTGCTGTCCCAATGTTTGCACACAGTGTAGATCCAGATGATTCGGCTCATCAGGACCTGCATCATTTGTGGATATTTTGTGATGTTTGGCAAAAACAATGCAAGTCTGCATGGAAGCGTGTATACCAGTAACATAGGGGTAAACAGAATAAACTATGGCGTCTGGGTGGCTCACTGCTTAACGTATTTGACTTGGAATCTGGCTGAATTTAGCTGGGATCACTGGTTTTTTCGGTGTGTCCTTAGGAAAGACCCTTTCCTCCGAGTCCTTTCAGAGTTGGGTATTAAATAACCCATTCCACCCAACCTACCATGAAGCGAACATGTGCAAACACTGTAGATCCATATGAGCTGTCTCACCAGGATCTGCAGCATTATTGTTAAATTCTTAAAAACTGTCTGCATTTTCTCATTAATCAATTAACCAATTACATTCGGAATACACAGGTATGACATTTTTTAAATATTTTATTTTTATTTTTGTTATTTCTCGATGTAATAAATTCAATATAATAATTCTGCATACATTTAATCATCCAATATATGCAGTTACTGTCTGTTTCACGAAAGCTGCCCAAATTTTACGGCTATATAAACAATTCAAAAACAAGATTTCTTTTGATAATATTAAATTAAAGGAAAAATTAAGAATGAGCCTTCATTTTATTTCGTGAAATTTGGTCAAATATTGATTTTATTGCGAAAAAACAATTTCCCCATGTTAAATCCCCATAGACATCTTCACGGAATGAAGATGTCTATGGGGATTTAACATGGGGGAAATTATTTTGAATTTTAGAAATACTGGACCGATTTTTAAAATTTAACTTTTGTTTTCTTAGTTAGATCATATCCAAGCTATCTAGTCAGGTTTCGGAGTCAATTTCCAAAAATTGTCTTTTTTTGACTCTTCCCACACTGCCTTACCTCTTTTTCCCCCATGTTAAATTCCCGTAGACAAATCAATTTTTCGTAATAAAATCAATATTTGACCAAATTTCACGAAATAAAAAGAAGGCTCATTCTTAAATTTTCCTTTAATTTAATACTATCGAAAAAAAGATTGTTTTTGAATTGTTTATATGGCCGCAAAATTTGGGCAGCTTTCGCGAAACAGACTATAGTTCTATATGAAATAATGCATTTCAGGAAAAATAAATCATTGCTCCCTCAAAGTATACTTTGCTAGATAAGTATACTTTGCAATTTTGATGAAATCGGCTACAGATGTACAATTTGTGGATTTTCATTTCATGCACAGTAAATGACATATCAATCAATCGCATCATTTTATTCGATGAAATTTCGAAAAACGTGTTATATTCAAGTACATGTACTAATTTGTCCATACCTGACAATGATATCTCTGTTTCTATATAATATGCACAAATGAAGGTCAATATTCTTCATCTGTGCTAGTTGTCTTAAAACCCACCCCGTTCAGTCTGGAAACGCAATACCTACTCTGAAAACATATATTATACAACCAACAAACACCTACAACCAATAAAAAAACAAAACGTCCTGCTAAGTGGTAATCATATCAACTGCCGATTTCCATCTTGACCCTCGGATTACAACTTGCTATTAAATGTTGTAATTTTGTCGGAAAACCCATCTGTGATGCTTGATGACGTCATTTATTCAATGGACGTCTTTCTAAGTGGGGTATACATATATTATCATTTCACAATAAAAATAATCACATTTTTTCCTTACCGTTGCATGTATCGCGAAAATGCCAATTTATTCCGAGCCAAATTATCTCCCCTGCCTATCACAGTATCTGATAGCATGTGCATATACAGGCCGGTAGCCAGGGGGGGGGGGGTTCGGACGACCCCCCGCCCAGCCTCGAGGTCCACTTTTTAGCTGATCTGAGCGAAGCTCATGTGAGCTATTGTTACCGCAATGTGTCTGTCTTCCGTCTGTCCGTCCGTCCGTGAACATTATCAAACGTCTTCTCCTCGGTAACCATTGGGCGTATAGTCACCAAACTTCATGGTCATGGTCCTTAGGTAGGGGGATTACAAAATTGTTAAAATGACGTCATTACGTAATCCAAGATGGCCGCCGTCTAAAAATAGCACAAATTCTTCAAAAATCTTCTTCTCAAGAACCGCCAACCGGATTTCGACAAAACTTGGTAGGAATGATCGATGTACAATGCTCTTTCAAAGTTGTTAAAATGGTGACCCCAGGGTCAAAAATGGGTGCGGCCGATGGGGTCAAATTGGGGTCAAATTTTATTTTTGACCGAATATGGTCATGTTATATATCAAATCGAAGGTATCAATGAGGCTATCACTCTGGTGCATTTTTTGTCGAAATCGGATGGTTATGTCATCCAAGATGGCCGCCGAAAGGTCAAAAGGTCCTTCTTTTATTATAGATTTCAAAATTCTTCTTCACATGAACCGCTTGGCCCATGGTAGCCAAACTTCACAGTGAAGCCTTTTCAGATTTGTTAAAATGGAGGTCATCGCTAATCCAAGATGGCCGTCATCTAAAAATGGCATAAATTCCTAAAAAATCTTCTCATGATCCGCTAGCCGCATTTTGACGAAACTTGGTTAGAATGATCGATGTACAATGCTCTTTCAAAGTTGTTAAAATGGTGACCCCGGGGTCAAAAATGGGCGTGGCCCGTGGGGTCAAATTTTATTTTTGACCGAATATGGTCATATCTGTATCAAATTGAAGGTATCAAAGAGGCGATCACTATGGTACATTTTTTGTTGAAATTGGATGGTCATGTCATCCAAGATGGCCGCCGAAAGGTCAAAAGGTCGTTCTTTTATTAGAGATTTCAAAATTCTTCTTCACACGAAGCGCTTGGCCCATGGTGGCAAAACTTCACAGTTATGGTCCATGTGTGAATCCTTTTCAAATTTGTTAAAACGGAGGTCGTCGCTAATCCAAGATGGCCGCCGTCTAAAAATAGCACAAATTCTTAAAAAATCTTCTTGTGAACCGCCAGCCGGATTTCGACGAATCTTGGCAGGAATGATCGATGTACAATGCTCTTTCAAAATTGTTAAAATGGTGACCCCGGGGTAAAAAATGCGCCTGACCCGTGGTGTCAAATTTGGGTCAAATTTTATTTTTGACCAAATATGGTCATGTCTATATCAAATTGAAGGTATCTGAGAGCTGATCACTCTCGTACATTTTTTGTTGAAATTGGATGGTCATGTCATCCAAGATGGCCGCAGAAAGGTCAAAAGGTCGTTCTTTTATTAGAGATTTCAAAATTCTTCTTCACACAAAGCGCTTGGCCCATGGTGGCCAAACTTCACAGTTATGGTCCATGGGTGAAGCCTTTTCAGTTGTTAAAACGGAGGTCATCGCTAATCCAAGATGGCCGCCGTCTAAAAATAGCACAATTTGTTTAAAACATGAAATCAATGTCACACTCTCCTCTGGTGTTCATGGAGTCAGGTGAGCGAGTTAGGGCCATCATGGCCCTCTTGTTTAGACCCCCCTAGATATCAGGGGCCTTCGAAACGACCCCTCCCCCCCCCCCCCCCCCCCTTCAAACAAGTCTGGCTATGGGCCTGATGTACTTGAATGTAACGCATGTTTTGTATGGATCGCCAAATCTACATAAAGTCAAGTCAAATAATTATTGCTTAGAGCTAGCATTAAATATGTACATAGCATTAATTATTTGAGTTTATGTAGATTTTACATAAACTCAAACAATTATATAATTAGAGCTACATGTAGTTACACATTTAGAGCTAGTCCTAACTTTAAATATTTAATGCTAGCTCTAATTATATAATTATTTGATTATTACATGTATAGGTTTCGCCCGGTCTGTCTGCCCTTCTGTCCTTTTAGTTTTTGAAAGTTTTTGTAAGAGTTTCTCAAATCACCTATAATTTCTGTTTGCTTTCAGCTAATATCTTCATATTGCACACATGCAGTACTTAGTAAGGATACATCCTTCCACATTAATACACTCGCTACTGACCGTACGTCCATCTGTCGGTCTGTCTGTTTATTTATTTGAAAGTTTTTGTAAGAGTTTCTCAAATAGGGGCCCTATATGCGTGACAGACCATATTTTCTAGTTTAGAGCTAGTATTACTGGAAAATCAATACTCAGATGATTTTAGTGAACTAATTTGTATGCAACTTTTCAAACGTTCATAAAATTAAACATAACGAGTGTTAAAACTAATTGGCAGTATATAGTTATTAGATCTATATACAGCTTTCTACTAAAATACCATTTTGTGCCTCTTGTGAATGAAAATGGTAAAACTCCTATAAACTGCATAAAATCATGTTATATGTTTATATACCGTTTTCCTATGGGAATTTAACATGGGAGCTACAAGATATTTTTTTCCAATAATTTTGGAATTTGTGGATGGCTTTTCAAAATCTAACTTTTGTTTTGGTAGTTACATCATTTCCAAGCTATCTAGCCAGGTTTCGGAGTCGATTTCCATATTTTTAGGTTTGAGGAATTTGATTCCTCAAACCTTTTGTTTTCGTTGGTTTTTTTTTTCTTTTTCTTTTTTTTCTTTTTCTTTTTATTCAGCCGTCGAGACTACAGCCCAAACCGCTGGTCGGATCGACTTCAAATTTTGTATACCGATTCGCATCAACAGTGAGACGAGAATAACTCAATTTTCAGAATTCTCATGACGTCACTTTTTACGAAACCGGAAGTGACGTCATATATCATATAATTCCCTATAACTTCCTTATTTTCCAACCGATTTCAAAAATTCTTTTTGAATTGTAAAGCTGCGAGAATTCTCTATCTTCGCTTCGCTGACAATGTTTGGCTATCTGCTCAAATGAGAGAGCTATAGACATGTGAAATTGAGAAAAATGAAAAAAATCAACAATTTCAGATTTTTATTTTATTTTAACGGGTGGTCTTTGAAAACAGTTTCCAATTTGTACAGTAATCTCAGCAACATAATTTTTTGACAGCGTCACGCGGGACATTCATCCGCACAGAAAGATGATATGTTTCAGAGCAATGGCTTGAATAGTTCTGATTCTATTGTCTTTCAAACTTGGACGTTTTTTTTCAATTTTTCAAATTTGAAATGGTCATAACTTTTTTATTATCTAACCGATTTCAAATATTTTTTTTTGCATTAAAAAGCCAACAAAATTCTCTATCTCCGTTTCGCTGGTAGTTTTTGGCTATCTGCCCAAATGAGAGAGTTGTAGGCATTTGAAGTTTTTAAAAAAAATTGAAATGGTCATAACTTCCTTATTATTCAACCGATTTCAAATATTTTTTTTGCATTAAAAAGCCAATAAAATTCTCTATCTCCGGTTCGCTGGTAGTTTTTAGCTATCTGCTCAAATGCGCGAGCTACATGCATTTGAAGTTTGAGAACGAGCATATAAACTTAGCCGCCTAGAACAGTGTGTACAGCTGACAAACTTCGAGGTGGAGGCCAGACAGGTATGGTGGGCTGTATCAGACACTGGTTTTATATACGAACTGACATGCTGTGAGTGCTTTAGAATCGTCTCAACTTCAATGTCAGACTAGGGGGTTAACGGTACACATTTCGTAGAACGTTATATAATGAAAAATGCTTAGGATAGTCAAGCGATTCTGAAAATACAAAACTTTATTTTTTCAATTTCATTGGAATTGCATCAATTTTTTTTGAGTTTCATATGTTTTCGTCATTGGCAATGTCTTCTAATCACTTTGCCAGTGTACGTTTGTCAGTACATCAAGCCTCAAACCGTTGATGCAGCTTCAGCTGCTCTAGTTATGTTTTGTTTTCCCCCGTTTTTTTCCATTCCCGGTCACTCCCCATCCCCTTTTGCCCCATGACCATGTTAAATTCCCATAGGAAAATGGATTTTTCGCAATAAAATCAATATTTGATGGAATTTCATCAAATATTCTTTGGGTGGGTGGTTGGTCGGGCTAATGTGACGGCATAAATTAACGACAGGGGTTCCTCCCTATGGGAATCACGATTTGCCTAGTTTGGCCCTCAGGTACGTTTTTTTTTTATCTTTGGCTGTTTTTGTACCTGTGATTGAATTGGGTTATTGCCCAATCTTGGTATAGAATTTATTACAAATGTTTGGCCTTAATTATTTCTCGCCGTCCCGGGAAATTGCCAAAAGTATGATAGGGATTTCCAGCTTTGTGGAGAATGATGGTTTCTTTAGGATTAGGATGCTTTCTGCATGTAAATTTCTTGTGCCGAAACGTTGGAACAGTGAGTTCATGGTTACAGAATTAATGTTTAGGATTAGGAAGCATTACCTTGTCCTTGTCCATCTATATTTTATAAACATGTACAGTGCAGTATTTTTCCTATCTTTACACAATGACATCGGGCTCCGACACTTCTCTCAAATGGTACCGTCCTTATGAACTAATATCCCCGACATTTACAATTTTTTAAACGTTTGGTGGAACTAGAATCAGGTATTCCACATGGTAATGCGAAGTTGATTGACGGCCGTTCAGTAGTTGTGTCAATGCTACATACAGGCACAGGTTGAAGTAACGGACCGAGGTCTATAAATACATTAAATATGCCTAAAAGCATCAATGAACGAAGAAAAAAAATAAGCTAAACAATTTTATTTTACTCCCTCCATATACTCCATCTATAAATACATTAAATATGCTTAAAAGCATCAATAAATGAAGAAAAAAACTTTTTTTTTGCTTATTTTTTTCTTCATTTATTGATGCTTTTAGGCATATTTAATGTATTTATAGACCTCGGTCCGTCACTTCAACCTGTGCATCCAGGCGCTGCCGACACATATCAGGAATATGTAGACCATGCATTTGTAACACATGCACATGCCAAACTACAGGGCATTGTTTGGCGTCGAACGGTTTAATGTGGTCTGTGGTGTATATCTACAGTGGGGTCAGCGTGTAAGTGCACACACGAACGAACACGACAGGTTGTTGTCGTGTTCGTTCGTGTGTGCACTTATACGCTGACCCCACTGTAACCGCCAGTTTGAAACTAGCAACAAGGGAGAATCTTGCTCCTGTGCATGCTGGAGCTAGGAAACGTGTTGAATCAACAACAATAGTTCCTGGAAACTGGCAGAGCTTTTTTCGAGTTATTTTCGATTTTAGCTTGATTATACCATTGACAGCAAATAACTACATGTATAACACCATGAAACAAACAAACTCGTCTTTGATCCTCTGCTATATGGAACGCCAAATCTACATAAACCCAAATAATTAATGCTAGCTTCAAATAATTAGTGCTCTCTCTAATTCTATTAGTGCTCTCACAATTTCAATTAGTGATCTCTCTAATTAAATTTGTGCTCTCTCTAATTCAATTTGTGCTCTCTCAAATTCAATTTGTGCTCTCTTTAATTCAATTAGCACTAGCTGTAATGATAATTAATAGAGAGAGAGCACAAATTGAATTAGAGAGAGCACACATTAAATTAGAGAGAGCACAAATTCAATTAGAGAGAGCACAAATTCAATTAGAGAGAGCACTAATTGAATTAGAGAGAGCACAAATTCAATTAGAGAGAGCACAAATTCAATTAAATAAACAAAAGTGTCTGCGGCGTACTCGGCGGCGGCATGAATGTATCCATAGAAACAGATAGCACATTATTCACCCCGGTCAGTCTGTGGATAATTGGTGACCAGTGTAGACCCAGGTCAGCATGCACGGATCATTGGTGACCAGTGTAGACCCAGGTCAGCATGCACATATCATTGGTGACCAGTGTAGACCCAGGTCAGCCTGTGTGGATCATTGGCAACCAATGTAGACCCAGGTCAGCCTGTGTGGATCATTGGCAACCAGTGTAGACCCAGGTCAGCCTGGGTGGATCATTGGCAACCAGTGTAGACCCAGGTCAGCCTGTGTGGATCTAGCATACATACATTTCGACTAATAGGACCAATACATGTGTATTGTTGTAATAGTGTTGGCAAACTTACACAAAGAAGGTGTGTGGCCTTCACTGTTCATAACAAGCAAGCCATTTTATATAAAAAAAAACATTGTTGGCGGCCATTTTGAATTTGACCCAAATGTGTCAAATCCCCTAAAAGTTAGCACAAACTATTAAACATACAAAATAGAAACATCGGTCATAGTAAAAAATAATGTATTTTGGCGGCCATTTTTAAATTCAAATTTTACCCCTTTCCGGTGGAAATATTTCCAGAAACTTTTGATATATTGTTCTACATATATATTATTACTCAAAACAGTTATAAAACCTTTTGTTGCATTTTGTAAGGTCCAACCTTATATTGACTCATCTATAATTGAATTGGAGAGAGCACAAATTCAATTTGAGAGAGCACAAATTGAATTAGAGAGAGCACTAATTGAATTTGAGAGCACTGAATTTGAGAGAGCACTAACTGAATTTGAGAGAGCACTAATTGAATTAGAGAGAGCATTAATTGAATTCGTGCTAGCTCTATATTATTTGCAGAGAGCTCAAAAACACATACATTTAATGCTCTCTCTAATTCAATTAGTGCTCTCTCAAATTCAATTAGTGCTCTCTCTAATTCAATTTGTGCTCTCTCAAATTCAATTAGTGATATCTCAAATTCAATTAGTGCTCTCTCAAATTTAATTCATGCTCTCTCTATTAATGAAATTGAATTAGAGAGAGAGCACAAATTGAATTTGAGAGAGCTCAAATTGAATTAGAGAGAGCACAAATTGAATTAGAGAGAGCACAAATTCAATTAGAGAGAGCACTAATAGAATTAGAGAGAGCACTAATTATTTGAAGCTAGCATTAATTATTTGAGTTTATGTAGATTTGACGTTCCATAAAAACGTGTGTAACTAACACTACACTAAACACAGATGTGTAAAGTGAATATATTTGGGTACCTAAGGCATTTATTATTTGCCAGAGGCGTAAGTCAGCAGAACATTAGAAACGTGTGGTGTTTGAGCGAGCCCGAAACTAAGCATGACTAGGGCATTTTCCCAAGCTGTTGCCCACCTTGAAAGGCTATTCTGTATATTGTAAGGAAATGGGTGGGTGGGGTAACGTTTTTCAAATGAGCCATTTATTGGGTCCTAGGTCAGTCTTCCACCTGTGGGGTAGGCTACATTGCAATTGACCCGGCCTTAAATGACCTTGCTGTTGATAGGCCGTTAAACCCCAACAAACAAACACATACTGTAGTATTTGGGGGAGGGTGAGAGTTTTGCAATTAAAGGAAAAGAACTTGCATTTAAATAGCCAAAAATTCGTCGGCAGATAACCATGGAACAGAGAGTAATATATACAATCAATCGTATACCACAGGCATTCAGCGTGTTTCCACTTTCATCGGTATAACATCATATATAATTATATAAAGTTATACCGATGAAAACCGAAACACGCCGAATGCCTGTGCAGTGTCCGTCACTGGGTCTATAAATAGAACGAAACGCGAATAACAATGGCGAACTGCTTTAGTTTACGTCCAGCTTTCAAAAATAATTGCTTATCAAGAATATTTCTGTTGGTTTGTTCATAATATTGATTTAATAACTGAATTTGCTAGCAAAGAATAGCTTCTATAACTACGTAATAGATATAATTGATATTTATATAGAAACTAATTTTAACAAATAAAGGTTCAGTTAAAATTTTAGTGAAATATTGTAGCTGGAGATGATATTCATTTTGCTTCATATTTAAGATATCGATAGGCAGTATCTCGTATCGCTTCTCGGCCTTTTGGCTAAGATCAAAGTGTAGTATCTGTTCTTATCAGCTTAATATCTGATACGTCCCCCATTGGGGGACTTCGATATTAAACTGATTTTTGGGACGAGGCGAGATGGCAGGGGCTTGCTCCGCTCTCGCCACGGGTTGGCCCGGTATTGCAGTACTTCCGGGATCGGCCCACTCCTTTCGGGGAGAATAAAACAAATGAAAAATAAGGAAATATCCAAAATATTATTTATTACATTCTGCGATTTAGCCGTTCTTATTTCCCACATGTTGCAAATTTCCCACATGTTGCAAATGTCCTCGTAGTTCTTCCAGTGTGTTATTTTCCCGATTATCCTTTATCAAGCAAGGTGCATGATCACGTGGTTACAACAACAACAACGACGACGACAATGACTGCAAGTGTTGAAAGCGCGCCCACTTCAAAGTAAGTATTATTTGATATTTATATAGAAACTAATTTTAACAAATAAAGGTTCAGTTAAAAATTTTTCGTTAAATTTCATGCCCACTCAGTAGGCACAACATGTTCTTTATATGACTTAAATAAGTGTGTAATTGTGTTGTGTCACGACTCACTATTCCACCAGTTCTAAATATTACGAGTGCCCGCTATACAGATATAATCATTTAGCAATATTTATTTTACTGATATTGACGCGCGGTGGTATCAGGCTATTCTTATATGCAAATGAGGCATTTTTAATTCATTTATACTAATTAAATGCATCACCTGAACAAATAATGATTTCGACAGATTATAAAGTATGACCATTGCACATCAAAACATAAATACAGAGAATAAATAGTAATGCCCGTAAACATTTTAAGGAAACACGGTTATCGCCCCTGATATCCGAGTGTGGAAATTTAAGTCTGATACAAAATGTATAATAATTTCAATCAATACGTGGGGTAATGTCTCTAATATAAAGAACAGTGTGTGCCTATTGATTGGGCATGTACCTTTAATAGGCCACATATTTTGATGAAATATGTCGCAGCAAATGCGTCTTCATGAGCTGTATTTGGGAGTCCCGGGAGTTCCGACTCCTGTCGTTTTTGCGATATATTGGCGGGAGTTTTGTACCTTTCTAAGTATTATTATATTTACACCCGGGCACTTTTGAATTGTTTTGTACATTGTTTAGAAAGGTGTTTTATGCATATGCAAACAATAAGTGACCATCCATGACACGCTAGAAACGCCCGTGGTTGCTGGGAGGCGTTTGTGTCACAATTTGTTTTATTTTTTTTGTTCAAAGCTGAAAGTTGCGTGTCCATGGACTGTGACAATACAGCACATTCATTGACACGAGTGCAATAAAACTGCACGTGCACTGTATATATTATTAAAGGTACATGCCCACTCAGTAGGCACAGCACGTTCTTTGTAGGAATCAATTAAGTGTAGGATAATTTGGGGTGGGGGGTGGAATATGGGACACTTAAGGACATTTATCATAAAATATGAATACCTTTTGGGGAGTGCAGTGCAAATATCAACTTCATCATCCAAAGCCACTACCCTCCCCATCAAAATTGGAGAGCTGGCCCGTAATTATCATTATCTCACACAATGTGACTTCGTGTACTACAACCGTGTGTCCCATATTACCCCGACATTTTGATCCACCTGTTGGGGGTAAATTGGGACAGCTTTAAACCCGAACATAAAATAAAACAGACTAAAAATTACGAGTGCCCGCCATACAGATATAATCATTTAGTAATATTTATTTTACTGATAGTGACTCGCGGTGGTAGCATGCTATTTTCATATGCAAATGAGGCATGATATATTTTTTAATTATTTATACTAATTAAATGCGTCACCTGAATAAAATTATTTTCGACAGATTATAAAGTATGATCATTGCACATACAAAATAAATACAGAGAATAAATAGTAAGGTCCTTTAACATTTTAAGAAAACACAGTTATCGCCCCTGATATCAGTGTGGAAATTTACGTCTGATATAAAATGTATAATTATGCCAATCAATACGTGGGGTAATGGTGAATGAATGTTTATTTTGCCAGAAAATGTCCCAGAGGATGTCTGATATAAAGAACAGTTTGGTAGTTTGGTACCTTTAACTCTCACTGCTGAATTACATTTTGTCATCTGTGGTATATTTTCTAGGTTACTCATTCATTGGTGTATATTTATGATGATAATGCCTGTTCAAGTTCGCAAAGCAAGGCCGCATACCTCGACATAGTCATATGTCTGATTTACAGTGGAATATCTCTAAACCAGACACAATGGGGACCGGTTTAGAGAGGTTCCACTGTATACAGCACCAGCAGACGATACTTCTCGTGTCCAGATGTAGCAATCTATGTGTTAATTCGCTGATTTTCCAGACCACAGTGACTTGTCACAATTTTCATCTGGTTGTGTGATATGAAAATCGGCGTAGTCGACGTCATGGTGGAATCCGTTCCCCGCGTTGAGGGTGAGTTGGGGACTTATGTCGACGAACTGTTTCCCAATCTCAATTTCGTGACCGAGATACGACGTTCGCAGCTGCAGAGTTTGGCCAGTGGACTTCAGAATGCCTTCAATGGTCACGATAAGCTCCGACGTCGGGCTTTGGATTTTAGCGAGGAATTTCCTTGGATTCGCTAACACTTCTGAATGAATCACAGCGGGCCATAGCAGATTTAGATTCTCACTGCCGTTTTCCGTTGTGAAGTCCAGATACGTTTCTTTCAATATCTCCTCACGAGTCTCTGTTTTGTGCCGTTCAATCAATACGCCGAACGCTTTACCGCCTACCAGTTCCGAGTTTCCGGAGTTGCCGATTCTGATCATGAGACACATTTCGTTGTCACATTTGCCGATGCAAGCGGATTTACTGAACTGGAGAACGTTTTTGTTCCTCTTCCCCATCTGGAGTTTCGTGACCACCAAACCTGCGGTCAAACACTGGACAGCGACGCCGGTGATGAACTGAATGAAGACGATGATTGCCGCGACTGCGCAGTCGGACCGTTGGTGCCGGAAGCCATATCCGATCGTGTGCTGCGTCTCCAGAGAGAATAGAAACGCCGCAGTGAACGTTCCAACGTTGTTAATACACGCAAAGTTTTCATCGTCTTCTATGTTATTATCACCATACGACACGGCGATTATGTAATACACTAACGCGAAGACGGTCCACGTGACAATGAATCCGAAGCTGAATATAAGAATGATCCAGCGCCATTGGAAGTTCAGTAGCGTTGTCAGCGGGTTCTTCCAGTACCGTTTTTGCTTGCCGAAACTTAATTGGTTCATCGATATCTGCACCTTCCCGTCTCGACTGATGATTCGGGAAAGGGACGTGTCCAGATCGCGTTGGAAACATCTTGATAGCCCCGGCAGTCTGGATAGGAGGGCTCCTATTGGTGTCTGAAATTTAGACTACGTATGTCATAGGGCGAAAAAAATGCGTCCAGTACACAGTATACGTACGTGTAACAGGGCAAGTACGCATTTTTATCGCCCTGAGACACGTAGGTTACAGCTAATATATAATTTCAAATAACAGGGAAATGTAAGCTTACAACTTTTACATGCAGATAATTGTATTGGAGAAAATTGTGCAACATCCATTCTTTGAAATGTCCGTCAATATACATCGTTGATTTATAAAAATTCGTCCTCGAAATCACGCAGCTTTATTCGCAGAGCTAAGCTCAGCCTTGATCAATCAAACTCACTTGTTTCAATTTGTTCGCGCTCAGAAAGTTGTATATAATTACCGGCCAAGAATCGTGTGGGCATACTATATGAAAATGTGAATAAAACAGCGCGGGTGCGACATTGGGGTGGGCTAACAGGGCAACAGAAAAATAAACAAATAGCGATGATAACAGTTAACAATGACAAGTGGTTTATCTGATCAGCCTCTGTACGCAAAACCACCGATTTCGATATACAGCGGAACCTCTAAAAACGGACACGCTGGCGACCCCGTTGTGTTTAGATGGGCTTCTGTAATTTATTTCGTTGTCATGTCTGTTTATGCATGAAAATGACAAAATCTGTAAATGGAGTGATTACTTACAGTGGAACCTCTCTAAACCGGACAACCTACTACCCTGGTGTGACCGGTTTGGAGAGGTTCCACTGTACATATTCGAGCAGGTAACACAATGGGACAATAACAGTGACAATATGGTGATAATAACAGATAACAGGGACAAAATAAAATAAAATTTGCCAGCAAGGCTAACATAGCTAAAGCATGCCCCACCTACAGTGTGGTCAGCGTGTAAGAGCACACACGAACGAACACGACAGGTTGGTTCCAACCTGTCGTGTTCGTTCGTGTGTGCACTTACACGCTGACCACACTGTACATCACAAGTGGAAGACCGGGACATGTGGCATATGACAAATTCCAATTGAAAAAGCCAGATGGGTGGGGTAATGGATCATTTTCAATGGGCATTTTTTATGTGATAGGTCCGATGCTTCCGCATGTGACATACATTTACCCAAACCTACCACCAATACTGTTTGCAAATCGTTACATGTCAATATCCTCATCAGTTCCATATGAACGCCAGATTCATTTGAAGATAATCTGAAATTACAACCATATCATTACCTGACAATTCCTTGCCCAAAACTAGTTTCTATGAAGTTTATCAAACGATGGTCTCATGCTGTGATAACGCATTAATAAATGACAACATGGCTGCTTTTAAAAATTATATAAGTAGAGCAGTGTTGGTTGTTGACATTAATTTTGACATATAATGTGTATGGTGTTATTACGTAGCTCAGTTTTCAAATGCATCATGCTGCTGCTGACGTAAACAGTAATTATATTAAGAAATTTAATAAAATGAACCACTTAGAATTTTACTCCGTGCATAGATATCGTGATCAGCACACATGCGTAGCCAGTTGAGAAAATCAACATTTAATGATGTTTGCGACCAGCTTACAGTGGGTTCAGCGTGTAAGTGGTTCCAACCTGTCATGTTCGTTCGTGTGTGCACTTACACGCTGACCCCACTGTAAGCCAAGATCAGCCCCGCGCAGTCTGATCAGAACGGAGCCCCACAGGGGACATGTTTTTTTTTTATTACTTCGTTCCCACGAAATAACAATTCGTTCCCTCAATTTAACAATTCGTTCCCTCGAATTAACAATTCGTTCCCACGAAATGACAATTCATTCCCTCAATTTAACAATTCGTTCCCTCGAATTAACAATTCGTTCCCACGATATAACAATTCGTTCCAAACAATTCGTTCCTGTGAGAACGAATTGTTATTTCGTGCGAAAGAATTGCTAAATTGAGGGAACGAATTGCTAATTGAGGGAACAAATTGTTATTTCGTGGGAACGAATTGTTATTTCGTGCGAACGAATTAATAACAAAAATGAAAAGTCATGCAGAGCATGATGTTATTAGCCGATCAAATCAGGGTTCAATATATGTCCGCATTTTAGTAGTTACTGAGTCTCGGGGGGGGGGGGGGAATGAATGAGCGAGTGAGTATTGGTGTTTAACGGCCTATCAACAGCTAAGGTCATTTAAGGCCGGGCCAACGGGTTGTACTATCCCGCATTAAACGGGTCCACGATGAGGAAAATTCCCCAAATCAGAACTCAATATTTCCATGCCACACCAGTCACTTTAGTAGCTCGGCCCCAAAGTAATATGATTTGCCATAAGCTTATTACTTCTTAATGGAGCATAACAGGTTAACGTTGTCACTTGTTTATCCCTTGTTTATCGATTTAAATGGTTTAAATCGACTCGAAGTTACGCTCAACGGCCGCACAAACTCGATTGAACTGCACGCCTTCCAATGATTTTTAAATAGTCAATTACGTTTTTTTAATGTGCGCACTGGTCATTTAAAAAGGGGCCCATTCTTGATTTTTTTGCGCGATGTCGGGCGCAAGATAATCAATAATTTGCGGCATTGACAATAATTAAGGGGGATTGCCGCAATCGCGCGTGCTGGATGCATCCCTGCCATTCCTGCATGATACGTAAACAAATCAAAGTTCGCTATGAAGGGCAATTCTTCGTTTTGATTGGTGGAACATTTTGTGAATATTAACTAGCGTCAAATGACGCGCATACGCGATCCAATGGGATAAACCCGAGATGCTGGGGTTGCTAGTCGGAGGAGATTGTGAGCAGAGGTCGATTATAAATTAGCCGAATAAACACATTTTACGCGATTATACGTGGCTGAAACTTGTTCTGTTTAATAAATAAAAGTTTTAAATTAGCCCAATAATCGGCGTATGTTGGCGTATATGGCCATTAGAGCCAACTATGGACTTCAACAACAACAACTTCCGGGTTCAATCTCTTCCGGCGTTCAGCTCATTACGTATTCAAAATTGTGTTATTTGGCTATATTTAAAGTTTTAAACGGAGATAATTGCCAAAAATGCAAACTGCGCCGGGTCCGCCCTCCCCCCCTGAATCCGCCCATGATCTATATACCACATACAACAAAAGAGGGGTCGGTTCCATTTTTTTTTCTATAAGCCGCATGGCCGTCATATTGAAAATTCAAAATGGCCGCCATTGACATTTATATTTTCACGTGAAAGTCATTATGGGTGGCGTGTTTTTG
This sequence comes from Conchocele bisecta, assembly GCA_029237695.1. NCBI lineage: Eukaryota > Metazoa > Mollusca > Bivalvia > Lucinida > Thyasiridae > Conchocele > Conchocele bisecta. The sequence goes on along the minus strand of CM055267.1, from coordinate 74,490,450 downwards.
CAGCCAAAACTCATTATTATGAACAAGTAATAATGGCAGAATGAGTTGAACATATATTGAGATGTCAGCTATTTTGGTTTTCAAAATGGCCGCCATTTCAAACTTGGATATCCAGTGTTTATTGTACTTGTTTGAACGCCATGTATGTTCCTGCTGGTTATAATCATATTTTTTTAAATACAGACTGCTGGAATTATTGCTAGCAAGTACTGTGGTATCAGCAATCTTTGTCTTCATCATCTATATCAGACGAAATAAATCAAAACTGGAGTCAGTTCCATTTTATATGCGCCGTTTGAAATTCAAAATGGCCGTCATTGAAATTTATATTTCACGTCAAAGTCATTATACGTGGTGTTTTCATTTTCACACAAAACACATTATTATTGATAAGAAATATTGGCAGAATGATTTCAATATATTCTGAGATGGCGGCAATTTTATTTTTCAAAATGGCCGCCATTTTAAACGTGGCCATCTAATATTTATTGTAAATGTTTAATGTTTAATTTTGTATGTTTTTTTCTGGCTATGCTCATGATTCTTTGAACGCAGCAGCCTGTTGAGATTATCGTTAAGTAGTAAATGTGAACATGTATGTATCGCACATTCTAACATTGTTGTGGCATATTTGTATTCTTTCAAATGATATCTTGATTTGCACGTGTGTCTTAGTTAAGTTAAGAAGTAAAGAATATGGAAAATCATACATGTTGTCTAATAAACTTTACATCAATGTCTTGTATTTGTATTACAAACGCAAATAATGGTAGTCTCCCCTGTTTTACGACGATATGATGCGCCTTCTGCAGTCTGTACAATGTAGGATCAAGCATGTTTTCTAGGATTGCTGTGTGTGTTGCTGTGGATTGCTGTGATTGCAGCGGATTGCTGCGGATTGCTGCGGATTGCCGCGTATTGCTGCGTATTGGTGTGTATTGGTAGGCAATCCTAGAAAACATGCTTCTCCTGGGAGAGCCCCAAGTGTCCCGCACGTCCCAAGCACTTCGAGGAATTTTGGGAATTCCATGTTGGACACATGTTCTCCTGTGTGTAGAAAGACGTTCTTGTAGCCATGCCGAAAACCTACTTGTCCCCGAAAGCCATCCGAGAAATTGTTTCCACCCGTGGGATGTCCACAGCCCGCCAAACCAAAAAGAAGTACGGAATTGGTAGCGCAAGACTCCAAAAAATTCTGGACCACGCCGACGAAACTAGTAGTGCAACTCCCGAAACTAGCAGTACAACACCTCTAGAAGAACCTCCCATTGCGAATGTAGGCCCACCTCCTACACCTGGTCCTCTAGAAGAACCTCCCCTTGCGAATGCCACTCTAGAAGGTGCCCGCCCAGCTGGCGAATCTACGCGTTTGCATTTCTTGGGGAACCGTTTGGATCGCAAGCTACTGGATGTGGAACTTCGTTTGGAGCGTTTGCTGGCGAATTTGGAGTCGTGTTTGGGGTTTCTAGAAGACCGTTTGGTGGAGGTTGGAACTAGCGCGTTTTCGGACACTGGTTCCGAGACTAGTGCATCCGAGACAACCGAGGCTAGCGCTCCCAAGCCTAGCGTGCCGAAATGCGAAAAAGACTTGGAGTTGCACGACATTTGGCAAACGATGGAGAATGCAAAGTGGGGGCTTGGGATTGCTTTCGCTGTGTATGCAGTTTGCAAACCATTGTTTCCATTCGTGTCTCTAGAGGCTTGTAGACTCTGGAAGAACAAACCAGATCCCGACGCCCAGTTCGTGCACTCCGCAAAAAAGTCCGGTACGCCGAATGGGAAAAACAAAACTAGCGACTCCGTACACCCTCCCTCTGGAGGGCGCGACCCTTTCTACATGGAGTAGCCTTTTTGGAAAGAAAATATGTATGCTTTCTATTCTAGACTTCTGTCTGGCACTGTAGCTACAAATGTTCTAGATTTCTTCTTGCTTTTGCGTAGCACTGTAGTGGGGCCATTTCGTCTTCTACAGACAGAATCTCGGATACAGATCTAGACCCTCTTTTTACTTTTGTTGTGGAGATAGCAGGAAATTTTACTATTTTTGGTACCTATGGGGCTACCCACTGCATCCAACTCTTCCCCCACACTTCGCGGTATCGAACTGCCTCCCTATATACTACTTTTTTTTCGAATTGTATTTCCGGAATATCTGGTAGACCTACTACATGTGCGTGGGCTCGAATGTTGGAAAGAATTGTTTTTTTGCCATTGGTCCTGCCGCGGATACAGCTCTAGACCCTGCTTTTGTTGTGGAGATTAGCAAGAAATTTTACTATTTTTGGCACCTATGGGGCTACCCACTGCATCCAACTCTTCCCCCACACTTCGCGGTAACGAACTGACTCCCTATATACTACTCTTCTACACGTCTTGAACATATTCACCTGATATTTTAAGGACAAAAATACCGCCTTTTCACAACAATTCAACACTTTCTTTCATACACTTCTGTATAGGATATAAAGTTTGTATAGTCAACTCATTTGACAGCTTTGTGATTGTGCCAACACTGTCGTTCAGGAACACCAACTATATGAAGACTCTATTGCAGATGGTGATGAAACTGATTGCAAGCGATAAGAATTCAGTATCCGCAATTAAGACATTTCCGGCATACACACAACGGCCATATCGATATCCAACATGTCGGACATAAAACAATGGTTGGACATTGGCATACTCCTATAAATTCCCTTTCATATACAGTATGATTATAGTTAGAAAAAAACAGCAGTATAAATGATTTATCTATGATTAATTAATAATTTACGGTTCTCACGCCAGCTATTTTGAAATTCAGAAAAAACTTAGAACCAACCCATGCTTTATTTACTTGACTTCTGTAGATGATACAAATAATATTGGTTCCAAAAATGTAACCAAAAAGATCAACACAACCTAAAGTTTTCAACGACAATTAGTAGTGAGCACACTAGAAATAATATTGACATAGCGGCCATGTTTAAACCAAATGTCAGCCATACCAGTTATCTGAATAATTGGAACTAACCCCAGCTTATTTATTTGAAGTATGCAGATGGCATAGCCGCAAAAAAAACACATTCTAACTAATTCTAATACAATATGGGTGTATAGGATTTCCGAGCGGGATGTTTATATCAAAGAATGAAAGATGGCCGCCATGGGGGTTGTTAAAATTTAAAATGGAACCTGTTGTGTTGTGTATGTTCAAAAGATGAATATAACCAAACACACAAAATCAACATTTTACCTATATTATAAGTGTATGTAGAACATAGCAATTCAGTGCGGCCATTTTGAAATTCAAGATGGCGGCCATAGAAATTGTTGAAAACATGTACCAACCCCAGTTTTGTTCTATGTGGTATAAAGATGATAACAAAACATTGGTTACAAGAATGTAGCAAAACAAATGCGTAACAGCATACACTACTGTAGGGATTCCGCTGGCGATCGCCACTTTCGCAATTGGCGATAAAAATAAACAATTGGCGATAAAAATAAACAATTGGCGATAAAAAATTACAATTTTCGGAAATTGTAATTTTGTGTCGCCAATTGTTTTATTTTTTTTGAAGTGGCGATTTTTTTATTTTCCCCAGCGGAATCCCTGCTACTACGTGGTTCGCCAATTAGTCACCGATGTAGCTCCACTATCATCATCATTTACTGATTAGATTGTTTGAATGTACAAGACGACCAAAATAATATACCATTGATGCAAATCAAGGAGCATGATCACGTGGTTACAACAACAACAACGTCGCCCACTCCAAAGTAAGTATTATTTTATATTTTCCTTAATATGCAGCGGATTTTGATGAAATATGGCGCAGCAAACGCGTCTTCATGAGCTGAATTTGGTGGTCCAGGGAGTTCGGCACATACTTATGTCGTTTTTGCGAAGTTTGGGCGAAAATACAGAGACCACCAAAATGCAGCTTAACAAGGCGCGTTTGATGCGCCATATTTCATCAAAATCCGTTATGTAATAAGGACAATATAAAAGAATACGTACTTTGAATCAGGTGGATTCTGGAAGTTTCAGTACTTGTTGTTGTTGTTAGTACCACGTGATCATACACCTTGCAAATGTCGTTACCCTTTTTAGACAGCGGTACACGTGTCCGCAGTTTGCTAGTGCTATCTTTGACAATAATATTTTCTATACATTCATCACAACCTGGGGCCCGTTTCACTAACGAACTAAGCAAGTACTTTTGTCATAAGTTATAACTTAAGTCCGGAGTACGTGCTTAGTCCGTTTCACAAAACATCTTAGCAAGAACGACAATCGAAATTTACTATGAAAAACTAAGACAGGTAGCTAGCAGTCTTAAGTTATAACTTAAATATTTAAGTCGGAACTTATGAAATAAACAAAGATGGATGCCCCCATATGAGCCGAGGTGGAGAAAACAATTCATGACAGCAGGTAAATGTTCACTTCATACGTACTATTTTAGCAATTATCTGCCATATAAACCATATATGCTTACATATAGATAGCCACACTTGTGCTAGTTACCCGTGTATTGCTATTTGTGATGTAGGTCATGTCGTTACCAGTATTCGTTATGCCCAGTTATCGACAACATTTACAACAACTGTAGATCCAAATGAGCCGGTTCGTAACAAACCATCTGTATGCTGTACATGTATGTCTGTTTGTCGGTTGGTGTCAGTCAGTTGGTCGGTATCAATTGGTCAGTGTCAGTTGGTCAGTGTCGGTCGGTGTCTGTCGGTCTGTCAGTCAGTCGGTCGGTTGGTGTCGGTTGGTGGTCAGTCGTGGTCAGTCAGTGTCGGTCAGTGTTGATCGATCAGTCGATGTCGGTCGATCAGTCGGTGTCGGTCGGTCGGTCGGTCGGTCGGTCGGTCGGTCGGTCGGGATCGGGTCAGTGTCGGGCAGTTGGTTTCGCACGGTCGGTGTCAGTTGGTCGGTGTTGGTCGGTCGGTGTCAGTCTGTCGGTTGGTGTCGGTCGGTCAGTGTCGGTCGGTGTAGGTTTTGTCAGTGTCGGTCGGTCAGTCGGTCGGTCGGTGTTGGTATGTCGGTGTCGGTCCAGTTGGTTTCGCACGGTCGGTGTCAGTTGGTCGTTGTTGGTCGGTTCGGTGTCAGTCTGTCGGTTGGTGTCGGTCGGTCAGTGTCGGTCGGTGTAGGTTTGTCAGTGTCGGTCGGTCAGTCGGTCGGTCTGTGTCGGTATGTCGGTGTCGGTCAGTTGGTTTCGCACGGTCGTTGTTAGTCGGTCAGTCGGTGTCGGTCGGTCGGTGTCAGTCGGTGTCGGTCAGTTGGTTTCGCACGGTCGGTGTTAGTCGGTCGGTCGGTGTCGGTCGGTCGGTGTCAGTCGGTGTTGGTCGGTGTCAATCGGTGTCATCGGTCGTGCGGTCGTCGGTCGGTGGTCGGTCGGGATCGGTGTCGTCGGTGTTGGTCGGTGTCAATCAGTGTCATTCGGTCGTGTTGGTCGGTCGGTCGGTCGGTCGGTCGGTCGGTCGGTCGGTCGGTCGGTCGGTCGGTCGGTCGGTCGGTCGGTCGGTCGGTCGGTCGGTCGGTCGGTCGGTCGGTTGGTATCGATCGGTGTAGGTTTGTTGGTGTCAGTCAGTGTCAATCGGTTCAATCGGTGTCGGTCGGTGTCTATCAGTGTCAATCGGTGTCGGTCAGTTTCAATCAGTGTCGGTCGGTGTTGGTCAGTGTCTATCAGTGTGAATCAGTGTCGGTCGAATCGGTGTCGGTCAGTGTCAATCGGTGTCGTTCGGTGTCGGTCAGTGTATATCAGTGTGAATCGGTGTCGGTCGGTATCAGTCGGTGTTGGTTGGTGTCTATCAGTGTCTATCAGTGTCTATCAGTGTCAATCGGTGTCAATCGGTGTCGGTCAGTGTCAATCGGTGTCGGTCGGTGTCGGTGTGAGTTGGTCGGTCGGTGTTTGTCGGTCTCTTGGTGTCGGTGTCGGTTGGTGTCGGTCGGTGTAGGACGGTGCCCTTGCCCTGCCCTCCCTGCCCTGCCCTGCCCTGCCCTGCCCTGCCCTGCCCTGCCCTGCCCTGCCCGCCCGCCCTGCCCTCCCGCCCTGCCCATGCCCTGCCCTGCCCTGCCTGCCCATCCCTGCCCTGCCCTCCTGCCCTGCCCTGCCCTGCCCTGCCCGCCCACTCCCTGCCCTGCCCTGCCCTCCCTGCCCTGCCCGCCCTGCCCTGCCCTGCCCTGCCCTGCCTGCCCTGCCCTGCCCTCCCGCCCTGCCCTGCCCTCCCTGCCCTGCCCTGCCCTGCCCTGCCCTGCCCGCCCTGCCCTCTCCGGGCACATGTTTGGGATCTTAGGTGGTTGGAGGTGTCGCCTAAGATAAACAAAAACAATGCAACATATTCCGTAACCGAAGCCTTTTGTGTCTTAAGTGGTCATTCTTTTCTTTAAAAACGATGAATATACCACCTAATGGTGTGTCATGTATGAACGTCCGTCCGTCCATCCGTCTGATTGACTATCCGACTATTGTTTTGTTCTTTCTTTACAGAACATACAAACGATGGCAGCTGCATCTGCTATAATCCAGGCGCGTAATTTACGACGGGAACGAGTCTTTAGGACCAAACCAATTCCCTAGACTTCATGGATAACGAGGACCAAATATCGAAATTCAGGCTGTCTCGTGATTTTTTTTCTACAAGTATGCGACATTGCACATGCTGACATTATACGGTCAAACCTGAGATCACACAGTCTGTCAGTGTCATTGCAAGTGTTGACTGCATTGCGATTTTACGCAACTGGTAGTTTCCTGGCGGTTACTGGAGATATATACAACATAACAAATCAAGTGGTTCTAGAAAGTGGAGTAGAACTTTTGCGGACAGTGTTAGCCTGTGTTTCGTTTCTGATAAGGAGATACCTTGTTTTCAGACTAGATGGAGAAACAGTCCTGACGCATTTAACAAAAAGTTCAGACCCGTCCTCTGAATGCATGTGCGCATTAATCCAGTCCTATACTGGTCAACATGTTCAGGGGCAATCATATATGTGTGACACTGACTCACACAGTGCATGTATTTCTACATGTAATCAACAAATTACCCGTGTCCAGTTCAAATAAATATAATATGTCATTCAGTAGTTGTATCAGATACATCCATATCTGACCGGGCATACCATTAATAATCGACAGTACATGTGTTCTGCTGACTCTGAAACGTGATTTCTGAGTTTATGAGGTAATCTAAGTAAAATTTAAAAAATGGTCGAGCTACCATTTTATTGGAATGTAAAAATAAAAACATTGTTAATTGCTTCTTTTGTTGCTGTTTCATGTCATATGCCAATTTATATTACAGTATAATGTTCACAAGTTGGCAATAAATATATCCACATGTATTCAATGGCGTCGGAATATTGAGATAAAATTTATATTCTACATGAGATTATTTTTAAAAATTACTAAATATTCAACATTAGGCTTGCAAATCCGTTATTTTAGATGTCAAAACACATAAAGGGAAAGTAAAGTCATCATAAAAATATAAGCCCCGAGCGGGATTCGAACCCGCGCGGCACATACCGAAGCTGTAAACAATAACTAAGTTGTAACTTATGACGGACTTGTTATGACCGTCTTAAGTTTGTGTTGTGAAACCAAATAAGCAATGACTTAAGTCGGTCATAACTTTTGTCATAAGTTATAACTTAAGTTCGAACTTATGAACAAACTAAGATTTGTTAGTGAAACGGGCCCCTGGCCTTGGACTCACATTTTCGCTACAAGAGGAGAAACCCGACATCCCAACCCAGTGTGGTGACAAATGCGAGTTTTGTACCTTTCATAATTACATACTCTTCACCAGGGCGCATTTGAATTGTTTTGTACATTATTTAGAAAGGTGTTTCATGTATATACAAACAATAATTGACCATCCAAGACACGCTAGAATCATCTGTGGGTACACTCTGCCCTGCCAAAGCAGGGTCTACACTGGCTGCAAGAGTAAAGTTGCACACTTCCACATGAATTGAATGATACAATATCACACCCCGTAGATTTCGCTGTACAGTAACATGCAAATATCGCAATGCACGAAACGAATTCGCCTGATATTTGATCACTTCGTAATATTTCATAATTAAATGATAACATAATATGGTGACAGAGCGACAATATTGCTTACATCATCTCGTTCTAACCCCATGTGTCTAATGATTCGGGTATAACGCCAACCCAGACACATTATTAATAAAACAACACTTTTACATCGCAAACGTGCAGCTGTCATTCCTTTTGCAGCTGTTGAACATACATAACATATGTTATCATATACATGTTATCAACTATCATAGTGTTCTAAGATATCCACAAAATAAACAAAATTTAAAAATAATAGTTTAACCCTTATATCGCTACTCACAACCATTATCGTCTGCTGTTGCTTTGCTATCTTGCCTTATTTGTCAGTAAAACATGGTTTGACAGCACTTCAGAATCATTTCCATTGGAAATGATTCAGAAGTGCTGTCAAAGCATGTTGTAAATTATCCTAAAGTGCTATCAAAGCGTGTTTTTGATGATAAAAATGGAAAATAGAAAATAAACAGAAGACGACAAAAATAAGATAGCGGTGTAAGGGTTAATTGTAGATTTGTACTGTGTCTCTGAACCCATTTATATCTATGAATCGCCTGAAAAAAATGCTTATAATACAATAGGAATGAATGGCCTTTCTGTGGAATTTATCGGGGTATAAACTTGGAAAAGTCGCAGGAATACTGGACGAAGGCCGGAAGGCCTCGTCCAGTATTCCTGCGACTTTTCCAATTTTATATCCCGATAAATTCAACAAAAATGCCATTCATTCCTTATAATTCCAGCATTTGAAATAAATTCATCCAGAAAATGTGTTATATTTTCTTAAGAATTATTTTAACTGCACCTCACGGTTACGGAAAGTAGTTTGCCGTGTGAGTTTACTGGGATATACATTTTGGACAGAGACTTGCTACGGGCCAATCAAATGTTAGGGAATTGTGTAAATATTTTTGTGTTGGAATTATTGAACAGTACATGTAATTAGCGTTACAATATAATGTTTATACACTCGATGGTTACTGATTAAATTTTAATTCAATTAATGCGTAAATGGACTTATATATTTATCTTGCTAAGTACACTTTGAGGGAGAACTTTTCAATTTAAGGATAAATTGATCAATTGTTATTATACTGAATGTATTACATTATCACAGCCAGTTTGGCTGTGATAATGTACATGTAGTAAATGCAATATAATAATTCTGCTTACTCTTATTAATCATCAACTATATGCAGTGGTTAGTTCTATATTAACTAATTCATCTCGGGGAAAATAAATTATTACTCCCTCAAAGTATACATGTACTTAGCTAAACAAGTATGCTTAGCAATTTGGTGAAATCGGCTACTGATAAAATAGCACACACATGTACGCAGTCTGATAAATGTAACGATATATGTCTTGTAATTATTTTAGAATTGCAATTCTACATATGTACCTATGTTTTGTTATTGCTATGTATGTTATGATGTACGGTTGATGAGACGTTAATAAACAATTAATTTTGTATCTGTATTGATTGTTAAAAGATTGTCGGGTGTTTCATTGATGAAATAGCGACCAGTGCAGATCCTGATCAGACTGCGGATGCACAGGCTGATCTGGATATACACTGGTCGTAAAACCCGTCAACCCCATGTATCTAGTCACACCCACATATAGGTGACTAACTCTATATCTAGAGACAGTACCTTTAATAATGATATGATGACTGACTTGGAGTTAAAGGTACATGCCCACTCAGTAGGCACAAACTGTTCTTTATATCAGAGACGTCATCCGAGACATTTTCTGGCAAAATAAACATTCATTCATTACCCCATGTATTGACTAGCATTATTATACATTTTACATCCTACGTCAATTTTCACACTAATATCAGGTGCGATAACCGGGTTTCCTGAAAATGTTAACGGGCATAACTATTTATTCTCTGTATTTATTTTTTGATGTGCAATGATCATATTTTATAATCTGTCGAAAACAATATTTTTTCAGGTGACACATTTAATTGCTATAAATAATTAAAAAATATCATGCCTCATTTGCATATGAAAATAGCCTGATACCACCGCGCGTCACTATCAGTAAAATAAATATTACTAAATGATTATATCTGTATAGCGGCCACTCGTAACTTTTAGAACTGGCGGAATAGTGACACAATTATACACTTATTTAATTCCTATAAAGAACATTGTGTGCCTACTGAGTGGGTATGTACCTTTAACGTGGTTTTATTACTTATGAAAACGCAGTAGTCATGATAGTATTCCTTATAACGCACTAGTCATGGTTTTATTCCTATGAAAACGCAGTAGTCATGGTAGTATTCTAATAACGCAGTAGTCATGGTAGTATTCTAATAACGCAGTAGTCATGGTAGTATTCTAATAACGCAGTAGTCATGGTTTTATTCCTTATGAAAACGCAGTAGTCATGGTATTATTCATTATAACACAGTAGTCATGGTTTTATTCCTTATAAAAACGCAGTAGTCATGGTATTATTCATTATAACGCAGTAGTCATGGTATTATTCATTATAACGCAGTAGTCATGGTTTTATTCCTTATAAAAACGTAGTAGTAAAAAAAACATGTTCAGTATGTTCTGTATGACTCATTTAATAGAGTCTAGACCAAATGTTTTTCAAACTTTAGTAAACGCAACATCCCATGATTGTATTACTAATAATTGCTCTATATGTTCTGTTGCAAGCGCAAATGGTAACATTTAGAAGCACCTTGTGTTACCCAATTTTTCGCAATTCATGGAACAGCGACGTTGTCGGTCAATAACTAAATGTGCCGTGACAACGTTGTGGAAATTAATGACGTCAACCAAACTTTAACGAATCAACAACGTCGCGCGACGTCACGTGGGGCTAATGTAATGTATTTGGATATAAACACAATACGTTGAATTGGTATTTGCAATATGAATTAATGGACGGTGTAAATAGTCCTAAGCAGGGGACCCGGAAGCATCGTAAGATTGGTCCGGCGAATCTACTGGGTGTCCTCGCTACCCACCCAACGTGTATGTTGTTACCCCTCATTTGAACCGTCTCGCGCCGAGACGGTTCAACTGAGTGGTAACAACATACACTTTTGATAAGAAATGAGAACATTGCAGAACAATATTTACATTCGTTTTTTTTTATACATGAATTACAAATATGTTAAAAGTATTGATCCGGCAGTCGCCGGACTTGCCGGGCCTGTTCCGACGCCCCTGCTAAGTACATGTGACCGGACACCAACCTCACGATGACATTTCGTCAAAGCCATTTTGCAGTGTTGATTATAAACACACTTTTTGGGTCACATTTTTATGTTAATATTCATTTCTCTTCATCCGATGTTTATCTGAGAAATATATATCAAGAAGATCGCCTAAAGATTACAGATCATGGTCTTCGTTTATTTATTGCATAAAATGATCATTATCAGTGTAATAACATTGTGTATAAAAACATTAGGTGTTAGATAAAATATATTTAGCATTGGCACCATGAACGAATTGTTAATTCGTGGAAACGAATTGATATATCGTGGGAACGAATTGTTAATTCGAGGGAACGAATTGTTAAATTGAGGGAACGAATTGTCATTTCGTGGGAACGAATTGTTAATTCGAGGGAACGAATTGTTATATCGAGGGAACGAATGGTTAAATTGAGGGAACGAATTGTCATTTCGTGAGAACGAATTGTTAATTCGAGGGAACGAATTGTTATATCGTGGGAACGAATTGTTAATTCGAGGGAACGAATTGTTAAATTGAGGGAATGAATTGTCATTTCGTGGGAACGAATTGTTAATTCGAGGGAACGAATTGTTATATCGTGGGAACGAATTGTCATTTCGTGGGAACGAATTGTTAATTCGAGGGAACGAATTGTTAATTCGAGGGAACGAATTGTTATATCGTGGGAACGAATTGTCATTTCGTGGGAACGAATTGTTAATTCGAGGGAACGAATTGTTATATCGAGGGAACGAATTGTTAATTTGAGGGAACGAATTGTTAAATTGAGTGAACGAATTGTTATTTCGTGGGAACGAATTAATAAAATTAATAAAAAAAAATCCATGTCCCCTGTGAGGCTCCGTATATTATAGGAATGAATGGCCTTTTTGTGGAATTTATCGGGGTATAAACTTGGAAAAGCCACTTTCGCAATTGGCGATAAAAAGCTCTTTTTTTTTCGAAAATTGTAATTTTTTATTGCCAATTGTTTATTTTTATCCTATTGGTTATTATAGGAATGAATGGCCTTTTTGTGGGATTTATCGGGGTATAAACTTGGAAAAGTCGCGGGAATACTGGACGAGGCCTTCCATTTATCGGGGTATAAACTTGGAAGTTTCCAAGTTTATATCCCCGCTAAATTCCACAAAAAGGCCATTCATTCCATACAATTCCAGCATTTGAAATAAATTCATTAAGAAAATGGGTTTATTTTCCGTTTTCTTAAGAATTATTTTAACTGCGCCTGACGGTTACGGAAAGTAGTTCGGCATGGAGTTTACTGGGATATAAATTTTGGACGGAGACTTGCAACGGACCAATCAAATGTTAGGGAATTGTGTAAATATTTTTGTGCTGGAATTATAGACACATGAAACTCACCGAAAAGAGGATACAGTGAAACCGGACACAGATATGGGTTAGTTGTGCTTCAGTTTGATAGGTTTCATTGCCCTTTACCCCCGATAATAATGTCTGTTCATCTTCACAAACCACCCATGCTTGTCTTGAAGTAGTCATCTGCCTGTTTTACAACGAAACCTCTCTAAACCGGACACGCTGGGGACCTCCCAATGTGTCAGGTTTAGAGAGGTGCCACTGTATAAGAACATAATTTTCATAAGATATCAAAATCTGGGGATTTACTTTGAGAACTATTGGCTACACACGCGTTAAGATTGTATTACCCAGAGCTGCTCTTATCAATTATTCAGAATCTTGTCATTTAGGGTTAATTTATGTAAACAGAGGTGATACAATCTGTGAAATATAGCATATCACTTTCTATCTACGTTAATATGAAACTGTTAATATATTCGATAACAGAAATTTATTGACACAATATAATATTTAATAACATAGTTTTTAGCCATATTGTAGAGATGCTGTGACCTTCGCCCTTCACTGGCTTATATAATGCAAAGGTGATAGATTTGGACATATGACCGTGTAAATAGACCATTCGAAAAAAAGTTACCCCACCCACCCATTTCTGTAGACTATCGATGGAATACTTCGATACATGCACATGGTCTACAGAAATAGATTGGTGGGATAACATTTTTCAAATTGGCCATTTACATCGTCCTAGGTCCGATTCTTCCACCTGTGACGTAATGTCGTATTGGATGTGTGAAATTGCAGCTACGATCGAACCTCTCTAAACAGGACACCCTGGGAGGTACCCATGGTGACCGGTTTATAGAGATATAATTCCAGCACAAAAATATTTACACAATTTCCTAACATTTGATTGGTCCGTAGCAAGTCTCTGTCCAAAATGTATATCCCAGTAAACTCCCATGCCGAACTACTTTCCGTAACCGTGAGGCGCAGTTAAAATAATTGGTAAGAAAACGGAAAATAAACACATTTTCTTGATGAATTTATTTCAAATGCTGGAATTATAAGGAATGAATGGCCTTTTTGTGGCATTTATCGGGGATATAAACTTGGAAAAGTCGCGGGAATACTGGACGAGGCCTTCCGGCCTTCGTCCAGTATTCCCGCGACTTTTCCAAGTTTATACCCAGATAAATTCCACAAAAAGGCCATTCATTCCTATAACCACTATAATTAAGCACTCCATGAACAGTTTTTGTCATTTTCAATTATGAACAGACACGACAATGACATAAATAGCAGTGTAACCCATCTGAATTAAACACAATGGGATCGCCAGGGTGTCTGGTTTAGAAAGGTTCTACTGTATTCGCATGAATCACATATATACATGTACATATCCAGCGCAGTTTAGCATGGTTTGCCAACTGATGCCATCCATGCACGTGTAAATATCATTGAACCTGGGATTGAAGAATACATACTCGATATGTTTTTTTAAAACGCTTTTCATTCCCATGAAAACAAGAAATCAGTAAGACTGATGGAGAATGTTCCTAAGGCAGCTTCAAACAGGCAAGCGCAATTGTTTTTTCTATCTCGTTCCCACGACAAAGCATCTCGAGTTAGCTATTTCGTTCCTACGCCATAGTCAGCCAATCAAAGATAGCATCAATGTCATTCAAGATGGTGGAGTAATATCTGCTATTCTATTGGCTGATTATGTCGTTCGAACGAAAACTACGTCGTGGGAATAAGATAGCTAACTCGTGGGAACGGGAACCCATATTGTGGGAACGAGATCATATCTCGTGGTAGCGAGATCCTCTGTCGTGGGAACGAGATAGAAAATGATTTTCGCATGTCCCTTTTGAGCCACCGTATGTATCCTTCAAACACGCTAATTGTGTCATTTAACCTTAACTTTGAACACAGAGGCCATATTGGTGAGCGATATGATGAAAATATGGATGATAACAAATAAGCATAAGTTTCAAACCAATCGGACTTACGGTGACAGAGATAGTAGGTAGCCCAGAACTTAAACGCAAATCTCGAACAGACAGACGAACAGCCGGAGAGACGGACAGTGTGGCGTTTTTGTACACGTATCCCTGATTTATATTCATTTTTCGGGGACAAAAATGAGATGAAATTGTTCCCACTGATAACTTCACGAACCTTGTATATTTCAACATTTTGAAATTATGAATTCAGGTTATTTCTATATTTTTAAATTGTCAAGTAAATTATTTTTCATAATATACTACGGTCACTTAAAAGGAGCATACGCATTGTACGACATAGCATCTCGTTCCCAGGAGATAAGCATCTCGCTACCACAAGTTAGATATGTCGTTCCCACGAGATAGGATCTCGTTACCTCGATATAGCATCTCGTTCCCTCGAGATAGGATCTCGTTACCACGAGTTACCTATGTCGTTTCCACGAGATAGCATCTCGTTCCCACGAGTTAGCTATTTCGTTCCTACGACATATAATCTAGTTCCCTTGAGATAGCATCTCGTTCCAACGACATAATCAGCCAATAGCATAGCAGATATTACTCCACATCTTGAATGACAATGGTGCTACCTTTTGATTGGATGACTATGTCGTGGGAACGCGATAGCCAACTCGTGGTAACGAGATCCTATCTCGTGAGAACGAGATGCTATCCCGAGGGAACGAGATGCTATGTCGTGGGAACGAAATACAAAAACAATTTCGCATATCCCTTTTAAGCTGCCGTAGTAAAAAGTAATGACGTGCACTATGAGGCGTATTCATTAGAATGGGAAACACACATACACACACACACACACACACACACGCACACACACACACACACACACAAAGGGGAGCAAATCCGCTGACTGGTCAACCATGCATTAATCTTTTTACCCATAAATATCCAACATTGGACTTTCCATGCTATATTTTAATAGTTCATGAATGAGAAAAGGTTGGTTCTTTTAGAATTGAATAATTCTGACGAACACTGCAGATCCAGATAAGACGGCTCGTACCGAGCGGGCTCATCTGGATCTACATTGTTTGTACAACAAATTGGCTTTACCTTCTGCACGGTTGGTTTCACGAAACAAACATTACGGTAAGGGCTATAAGTAATGTTGTGAGAACCAATGGCCCGTTTCACTAAACTTCGTACGACTAAAATTTAGGATCGTATGGAAATTTTAATTGATGGATTTACATTTATTGAGCAGCCTATGCTCAATAAATATAAATTCATTAATTGTTTGCAAGAAAATGTGGTTAATGTGAAACTTACAGACTATCATAATGTTGTACTTACGAACATTTCAGTCCTACGAAGTTTAGTGAAACGGGCCCCTGTAGCCCAATCCTGTAAGTATATGTATACGCAATACACTATGTTAAAACTAATTAACGGAAAGAACACGAAATAGGAACCTACCTTATACTGTCCAGTCCCCATCTTGAAGCGGATCCTAAAGCGTCTATAAACCTTGCACGAGAACACTAACTATAGCCGTATATGAGTATATGAATCATAAATACAGATGCTAAATATACATACTAGTGTCCTCAGTCTAGTATAAGCGTGTTTACCTGCAGGTTGAGACGGTCATAAACATGACATAAACTAATGACAGGGTGTCAGGCAAGGCGACCGACTTACAGCTATTGTTTTACTGAAGTTACGCGATTTACACACAGGCACAGCCATCAGCCGCCTTTATTTGAACATATTTAATTATAATTGCTCACACACATTTCTCCATATATATGTATTTGAATGTTGCTGCTGTGTATATATTTATGTGTGAGATAAAACACTATACATTGTAACCAGGGCTCCAGATAAGGAATTAGTAATTGAGTATTGTCACTCCATCATTTCTGAAGCAATTGGGTATTTCAAAATTGTAATTGTGTAAAATAGAATCACACTACTGTTTACACATCATCAGACCGCACTTATTGAATATTTTGCTTATAAATGAAAACACATCTTGGTATTTCATTATAATTGTCGCCAAGGAGACAATTCTAATGAAATACCAAGATGTGTCTTCATGGGAAAATAAGAAAATATGCTATAGTTGTGGTCTGTTTATTGTTTTCTGTAGCATGATAAAGATACCACAAATTTTGCATTGCTTTTTGATACTCACTACTTCTGATTTCAATTAGGTATTTGGCAATTTTAATTGGGTATTTACGCAAATACGCAGCTTATCTGGAGCTCTGGTAACAATAAACAATGACCCTTCTTAGCCACTGGATCCAGGAGGATATAAGAACAAGGAAATAAGTATATGGAAAAACAAATCGTTCAGTGCTAAAAACTGTAAATACTGTATTTATATATATATATATATGAAGGCGCTACAAAACGCCGATTTCTCATATTACATAAAGATATTAATTTTATTGGAAACATGCATTGTGTTGTATGTGTGCATATCCTGACGAGGGGTGGGGTGGGGTGGGATGGGCTTGGGGTGTTGGGGGGGGGGGGGGGCGAGCGACGAATATGTATATAGCACAAAAACAGAGGTATCTGAAATACATGGTGGAGTACTCGTTCAAGCAGGTGTAGTTACATTATTTCATAACATGAGCTTTATCGTAGTGTAAGAAATAACTATGTAAATGAGGCCGTAAATTAGTAAATGTGATCTGCGGTTAAACTGATCGCAAAGTTTATCACGCCAATTTGCTCAATCGGTGACGGAAAGATCCGTACATGCCGACCATAATATTAATTTCTCATAATTACATTACTATAGTCCAAATATTACACTGCCAGCTGCGTAATTGCTCCGTAAAATAATCATTACCCAATAAGGTTAGGTTATCGCAGCTGGCAATGTACGCTTCATCACGAATCTATGCTAGCTCCTCTATCATGTGCATGTATATTTAGTGTAAGCGATCGACAGTTTTGTACATCTACTGAAATTGGCGGGATTTCCAAAGCAGATGAGTCACCTGTCAACAAGACAATGGTCATTTCGCCTGACGTCTTTGATCCACCAATTACCCTTATATAAGGACACTCACATATCCATAAATTAATAAATATTTGTATAACAGTAGCGAGGAGTGTTCGGGTAAGGTAATTTCGTTTATATGTTGCATAACGCTGATAAACATACACATACATGTAGGTGGCCATTTCCATTTGTGGCTGTGACTGGAGAAAATGTAGATCCGCATCCGCACAGTCTGATCAGGATATGCACTGTTCGCCATTTCATCATTGAAGCACCCGTCATGCTTCTAGCAAGCAATATATATCGCTATCAGGCTACCTGAGTGCGATATTTGATCAGGAGCTACACTGGTCACAAATCCAATCTACAGAGGCGGGAAGTTAAAAGTCAACAATTGCTAAAGAGCGGATATTAGATGTCCACAATTTGCAATGACAACCATCTTACTAATTCTTTAGTTATCTCACTGTGTAGCCGGCTACAGTGAGGTCAGCGTGTAAGTGCACACACGAACGAACACGACATGTCGTGTTCGTTCGTGTGTGCACTTACACGCTGACCCCACTGTAACTGGAATACCTGTTCAAATAGTTTCATGAAACTTCACACATGCATATAGCTACAATAATTCGCCTCCGATATGTTATATACGGCTTCAATTTGACCAATTCAAAAAATGTGAGCAACTTTATAAGTGCATACCCAAACCTGTTGCATGTAGGTCAACATTTAGTAAACTGTATATGTTATGTCTTTAAACAAATAATCTTTGATATAGAACTAGTAAATTTCCAAAAATAATAGAACAGGGAAATCATTTTCCCATGGAAGCCATGTTTTCTCATGTTGTTGTTCAACATTCAACATAACGAAATGAAGCTTTAAAATTTACAAGTTATACATGTAAATATCAGATAAACACCTTGACACGGTAAAATAACAAATTTCTGCATGTGTATGTTCTTTATTAATAATTTATTGATACAGCTTTGACAGTTTTATATCGCTAACATATCAAACACGCGGCCGGATATCTGATTGCAAAATCACTCTTCCATGTGTTTCATTAAAGAGATGGGGTTAAATTGCTACCCTCGCGATAGGTATGAAGCGGGGTAGCAATTTTGTTTCTAACATGCATTCACCCCGAGCCAAATTTATGCTACGCACAAGGACACCCCTCGCCTAACTAATATTTCATTTTCGCGGACTGGTTTCTGGAATACCAGTTAGATTATATTCATGAAGTTACACCCATGCATACAGTGGGGTCAGCGTGTAAGTGCACAGACGAACGAACACGACAGGTTGGGACCTGTCGTGTTCGTTCGTGTGTGCACTTACACGCTGACCCCACTGTACATACATAGACCACGACCAACACGACCTTCATAGAACACTGTTAGACTGAATCTGTACAAGTAGGGACGATGATACACATGCTGATGTAGACGATCGTGCATTCATATGTTTGGTGACTAATGTGAACAGTTTGTATCCTGATCAAATTATGTGGATGCGAAGTTCGCTTTGTGGTTCTATGTGATTGTGACTGGAGGCCTGGCGTCGTTCCACTAAACGTCGTACGACTAAAATGTTCTATGATAGTCTGTAAATTTCACATTAACACTGTTTTATTGTAAACAGTTATTGGATTCACATTTATTGAGCATATTCTGCATATATTCAATAAATATAAATCCATCAATTGAAATTTCCAGACGATACTAAATTTGCACTTACGTACATTTTAGTCGTACGAAGTTTAGTGAAACGCCCCCCCTGGGACTTATGACATTTGTGGCCAATTTATCTACTGATCATTTGAACATATTCATGCGCACCATTTGTGATCAATACTGTTTGCCAGACACAGGTCACGTGTTCCATTGACTGAATGTTGAACGGTGAAGAGCCCGATCAAACAACGCGGACGAGCACACTGATGCTTGTTAACACTGGCCATAAAGGCAATACACCCAATTTATCCATATATGTTAGGTAGTTTCACACCAGGCACACTTTGTTCATTAATCAGTTCAACACCCCAGGTCTGCATAGTGGTATTGGCAAAACGTGTAGATCCAGATGAGCCGGCTCGTCTCATCAGGATCTGCATTTTTTGCAAGTAATTTTCATATTTTTGAGAACAAAAACACCCCATTTCATAAATGGACTAATTTGAAAATCATGTTGTGACCATTGGATTTGTTGCAAAATTAACATATCAAAATGTATTCCAGTTACTTGGGGGTGAAAGGGTTAATGACTGTTCTCGTCGTTGTTGCCACACAGCTTGAGACATAACACTACCTGACCTTTCGCTTTTATAAATTTTCCATAGCTTTCATGAGACACAATAATCAACCACGCTTCAACAATTAATGTGTTCTTGTAGGTATATATGGTCAACATCAATTTACGACACTTTGCAGGCTGTGCCATTTTGTCACTGAGTTCGACAGATTGATAATTATCAATATTTTATCGAATTTCACCAAACAAAACAATTGAGGGAGGGTGACATTTTTGATATTGGTGAAAAAGTACTTACATTTAAATATTTGTTAGATTTAATGTGTTTAATAGCCAAAAGGTCGTCGGCAGAAAAACGTGGGACAGACGGTCATATGCTTTACATGCAACTGAATATACAAACAACAACATGATAATATGAAAACATGGTCAGATGTACGGAAGCTTAAAAGGGACATGCTCAACTATTTGTCTATGTCGTTCCCACGACATAGCATCTCGTTACCACGACATAGCATCTCGTTCCCACGAGATAGCATCTCGTTATCACGACTTAGCTATGTCGTTCCCACGGCATAGCATCTCGTTCCCTCGAGATAGCATCTCGTTCCCACGAGATTGGATCTCGTTATCACGAGTTAGGTATGTCGTTACCACGACATAGCATCTCGTTCCCACGAGATAGGATCTCGTTACCACGAGTTAGCTATGTCGTTCCCACGATTTAGCATCTCGTTACCACGACATAGCATCTCGTTCCCACGAGATAGCATCTCGTTACCAAGAGTTAGCTATGTCGTTCGCACGACATAGCATCTCGTTCCCTCGAGATAGGTAGCCAATGAAAATGAAGCATAATTACCGCCATTTTAGTCCGACAGCCGGTAGCTTAACATTGTTTTGATTAACATAGTTTTGTTATTGGCGATTTTGCTTGTCCATGCCATCCACATCCAGAATCCGGCTAATGACACTCTGTCATCTTTGAGCGTTTTGAGAAATTTGCATAAATTATAGTTATAGACAGTTATAGTATGCCGTGTGAGGTATTGCAGTAATTTAAGAGCGTAAAGTGGATTTACTTGACTTATCAGATAAGCGGTCAACATTTTTAATATTCAATTCAATTCACTGTGACGTGGAAAAAATCCAAAATGGCCGCCAAATGTAACATATTTTACATATAACTACTCTCACACTCTATATCAAAGCAAACATGATACTGATATTGGATATATTGCCACAACAAACGCTTTCAGTACGTTCGATATGTTCGTAGACAAGTTGTTGAACAGGGGAAGTCCAAGATGGCCGCCACATATAGCTATAGTATCATATAACAATAATGTAAACGGACTGATAATTAAGTATATAACTGCATATTAGCGCCATATCGTAGTAAATTGGTATAGATGTATTGGATTTAGGCATACTCTGAACGTTTTCAGTAACTTAGACACATAATTAAATAACTGTGCCAATAGCAGAAGTAAAAAATGGCCGCCAAATATTTAACAAAAAAGTCACGTTGCCTTATACTGCGTAAATTGCATACTAATTACTGGGGCTATTGATTAGCTTAAGCATATTATTATACATATCTCAGGTTTATTTGACACATTGAACGTTGTATGTAACTTTGAACTTTCAAATGCAATATTAGACAGTTGTGCCAATAGAAAGAAGAAGCCTTAGATGACCGCCAGATATAAATTACCTGGCAATGACAATCATAATGTGTAATGATTAAAATATGAAATGTCACGTTGACCTATTACAAAGAAAAAACACATATTTATGTCAATCTTGTGTTCTCGTGGGAACGACATAGACAAAGAATTGCGCATGTCCCTTTTAAGCTGCCGTACAGATGCGAGAGTTGTATACTGTATATGACATCTCAGTGACAGTTAATGGCAATACTACGGTCCCTGTGTGTATTTGTTTATATTAATATACCATCTTAGACAACGCCTGTCAGTTCAGCCATAAAGGGACCCGTGGTATTTAACTACGATACGATATGTGGTCTTGACGCGTGTTTACCGTTTGTAAAATTACTATAGGAAACTCGGTTTGTAAATGATTGTCTAGTTGAAGGAATCAGAGGAAAAAGGGGGCTAACTCCCTAGGGGAGTTAACCCCCTTATTCCACTGACGCCTTCAATTAATGTATGGAATCCATACAGTTCAAGAGATTGATGTGACGGTATCGACGATAAACTTGTCACGTTGTCAAGACGTTGGGACATTAGTTGTGGAATAGTTTCGTTGTTGCTGGAAGAAATTGGTTGGTTCTGTGAAACGGTTGTCGGATTTGATCACGTTAGACATTCTGAAAAAATAATTACGGAAATTGATATTCACCGCAGGACAGCGAGCGACTGCAACATGGATCTGCTGTTATAGAATAATTGCCTGGACATGTGGTAAGACATTTACTATGACCTTCATCTTATCCTACGGAGCCCCGCAGGGGACAAGTATATTTATTTATTAATTCGTTCCCATGAAATAAAAATTCGTTCCCTCAATTTAACAATTCGTTCCTTCGAAGTAACAATTCGTTCCCACAATATAACAATTCGTTCCCTCGAATTAACAATTCGTTCCCACGAAATTACAATTCGTTCCCTCAATTTAACAATTCGTTCCCTCAAATTAACAATTCGTTTTCCCACGAAATGACAATTCGTTCCCTCAATTGAACAATTCGTTCCCTCGAATTAACAATTCGTTCCCACGATATAACAATTCGTTCCCACGGGAACGAATTGCTAATTCGTGGGAACGAATTAATAAAAAAAAAAAAAAAGTTTACGTTCCCTGTGGGGCTCCGTATAATCCGGATTATACCTTAGTATATTTGTTTATAATTCCAGCACAAAACTATTTACACAATTCCCTAACATTTGATTGGTCCGTAGCAAGTCTCTGTCCAAAATTTATATCCCAGTAAACTCCCATGCCGAACTACTTTCCGTAACCGTCATTTTCTTGATGAATTTATTTAAAATGCTGGAATTATAAGGAATAAATGGCATTTTTGTGGAATTTATCGGGGATATAAACTTGGAAAAGTCGCGGGAATACTGGACGAGGCCTTTACATAATTATTCGTGTATGGGTTCAAAAGCATATCGGTGCTTATACGTGAAACAGTTAATGTCAGTCAGATGAAAGTGACTGTGAAAGTTCAGGAGATAAAACTAGCTCTTATTTATTTGTACACTTTAATATGCATCTATTTCACCTGAATTTACATTGAGTACAAGTTAGCCACTGCGGTTTAATTAAGAACAATGCATGTAATTTACATGTAATTACGCCCGTCATGTAATTACGCCCGTCCTATTTGTTTAGTAATATAATTTGTCATCGAATGGCGCTGCGTGCAGGGAAACACTGATCTCATAGTGTACACGTGTTTTACGTGCGTGATTTACATACCAGGTAATTTTGTTTCAGTGCGCTAATTGGACGAGTAACAATTGATGAAAGCCTGTGACGTTGCTGTCGTTTGGTGAAGACATGGATGACATTAAAACAAAACGGGCAGGCTTATTGAAACAACCACGTGGAAATGTCATAGTTAATGTAGATATGAATGGGCAAAATATGAATGCTCATTGTCTAAAGAAACACCATGACAGTGTCCGTGTTAATGAAGATATGAACAACCAAAATGAGAAGATTGAATGTCGAAAGAAATCGTCTGTCACCGTTGCATTTAATGAGGACACGAATTACCTAAAGGCACTACCTAAACACGTTTTGAATGTCACCGACACATCCGATACTTCATCAGTAGACGAAGAAAGCATTGGTCAAAGAACACCTCGACGGCGTAAGAAATATATCAGTAACATCTTCAACGTCCAAGACATGTCTGATACCGGATCCATTGAAGAAGTAATGAATATCCGAAGTCGGCAACGGAAACGGAGGAAATCAATCATCGACATATTTAGCTTTCACGACAAACCTGATCCAACGAAATGGCGGATCGTGGCCAAGAACGGCGACAGTACAATCAAGATATTACAGCAGCCGAGCGACACGGCGTGCTGTTTCCCCAATATGTATATCTCTTTCGTGGAACTTAGCTCCTTCTGGATCGGCATTATTTTCGTCACGTGCTTCCTGCTCAGTTGGTGTATCTTCGCCATGTTGTATTACATCGTATCGCAGGCACACGGGGACGTCAAGGCTTCTGATGAAGATTCGTCCGACCCACTGTGCATCGTGGACGGAACAAGCTTCCAGGCGATATTGATGTTCTCCATGGAAACGCAAACGACAATTGGATATGGCAGCCGATACGTTACAGAGAAATGTCCCGTGTCAATCATGCTCGTGGTATTGCAGTCGATTTTCGGCGTGATGTTGCTGTCGGTCCTAACCGGGGTCGTCTTGTTTAAATTCCAGGAACCGAGAAAGCGCGCGCAGACGGTGTTGTTCAGCAAAGTGGCGTGCGTCTATGAAGAAGACGGCAAACATTACATTGAAATCCAAGTAGTGAATATGCAGAAATCGCAACTTATCGGGCCAAGCGTGACCGGAATTTGCATAATGAATCGACCAGACGGCCCGGGCAAATTTAGGTTCGATATGGACTTTGATCCAATCCATATGAACTCGAGATTATTCTTCCGACCCAAAGTGTATCGCCATCTCATTGACTATTCCGGTCCGTTCTGGCACTTCGACAAGCAGGATTTCGAGTCGCGCATCTATGAGATTATTGTAATCCTCGAGGGCGTCGATGAATACTCGGACAACTTCGTGCACGTCCGTACGTCGTACCTTCCAGCGGAGTTGAAATGGGGGAGACACTTTAAAACTATGTGCGCCACTAGAGCGGGCGAAACGTTCAAGTTAAACTTCAACGACTTCACGAAGACGAAAATACTGGAAGACATGGCAAACGACAGCGCGTCCACGACCTTTCGGAAGATTTCGGCGGCGTCCATGTCGGACTCTGCACTAGGCGACGACGAATACCGGGCCAATGAGCCGGTTGTCGTCCGGATGGAATCGTATGATAATCCGGCGTTTTATCATGAAGCAGACGACACCAGCAGACGAAGAAGCGAGGCACAGGGCGATGGTGGACGCGGGGGACAGTGTATAGTTAATGACGAAGGTAATGACTTAGCGCATGGGGTCGCGTGATCACGTGGTTTGACAGCGTATGAGAATCGTCTCCACTAGAGACGATTCTCGTGTCCTGCCAAAACATGTTTTTTGTTGAGAAATAAGGGGTGGACACTACGACAGATTACAATGTTCGTATCCTGCCGTTTAAGGGTTAATTCTATGCGAAGAAACAAGTCTTACATTCGTTTTGTTCTACTGCAACTAATTGGTTATACTAGTATTACAGTGAAATCTCTCTAAACCGGACATCCTGGGAGGTCCCAGGGTGTCCGGCTTAGAGAGATTTCACTGTAAATCAGGCATTCGATTATTCTGAGCCATAGTTGTTTGTTATGCGATCACGAACAAACATTATCACCTGAGATAATTGATCAAAAATAAGATCACAGGTGTTTTCTTGGTGTCCGCTTTAGAGAGGTTCCACTGTAATATTGTTTTTCTTTATATTACTTACAGCTCTATAGGACCTGGAATATTCTTCGAGACCCACGGGCCCTAGATGGGGGCTCCAATGAGCTGAACTGCTGAAAAAACACTATTTCCGTCTTCTTCGAGATACACAGAGACAGTATCCACAACTCAAACTACATACACCTGGGGCCCGTTTCAGTAAACTTCGTACGACTAAAATGTTCGTAAGTGCAAATTTAGGATCGTCTGGAAATTTAAATTGATGGATTTACATTTATTGAGCATAGGCTGCATACGCAGCCTATGCTCAATAAATGTAAATCCAATAATTGTTTACAAGAAAACATTGTTAATGTGAAATTTACAGACTATCATAATTTTGCACTTACGAACATTTTCGTTGTAAGAAGTTTAGTGAAACCGCCCCCTGGATTCCGATGCGAGCGTTTGCTAAGGACGTGCAAGACAATCAAGTTTGGAATAAAAAGAGCAGCCGATTGACATCAGGAACCTTATCACATATGAGACACGCCATGTAATTTTGTAGCTTCGGACATCTGCGTAGTTTCATTAAATACGTTTACAAAATATACAATATTTTTCATAAATAAAATCAAAAGTTGACTAAAGTTATAATATAATTCTGCATGTACTCTGAAAACCTTGTCAACTTTAGACGCAATTTACGAGAAACTATTGTAATTTGTGTTAACGTATTTCATGAAATTACGCAGATGTCCGAAGGTACAAAATCACATGGCGTGTCTCATATTTGAGAGTACATGTAGTAGTAATGGAGTTGTGTGTGAGCATGGCGGCTAACACGATACAGAACATACACTTACATACCTTACATACCTTACACTTAACAGTTAACACAATGGGCCAGTACCTATACCGCAGCCCACACCCGG
This sequence comes from Conchocele bisecta, assembly GCA_029237695.1. Lineage (NCBI taxonomy): Eukaryota > Metazoa > Mollusca > Bivalvia > Lucinida > Thyasiridae > Conchocele > Conchocele bisecta. Next base: position 74,464,080 of record CM055267.1, on the reverse strand, counting down.
ACCCCTAATATTTGATACATGAATTTGCTTTATATATTTACACAACATGTGGGAAAGGTCGAGAAATAAGATTGTGATAAGAATTGTTAATTCGAGGGACGAATTGTTAAATTGAGGGAACGAATTGTTATTTCGTGGGAACGAATTAATAACAAGAAACGAGGTAAAGCCACGAAGGCCAGGTTTTTTCCAAGCATAGACACTTGGATAACATAATTATACCCACTTTTTGTAGACTTGATGGCCGTGGCCTGCATGTCGCGCCTTGGGGCGAGGCATGGACACTAAAAAAATAGATATAGTAGATGGAAAAACTTTAACCAAAAAACTTTAACCAGACACACGGACGTACGGACGGACGTATGCCAAAATGCTGACGATATCGCGCTGACAATGATGATAAACACCCATGTGAAGTATCAAGGTAATTGGTGAAGCAGTTGCAGAGATATAGTACACGAACAAAGTTTAACAACAAAATTCAAAGTAATTTGACCTTGACATTGGGCATAGGGGCCGCACGGTTGGGGGGTAGAATGAAAATATGGATGATGATAAACACCCATGTGAAGTTTCAAGGTAATGGGCGAAGCAGTTGCAGAGATATAGTATAACGAAAAACGTTGAAAATGGCTAAGTCAATTACGTAGAAATAATAGGTGAAGGTAAAAAGAATGGTCACATGTTGGATAGTTGTATGTGGTAGGCACCCCTTGGTTATGAAGCTGTGAAAGTTTGGTGGTCCTAGGTGGTACAGTACCAAAGAAATGGACTTAAACACGAAAACTTAACATTGTAAACGCGAAAACTTAACATTGAAAATGGCTAAGTCGACTGCGCGGAAAAAATGGGTCAAGTTAAATAAAAGGTAACATGTTGGATAGTGATATGTGGTGGGCACCCCTTGATTATGATGCTGTGAAAGTTTGGTGGTCCTAGGTGGTACAGTAACAAAGAAATGGACTCAAACACGAACACTTAACATTGATTGTGGACGCCGCCACAATCAGCGGCATTCAAATTGTATCCTGTTGTATATTAACCATGAAAAGTAATTAACACGTCAGTTTATGTATGAATGTTTCATCTACATGTACATTTTATGTGATACATTCATGTTAGACACACCCATTTCATTAATCAAACTTTTGTACGGAGCCCCGCAGGGGACGTAGAATTTTTTTTTTTTTTATTAATTTGTTCCCACGAAATAACAATTAGTTCCCTCAATTTAACAATTCGTTCCCACGAATTAACAATTCGTTCCCTTATGGGAACGAATTGTTAATTCGTGGGAGTGAATTGTTATATCGTGGGAACGAATTGTTAATTCGAGGGAACGAATTGTTAAATTGAGGAAACGAATTGTCATTTCGTGGGAACGAATTGTTAATTCGAGGGAACGAATTGTTAAATTAAGGGAACGAATTGTTATTTCGTGGAACGAATTAATAAAATAAAACAAATTCATGTCCCCTACGGGGCTCCGTACATTTGTAACTACTAGTATCACGATTTATTTTATGTCACTGTATTACACCTCCTTATAACAGTATTTACTTAAATAGTTATGTACTTAATGGTGTCTAACGGCCTGTCAACAGCTAATGCCATTTCAGACCGTGTTAACAGTATTTAAAACGGTAACATAATTTGGATATAATATGATAAATACATGACTCATAAATATTCAATATACAATATTTTAGTATGGATATACATGTATAAATATAGAGAAGCTTGCGTTGTATTGACGATTATTAAATATGATACAGCTTTAATGATTTCGTAAGAAACGAGACTGTGGAGAGTTTCTTATGGCATAAGTCACACATTTAATAAAATTCATATTACATCAACACACATATTGGATTATATATAGCATCAGTATAGAACAATACATTGAAGACGTCGTTACTGATCACCGAACGTGGCGTATGTATCCGTCTCATTAACATATCGATGGTCTAGTAACATAAGATCGTAAGTGCTATGCTTTAGCATAGCAGTTACGACCTTATGTTACTAGACCATCGATATGTATTATACTAGTTTGTTTGATTTATTGGTGTTTAACGGCATATCAGCAACTAAGTTCATTTAATGCCGTGCCAACTGCAACGGGTTCGATCCTGTATTCGACCTGCTGCATTGGTATTGTACTAGTGTACTGTGGTGTTTATTACATTCAGGCTGATGACATTTCCGAACAGTGTAAACCCTGATCAGCCTGCACATCCGTGCAGTCTGATCAGGTTCTGCACTGTTCGCCATTTAGTGAATGAAACATATGTCATTGTTTCTGACAAAAGAACACTTATCCGGCTATCATAATGCTAGAAGGCCTATTTCTCTGTCAGATTTTCCCCGCCGGCTGAGAAAAGGCACATTACGTCGTTTTCAACATGTGTAGATCCTGATCATCCTGCACAGTCACATGGTGTAGTTATGGTCTACTACTATTAATTTTACGGACGACGTCATCGCTACTTCAGTGACTGAATGGCGAACAGCATAGGCCCTGATCAGACTGCACAGATGCCAACGTCGAAAGATACATGGTCTCAGCTGGGGGTCAACTTGTGCACATATTGAAGTCATATGTTGAAGTAACGGACCAAGGTCTATAAATACATTAAATATACCTAAAAGCATCAACAAGTGAGGAAAAAAAAAGCTAACAAGTTTTTACTCGATCTTATAACACATTACTGTGCGATAAGATGGAGTATACACAATAGTTTAGCTTAGTTTGTTTCCGCTTATTGATGCTTCTATGTACAGTGGGATCAGCGTGTAAGTGCACACACGAACGAACACAACAGCTTGGAACCAACCTGTCGTGTTCGTTCGTGTGTGCACTTACACGCTGACCCCACTGTATATTTAATGTATTTATGAACATTTGTCCGTTACTTCAACATGTGGTTGAAGTTATGAACCAATGTCTATAAAGCATTAAAGGTACATGCCCACTCAGTAGGGACAACATGTTCTTTATATCAGAGACACCATCTGAGACGTTTTCTGGCAAAATAAACATTCATTCACCATTACACCACGTATTGATTGGCATTATTATACATTTTATATCAGACGTAAATATCCACACTGATATCAGGGGCGATAACCGTGTTTCCTTAACATGTTAAAATTCATTACCATTTATTCTCTGTATTTATTTGTTGATGCGTAATGATCATACTTTATAATCTATCGAAAATATATTATTTTTTTCAGGTGACGCTTTTAATTAGTATAAATAATTAAAAAATGTCATACCTCATCTGCGTTTGAAAATAGCCGGATAGCACCGCGAGTCACTATCATTAACATAACTATTATATACTAAATGATTATATCTGTATAGCGGGCACTCTTCCATCAAATATTGATTTTATTGCGAACAAGCTATTTGTCTATGGGAAGGAGCTGCGGAGTGACCGTGTGTGTGGGTTGAAAAAGGAAACATTTTGGAAAGTGGCTTCTAAACCTTGCAAGATATGTTTGAAAGGGTGTAATTAGAAAACAAAGTTACATTTTGAAAATCGGTCCACAAATTCTACAATTATTTGATAAACAATGTAAATTATGTTTAGCCCCTCCCCATGTTAAAGTACGATAGGAAAACTGTTTTTCTCCGCAATGCATGCATACTCAATATTAGATGGAATTTCATCAAACATAAATAGAGGATACTCATATTCGTTGCAAAAATATGAATATTCTATTTATTATATACCGCTCCATCGAAATTAGCAGTTTTTTAGACTGTATACGGTAATGAATGTGTATTTGCAGCCTATTTGCGCTGTTTTCTTTCAGGTGCGCGTTATGAATATAGATAGCGGAAGTAGTCGTATTTTCACCGGAAGTTGTTTATTTCATCGATGAGAACATATGACTTTTATTTACATCGTATAACTATGTATTTCATGGGTAGGTATTTAATAAAAGTACTTACGTTATTGTATTTTTTTAGAATTAACGTGTTTAATTTCAAAAGTTCGTTGGAATAAAATGTGGAATAGATAGTAAAATAAGTATCAATAAGGAAAACAAAACTCAGTGTTTTTTTACTGTCTGTAAAATGACAATACTTACTACATGTATTCACGTATAATAGAGAGTAAACAGTACAGTGTTGATCTTTTATTTTATGTATTGGTACCTTTAGGTATATTTAATGCACATATGAGACACGCCTTGCGATTTTGTACCTTCGGACATCTGCGTAATTTCATTAAATACGTTTACAACATTTACAATATTTTTCAGAAATAAAGTCAAAAGTTGACAAAATATTCAGCGTACATGCGGAATTATATTCCGCATGTACTCTGAATATATTGTCAACTTTTGACACCATTTACGGAAAATAATGTAAAGTTTGTAAACGTATTTCATGAAATTACGCAGATGTCATAAGGTACAAAATCGCAAGGCGTGTCACAATATTATAAACCTTGGTCCGTTACTTCAACCTGTGCATTTATGCTCTGACGAACAATTATGGTCAGACATGTGCACATCTTAACTTGTACGGCGAGTTATTTATGGCTGTCCTTGATTGGGCAAAAACTGTAGACATGTCATCAGACACGAGAAAAACTTTAAACAAACATAAATCATCATACTTGTAGTTGTAGTGTAGTGTAGTGTAATGAAAATGTCTGAAGAGGCAGAAGGGCTCGTTATTTCGAAGCTAATCACCTCGCGGAAGCCTTGCTAATAAAATAAACAAACAATCACTTTAACGCATTTGCCTTACAAACAAGGTGAACGTAAGTCCTCAGTGACCTCGACATTTGATGATCGGACGTGAGTCGTATGCAAAACAAAGCACCATCCCTAGACACATATTGTGGCCAAATATTATCAAAATCGATCAAGTGGTATCACAAGTTATTGAATAAACAAAAAGAACGTTAACGCATTTACCTTACAAGCAAGGTGAACACGTCCTCAGTGACCTTGACATTGTGCTGTTGGACGTGGATCGTATACAAACCATCGCACAATCCCTCTACACACATTGTGGCCAATATTATCAAAAGCGTTGAAGCGGTTCGTAAGTTATTGAACTAGATGACCGCAGCCTGCATGTCGCGCCTTGGGGCGAGGCATGGACACTCAAAAAAAGAGATATAGAAGACGGAAAAAAATTAACCAAAAAACTTTAACAGGACACACGTACGTACGGACGGACGTATGACAAAGTGCCGACTATATCACGCTTTCCGCAAGCGGGCGCGACAAAAAGTTTAACCAAAAATTTCAAAGTAATTAGACCTTGACATTGGGCACAGGGGCCGCACGGGAGGGGGTAGAATGAAAATATAGATGATGATAAACATCCATGTGAAGTTTCAAGGTAATGGGCTAAGCAAGTGCAGAGATATAGTACATGAACAAACTTTAACCAAAAACTTTAACAAAAAAATTCAAAGTAATTTGACCTTGACATTGGGCACAGGGGCCGCACAGGTGGGGGGTAGAATGAAAATATGGATGATGATAAACAGGCATGTGAAGGTTTAAGGTAATGGGGGAAGTAGGTGCATAGATATAGTACATGAACAAACTTTAACCAAAAACTTTAACCAAAAACTTTAACCAAAAATTTCGAAGTAATTTGACATTGACATTTGGGTACAGGGGCCGCACGGGTGTGGGGGGGGGGGGGGGGGGGGGGGGGGGGGGGGGGTATATGAAAATATGGATGATGATAAACACCCAGTGAAGTCGAATGAAAAATCAAGGTAATGGGCAAAGCAGTTGCAGAGATATAGTATAACGAAAAACTTTAACCAAAAAACTTTAACCAAAATCTTTAACCAAAAACTTCAAAGTAATTTGACCTTGACATTGGTCATTTATCTCAGGTGCAAAGGTTGAGGAAGTTATTGTTCAAGGCTTTTACGAATACGTAGGTAGGTTTTGAACATCTGTGTGGACGCTTAACAGTGAAAGAAATTGGCATGGCCTAAAGCCAAAAACTGTACCCGAGTGATATCGGGATTCCGGTAAAGATGAACTTCATCGTTGGATTACCCTTTGCATGATCCCAACCTGCCGCCTATGTCTAAATATAAATACAGAGGACTCCTCTACACCCGAGACTCGGGAAATTATGGATGTTTACCTTAGATGTATTTCACTGTTATGTATCTCTGATTACAATGACTTTTCATGAATGAACAAGAAACGAGGCAAAGCCACGAAGGCCAGGTTTTTTCCAAGCATAGACACTTGGATAACATAATTATACCCACTTTTTGTAGACTAGATGGCCGTGGCCTGCATGTCGCGCCTTGGGGCGAGGCATGGACACTAAAAAAATAGATATAGTAGATGGAAAAACTTTAACCAAAAAACTTTAACCGGACACACGGACGAACGGGCGGACGTATGCCAAAATGCCGACGATATCGCGCATTCCGCAAGCAGGTGTGACAATGATGATAAACACCCATGTGAAGTATCAAGGTATTGGGTGAAGCAGTTGCAGAGATATAGTACACGAAAAAACTTTAACAAAAAAATTCAAAGTAATTTGACCTTGACATTGGGCACAGGATCGCGCTTTCCGCAAGCAGGTGCAACAATGATGATAAACACCCATGTGAAGTATCAAGGTATTGGGTGAAGCAGTTGCAGAGATATAGTACACGAAAAAACTTTAACAAAAAAATCAAAGTAATTGACCTTGACATTGGGCACAGGGGCCGCACGGTTGGGGGTTAGAATGAAAATATGGATGATGATAAACACCCATGTGAAGTTTCAAGGTAATGGGCGAAGCAGTTGCAGAGATATAGTATAACGAAAAAGTTTTAACCAAAAAACAAAAAACTTTAACCAGAACGTACGTTAAAAAGTTAACGTTGAAAATGGCTAAGTCAATTACGTAGAAATAATAGGTGAAGGTACAAAAATGGTCACATGTTGGATAGTTATGTGGTAGGCACCCCTTGGTTATGAAGCTGTGAAAGTTTGGTGTCCTAGGTGGTACAGTACCAAAGAAATGGACTTAAACACGAAAACTTAACATTGTAAACGCGAAAACTTAACATTGAAAATGGCTAAGTCGACTACGCGGAAAAAATGGGTCAAGTTAAAAAAAAAGTAACATGTTGGATAGTGATATGTGGTGGGCACCCCTTGATTATGAAGCTGTGAAAGTTTGGTGGTCTTAGGTGGTACAGTAACAAAGAAATGGACTCAAACACGAAAACTTAACATTGATTGTGGACGCCGCCCGCCCGCCCGCCGCCCGGCTTTCGCCAATCCAATAGCCTGGATTTTTAAAAAAAAAACCTGGCTAAAAACACTAGAATGTGCCATGAAGCGCTAACATGTCTGATTTACAGTGGAACCTCTCCAAACCGACACCCTGGGAACCTCCGGGGGTGTCTGGTTTGGAGAGGCTCAACTGTATCCACACTTTACATTGCGTTTGAATACACCATTTTACTGATGGAACAATTATAAATATTTACTTTCTTTCTTATATAATAAATGTACGTGTCGTGACCATCATTAGAACCGTCTCATCAAGTGGTCACAACATATACTTTAAAGGTACATGCCCCCCCCCCCCTTCTCAAGAATACAACATCTCTAAAAAAATGACAATGTCATCGAATGTGGTACATCAAGAACTTGTTGTGATAACAAAAAGATGTAATTATTCTTAACTCTAACCATTGTGTGTTTGTTTGTTTGTTTGTTGGGGTTTAACGGCCTATCAACAGCTAAGGTCATTTAAGGCCGGGTCAATGGGTTTAGTACTAAATCCCATGTATCACCTGTACAAGTACATGTACATGTACAAATGGGGGCAAAATCCCAAAATCAGAACTGAATATTTACAATAACAAAACTATATATTTAGCCATGAAATCACAATAATCTTCATCTGATACCAGGTCCTCGCCACACCAGAACCATTGTGTGATGATGATTATTATAGGCACATTTTTTACTACCGGTATATAAACTATATAAACTATTTTAAAACTTGTATCATTATGACTCTTATATACTACTGAATTAAATAAGTATATAATTGTGTCACTATTCCACCAGTTCGAATAGTGACATAATTATACACTTATTTAATTCCTATAAAGAACATGTTGTGCCCACTGAGTGGGCATGCACCTTGAATTCAGAAATAAGAAACATAGGAAAACAAATATTTCAAAATTTTCATACACCAAAATGGTTATTTCGAATGTCATGGGTTAGGAATTAAATGAAAGCAAAAACATAATGTAGCTATGTATTGATGTAATGTCAAATGGTTTCTAAACACATACAGCATAGTTATTACAAACATATGGAATCCTCCTGGTGTCGATGCTAAAATAGTTTTATCTCCTAATTAGGACTTAGTATCTCCCAATTAGGAGTTAGTATCTCCTAATTAGGACATATTATCTCCTAATTAGGACTTACTATCTGTGCCGATGCTAAACAATAATTTATCTCCTAATTAGGAGATAATAACTCATAATTAGGAGATAGTAAGTCCTAATTAGGATATACTAATTAGTAGACAATAAGTGCTAATTAGGAGATATTATATCTTAATTAGGAGTTAGTAGATAAATATATTTTAGCATTGGCACCAGGACGCTTCCATACAAACATACACGTATTAGTATATCATGGAAGAAATATAGTACTATGGCAAAATATCACACAAATCAACATGTTAATGTACTGTGGTAATATACAATTATGGCACTTGGATCTGTTCCCTATGAAATTTAACGGACCCAAGTAATGTTATATTGGCTAAGGCTGGTAGGTGACTGCCTAATAATTATAGGTTATTTGATTTGTATGTCGATATATGCACGCGGTCCGCAGTGTGCGATATTGCGCGACTTGGTTATGATCGTTCAAGTAGAACTTATTGCGCAACACATCCGTGCAGTCTGATCTGGGGCTACACTGTTTGCAAACCCAATAAGACCGTTTTTGTTGTGTTGTGCCGGATCACCTATGATAAACCAAACATTTCTATATTAGTTATGGCTCACAATGTCTTAGCTACATGCATAAAATTGTCAAATACTCATACAAAGACAATAATACAGTGGTCTATATATTTTTCACGATAAATGTTTTAATGACCCTTCTTGGGTACAGGTTGAAGTAACGGACCGAGGTCTATAAATACATTAAATAGGCCTAAAAGCATCAATAAATGAAATGCCTAAAAGCATCAATAAATGAAGAAAAAAAATAAGCTAAACATTTTTTTTTTTACCCCCTCCATATACATGTACTCCATTATACAAATTTTTAGCTTATTTTTTTTCTCATTTATTGATGCTTTTAGGCATATTTAATGTATTTATAGACCTCGGTCCGTTACTTCAACCTGTGTTCTTGGGTTGATATGCAAATTTTGTAATAATGCGACACAGTGTAAGAAATTCAACCAGAATGTGTTTTCGACCATCATAGCCCCAGATCATTGAATAACTGTGCATACTTATTTATTTAACCCTTTCAACACCACAGGCCTGTACAGTGGTATTGGCAAAAAGTGTAGATCCAGATGAGCCGGCTCGTGACGAGCCGTCTCATCTGGATCTGCACTTTTTGCAAGTAATTTTCATATTTTTTAGCACAAAAACACCCCCTTTCCATAAATGAACTTGTCTGAAAATCATTTTGTGACGATTGGATTGTTTGCAAAATTAACATATCAAAATCCATTCCAGTTACTTAGGGGTGAAAGGGTTAATGGTGTTTCACAGACCGTCAACAGCTAAGGTCATTTTCGGCCAGGTTAACAGGGTCAAATCCCATATTTCACCTGCTGTGATCGGGGGATATCGCAAAATCAGAACTGAATACAATTGCACATGTGCTCCCAATTCCCTCCACCAACCAAATTTATTTTATATCCAACAATGGGAGATGGATACCATATTTGTTCTAATATCATCCCGTCAACACAGTGCGTATGTGCCGTGAAACATTTTTGATATCCTGTCAATACGACCTAATCACTGCGTATGAATATTATGATTATTTTTTTTGCATTAAAGCCATTAGTACGTGTTGACGGGATAAATAGAATGGTAGGTTAGTGCCGTGAATGGGAAAAATATCTGGCGCGGCTCGGAAACGGGATGTGCTCGGCAGAGCCTCGCCCATCCCGTTTCCTAAGCCTTGCCAGATATTTTTTCCAATTCTCTATATAGCCACCCCTCCCTAAACGTACTCTGGTTTCCTCCCACATCCAGGATCACTCTCACACCTGCAGCTGCGCCAATGAAAGCATCTGTATAAACGCTCACACGCTGGTTTGTATTCATTGTAAAATAAATAAAGTTTAAACTTAATCGTAGCTCTCTCCCATATTTTCATTAATATATTTTATTGCCACAATGTAAAATTGTTTTAGACATCAAACTTGTTTTGGGTGAGAATAAGGTCAAATCAACTTCATACTAGATTAGTAGATGACCTCAGCCCGCATGTCGCGCCCGCCAAGGCTTTGATAGTATACTCAAAAGCTTTAACCAAAAACTTTAACCCGGACGCATGCTAATGTGCCGACTATATCGCGCTGTCTGCAAGCCGGCGCGACAACAATTACATAGCCCTGGGGTGTTTATTAGAATAAATATGGTAAGATACTTGCCATAAAAATATCATTTTTATCCAATATAGTTATAGCAAATTGTATACTTGCAAAATTAGGTGTGCATGTGTGCAATGTTCATTCAGCATTGTCATAACAAATATGTTTATTTCACATAGTAATTAAAAATAATTTAAAACAGATAAAACTTCTACATATTGTAGAAACCATATCAACAAGAAATATAGCACTCGGGTGTGTTTAATAGAATGATAGTGACTGGCAAATGGCTGTTGTGACCATTGTAGATCCAGATCAGCATGCACATATGTGCAGTCTGATCAAGGTTTGCACTGTTTTCCATTAAGTCAATGCAACACCTAAATCATGATAGATCAAGCTTCAGTATACTGATCTTGAACTATGCTACCCAATTTCTCCAGTCACAACCATAAATACAGTATTTTCGCTCGGAAAATAAAAATAATTCTCTTAATTATGCACAGAGGTATATGTTGTTACAACTCATTTGAACCGTCTCGTTATGCACAGAGGTATATGTTGTTACCACTCATTTGAACCGTCTCGTTGAGACAGTTCAAATGAGTGGTAACACCATATACCTCTGTGCATAATTAAGAGAATTATTTTTATTTTGCGAGAAGAAATAATAAAAACCTATTTAGAATATGTTTTACCCACGCACCAGTATTCAGCACATTATGGGTTAGGATGTCACTATTCCAACAGCAAACTTGAGTCACCAGTGTAGACCATTGTGCTTGTTTGCTCAATTCAGTGATTTAATGGTGTTTAAAGTCCTGTCCACAGCTAAGGTCATTTTAGGCCCGGTTAACAGGGTCGAATCACATGTTTAACCTACTGTGATTGGTGGAAAGTCGCAAAATCTGAATATTTACATAAAAATATTCCACCCTGAAATTACAATAACCTGACCTGGTGCTAGGTCCTCATCACGCCAGTCACTTAGCCCCACTCCCTAAAAGTAATATGAGTAGTACTAGTCTTACTACTTTTATAATGGGTATAACCGGATTCAACTCACGTACCAGAAAGCCAAACATGTACCTCAGAGCCAAAGCAGAGATACGGGATTCCGTGAAAGATGAAACCCATCATTTAATTTACCTAACCAACCACCCAAGGTTTGCACAGTTTAACCCTTTCACCCCTAAGTAACTGGAATGGATTTTTATATGTTAATTTCCGGACCAACCCAATCGTCACAAAATGATTTTCTGACTAGTCCATTTATGAAAAGGGGGTGTTTTTGTTCTAAAAAATGTAAGAATTGCTTGCAAAAAGTGCTGATCCTGAGGAGACGGCTCGACACGAGCCGGCTCATCTGGATCTACACTTTTTGCCAAAACCACTATACAGACCTGTGGTGTTGATGTTTGTTTGTGCATTGGTGTTTAACGGCCTATCAACAGCTAAGGTCATGTAAGGCCGGGTAAATGGGTTCAATCTATTTTAACATGTTGTATTTCCACTATTGGGGGTGGGGGGGGGGGGGGTTCCGGTAAGTATGAACCCCCCAGATCGTTAAATTACCCATCACATTCTCCCATCTGCCACCCACGCCTGTCCTGTAGTGTTGAAAGGGTTCAATTCCTTTCACGTGTTGTAGTCAAAGCTGCGTAGATCATGTTGAGGTGACTTACAACTAGCCGTCTCAACCGAATCTTCACTTTGTGTGTAAATTATTTCTTACGTACATTCCTTTTTTTCTACATAAATCAGCCCATTTTGATGACCGGGAATAGACGAACATTGGAAAGTTCATGTATGTTTGTTTCTTTGATTGTTGGTGTTTAACGGCCTATCAACAGCTAAGGTAATTTAAGGCCAGGCCAACGGGTTTGATCCTGTATTCAACCTGCTGCATTGGGGGGAAAATCCCAAAATCAGAATGGAATATTTACATCAAGAAAAAATATATTCAGCCCTGAAATTAGAATAACCCGACCTGGTGCCGGGTTCATACCACACCAAAGCCACTTGGCCCCTTCCCCTAAAATAGGATTACGAATAATCGTAATACTCACATAAGGGGTATAACCAGATTCAACTGTCACACACAAAATGCCAAAGACGTATGTTAGGGCCAAACCAGGTCTCCAGTCGGAATTCCGATTGTTAAATTAATCATCGCATTCTCCCACCTGCCACCCACCTAGCCGTCTCAACTGAATTTTTAATGTGTGTGTAATATTTTATTATGTACATTTTTTTTTCTACATAAATCAGCCCGTTTTGATGACCATGTTTAAATAGGTGTATAAACAATGTTTTCTTGTACACAATTATTGGATTTACATTTATTGAGCATCGGCTGCATATGCAGCCTATGCTCAATAAATGTAAATCCATAAATTGAAAGCTACAGACGATCCTAAATTTGCACTTATGAACATTTTAGTCGTACAAAGTTTAGTGAAACGGGCTGCAGGAGTAGCCGAACATTGGAAAGTCCATGTAAGTTACTTAAGGGTGAAAGGGTTACATTGTTACAACAAAAACACCTAATATGTGGATAGCAAACAGCAATGGCTGAAAGAAGAATATGTTGCTGTGACTGGAGAAATAGGGCTTATGGGACTTGTGACCAGTGTAGCTCCTGATCAAATAGCACATTCCTGTAGCCTGATAACAATATATCGCTGGTTAGAGTGAGTGAGTGAGTGAATAGGGTTTAACGTCCGCTTTTCTGACATAGAGGTACAAGCCTCAGGGAGTCTACACGCAGACGGGTCAACGGGGTCGTGTCCCGTATCCACCTGTCCGAGGGGGGTAAATCCCAACTTCAGAACTCAATATTTACAATCAAAATATATATTCAGTCCTGAAATTAGAACAACCTGATCTGGTGCCAGGCCCTCGCCACACCAGCATCATTTATCCCATCCCCTAAAAGTAATAGGATTAGCGCTAATCTTACTTTTATATATGGGGCATAGCCTGACTCAATTCTCACATACAAGAAAGCCAAAAATGTACATGAGGGCCAAATCCGGTATAGTGGGTTCCGGAAAGTATGAACCCAATCGTTAAGCCAGTTTAGTCGCCTTTTACGACAAGCAATGGCTACTGCAGCACTATTCTCAGGATCAGTTGATCCCGCCCCGGTGCCTGCACGGGGCACTCGCTGGTTAGAAGCATAACAGGTATTTCCTTGACGAACAGTGCAGATCCTGTTCAGACCGTGCATGCACGGGCAGATCTGGATCTACATTGGTCGCAAAACCCATAAGCCCTATTTCTCCAGTCACAGCCACATGTCATGATCACTCTCAATAAACACACAGGTGGTAAAATAAATCATCTACGGTACACATAATTATACAGTAATATTGACCCATCATAGGCCCGATACAATTACAGTACATGTAGTATGAAACCTTTTGCTCGCTATGTTCTTTATTCAACATCAAATACATGTACATTACATTCGGATGAGTATGAAATTTTGTAAATATTTTATTTTCCTTATTTCTCAATGAAAGTATATGTTGTTACCACTCATTTGAGTGAGTGAGTGAGTGAATAGGGTTCAAATGAGTGGTAACAACATATACTTTCATTGAGAAATAAGGAAAATAAAATATTTACAAAATTTAAACAAATAAACAAGGCGATCGCCGGCGAGTGTCTCACCCACGAAGGTCAAAGACAAAGTCATCCAAATGACAGGTTATGAAGGAAGGTCATCCCAATGTGAGGTAGCTATAGATGAAGCTTGGTAAAGAAAAGATACACAAAATTTGGATGTACGTCCAAAATTGTTGGCACCTACGACAGTGCCGGATTGGTGACTGCTTTGTCCCACTTTCCACTATCGTGGGCGAGACAAAGAATAGTTCATCCTTAGGCTTCAATGGGTTAAGCATGCTTAAACTTAATACTATTATGCCGTACGTGATAGCAACATGGGACTACAGGTATTAATTATGAACACAAAATAAACTTCACTGGGACAAGGCAACTCTATCACAAATACTGCTAAGGGTTGAGATTCTAAAAAATAATGCTAGGCTAAATAGATATTAGTTTCAAGACATTCTAGGGTACGTGACTACAGGTATGGTTAACAATGATAAGTATAAAATAACAGGGGCCTATTTCACCAACATTGCAAAGTATACTTTTCTAGCAAAGTATACTTTGAGGGAGACATTTTCAATTTTTGGATAAATTTATTAATTTTTATTATACTGAATTTATTACATTATCACAGCCAATTTGGCTGTGATAATGTAATAAATTCAGTATAATAATTATGCATATTTTTAATCATGAAATATATGCATTTGTTAGTTCTATATGAAATAATGCATTTCAGGAAAAATACTCCCTCAAAGTATACTTTGCTAGAAAAGTATACTTTGTAATGTTGGTGAAATAGGCTACTGATCTACAAAATAACCATATACCGGTACAATTATCAAATATGGCAGGTACATGTGCATTTTATTTAGTTTTATCAATGGTGTTTAAAGGTACATACCCACTCAGTAGGCACACACTGTTCTTTTTTTAAATTAAATAAGTGCATACCAGTTCTAAAGATTACGAGTGCCCGCTATACACCATTACCTCACGTATTGATTGGCATTATTATACATTTTATATTTCCACACTGATATCGGGGGCGATAACCGTGTTTCCTTAAAATTTTAACGGACATTACTATTTATTCTCTGTATTTATTTTTTTGATGTGCAGTGATCATACTTCATAATCTGTTGAACATATTATTTTTTCAGGCGACGCATTTAATTAGTATAAATAATTAAAAATATCATGCCTCATTTGCATATGAAAATAGCCTGATACCACCGCGAGTCACAATCAGTAGAATAAATATTATTAAATGATTATATCTGTACAGCGGGCACTTGTATTACTTAGAACTGGTGGAATAGTGACACAATTATACACCTATTTAATTCCTATAAAGAACATGTTTTGCCTATTGAGTGGGCTACCTTTAACAGCCTGTCAACAACTATGGTTATTTTAGGCATGTACATGCATATGCCACCACTGAGCTTAACCCTTTAATACAATGCTGAATTAATTTGTGTCGTCTGCTGAATATTTTTTATTTTTCCATTTTTCTCATCAAAAACTTGTTTTGGCAACACTTTAGAATCATTTCCAATGGAAATGATTCTAAAATGCTGCCAAACCATGTTTTTACTGACTGAGAGAAAAGACAAAATATGAATTAACAGCAGACGACTATTTTCGGTTCCCGCATTCTAAGGGTTCAAAGCATGATTACATACTACTGTCTGTTTCACGAAAGCTGCCCAAATTTTACGGCCATATAAACAATTGAAAAACCATATTTTTTTCGATAATATTAAATTAAAGGAAAAATTAACAATGTGCCTTCTTTTTATTTCGTGAAATTTGGTCAAATATTGATTTTATTACGAAAAATTGATTTGTCTATGGGAATTTAACATGGGGGAAAAAGGTGGAGGAGTTGTGGGAAGAGTCAAAAAACGAAAATATTTGGAAATTGACTCCGAAACCTAGCTAGATAGCTAGGAAATGATCTAACTAAGAAAACAAAAGTTAAATTTAAAAAATCGGTCCAGTATTTCCGAAATTCTAAAATATTTCCCCATGTTAAATCCCCATAGACATCTTCACTCCGTGAAGATGTCTATGGGGATTTAACATGGGGAAATTTTGTTTTCGCAATAAAATCAATATTTGACAAAATTTTACACGAAATAAAAAGAAGGCTCATTCTTAAATTTTCCTTTAATTTAATATTATCGAAAAAAATATGTTTTTTTAATTGTTTATATGGCCGTAAAATTTGGGCAGCTTTCGTGAAACAGACTATAGTATATATTATAAAGATTTCCTATTTATAAAGGTACTTTTTGTCTGTCGAAGGCCATTATGTAACATAAACAGTTTTACAATTTCGTGAAGACCATCATGTAACATAAACAGTTTTACAATTTGGTGTCACAGAGAAATATGTATGTGGTGTAAAATGATGACAAGACATGTAAATATCACATAAACACAAATTGATTATACAAAATTTAGTTATTTCAAGGTCATATCAAAATACATTTCTCAGAAATATCGGTAATCTGCTTGGCAAAAACACAATTCAAGCATTAATATCAAAATGTAGTAAATGAGCCTCGTTCTCGTATTACCTCTTTTGTCATGTCACCGTTTTTCGTTGCCATTGATTTGGAAATTCAGACAAATTTTCTGTGAATCATATCGAAAATTGTTTGTAAAACGAAATGCCACCGCTGTTGAGCATTCATGAATACAACAGCAATCACCGAGTCGAAAATGGGCATAACTGCGGATGGAAAGGTGGGAAAGTGATAATTTTTATGTTACACACTCCTGATCCTGATGGTTGCGATGTATACCGAGTATGAAGAGAATCGGCTAAAAAGTGTAGAAGTAGTTTGGCGAACAAGGAAACAAATAATTTCAGAGTCAAAAAAGGGGCATAAATCTGGATGTATCAGTGGGACGGCAATTTTGTTTATGTTACGCACTGCTGCACTTGATGATAGGGTTGTATATCGAATATGAAAAAAATCAGCCAAAAACTGTTCGCCGGACAAGAAAAAAAAAGATATTTTCAGAGTCAAAAAGGGGCATAACTGCGGATGGATCAGTGGGACAGCAAAAATGTTTACGTTACACACTCCTGCACTTGATGGTAGAGCTGTATACCGAATATGAAGAGAATCAGCCAAAAGTGTAGAAGTAGTTCGCCAAACAAGGAAAATTGTCTAATGACAGACGGACGGACGGACGGACGGACTGATGTACGGACGGACAGGGTAAACACTATATGCCACCAACAACTACCGTTGCAGTGGCATAAAAGTCAGACCTCATGGAGAATTAAGGTCTGAATTTTGTGTCAATTTAGGACGCCATTTATGGAAAATATAACTGAAATCAATATCGGATAAATATGACACTGGATAATACCGGGAAGGTCCAATTATATATTTATTTTCACATGTATGTATAATACGGGCAAATATCTGACAAAACAGGGTGTATTGTCATTGTGAATAGCATAGTACCCAGACCAGCCTACACATTGGTGAATGTAATCCCGGTGTACATTGTTCATTCTGCCGTCGAAACACCAGTTGCTACTCTGGTTAATAATTTGGAGTACATGTATTATCAGGCAATCACCCGATAAACACTACATAATAAGAATAAAATGTTTTATCAGGTAACGAGCTTTGCATTGGCGGAATACGTACTGGCTGATAACATAATTTCATTGATCTGATACGAATATCTGGGTTACGACAATTGAAAAACTGGTGTTTCATTGGTCGAACGGCATCACATGAAGTTACTGAAGTACCGAATAACATCCTTTTCTCACAACATATGGTAAGCTCATGCAAGCTTATGTTATTTGTTGCTGTATTGCCAATGTTAACCCTTAGACCGCTACTCACAACAATTGTCGTCTGTTGTTGCTTTTATATCTTGCCTTATTTCTCAATAAAAACATGGTTTGACAGCACTTCAGAATCATTTCCAATGGAAATGATTCTGAAGTGCTGTCAAAGCATGTTGTAAATTATTCTAAAGTGCTGTCAAAGCATGTTTTTGATGATAAAAATGGAGAATAAACAGCAGACGCAACAAACAAATTAAGATAGCGATGTAAGGGTTAAATACTGTATTAACCCTACACATTCAGAAACAATTTACTTTGGGAAACCCTTATTAAATAGGGGGTTCCGAAAACAAATTATATCCAAATACATTGTTATTGTGATTTATAGACCAGTACTACCGTACTAACGCTTAATATTAACTCTTTGCATGCTGGGAAATTTGTGGGCTATAAATAGTTAAAAAATAGCAGAAGACAATTCATTATATTTTATTTTATTTCTCCTTATAAATGTCATGAATATGTCTTGGAATTTCATTAGAATTGTGTCCGGAGATTTCGAGACATATTTACAGAGAGAAATAAAACATATACTCCTAATTCGTTTGGCGGATATTTTCGCCGCTAGCATGCAAAGAGTTAAGAACGTTCACTGTTGTGGGGAAACCATATACTTTAATGTGTTTCCCCAAATAAATGGTGTCCGAATATTTAAGGTTATTACAGTAAATCTTTTCATTTGTATTGTGTTGTATTGTATTCTCATTTCACAATTATTTCTCACCATCTCGTACAACTAGTGAGCCTTGATATGTGTTCTTACGTGTAGCTGTCACTTAATGGGGCTTATGGTATTTGGGACCAGTCAAGCTCCCGATCCACTCACAGGCATTCGGCGTGTTTCGGCTTTCATCGGTATAACTCTATATGTATGAACAAGGCTTTTAACTTTGGTCGGACACGACCTCGTATCATAACAAAATAACATGTTTAAAATTGTAATTTTCTATGCATTCTATGTGTTTCTGCAGGCTATCGATAATTCTCAAATGATCATATGAACTTGCAACTACAATATTGACGTTAGCGCCTTAAACACATTATTTTATTTGTTATGATACAAGGTTGTGTCCGACCTAGGAAAAGGAGCTGTAATTCGATAAATATTCTCCATGTTATTTTAGCAAGATAACAATAATTCTCAAATAAACATGTGCCCTTTCCGCCAAAATATTCACATTAGCATTAATACAATTGCGGAATCTGTTATGATACAAAGTAGTGTCCGACTAAAGTTAGAAGCCTTGTTCATATATATAGAGCTATATCGATGAAAGACGAAACACGACGAATGTCTGTGGATCCACTTGCTCACTCCCGTCACCTGATAAGAATCAATACTGCTTATTAGAGGCACAACAGACCGGTGATCTATTGGATGAATGGTGAACAGTGTAGACCCTGATCAGACTGCGCGGATGCGCAGGCTGATGAGGGTCTACACTGGTCACACATGCAATAATCCACATTTCTCCAGTCACTGCCACGTGATATATTCCATTGTTCCACTCTGTAAATTAGTTCCCTGGATATTTCAATTCAAGGGAGACAACCATAGCCATCAATTTTCACAATCCAGCCAGAGTTACTGAACATTTTGGAAGATTGTCACTGCGAGCACAGCTTAATAGTCGTAGCAAAATCAAACTTCCCGATTTCAAGCATGAACATTGAGTTTAGAAAGTTCTACAAGCCACACACATGTCCTGCACTCCAGTACTAACAGTTTGTAAAGTGGAACGGAAATCTGTATCCCGTTCTAACTCCAATAAAGCAGTGACTGCGTTGATGTTGTAGGGGGTGGTGTAATAGAACTCCTTCAGAGTACGTCCGCTATTATTACACAGAACATTTGGCGGACATTCACGGATAAGTCTGTTCAATACAGTTCTATGGACGATTACACGCTCACTCGCCAAGTTGAACGCAGATATCTATCCAGGTCCGTACGCAGAGGGGGTGCAACTACGCACCCCCTAAATCTGCCGAGGTCCGTCCGTGGATGTGTAAAAAGGTTTTTTAAGCAACTACAGCCCTTCGCGCCGTCAATAATGCACCCCCCTATATAAATTCCTGCATATGGGCCTGTCTATCCCATTTTTCTGATCACTTGCAAGGTAGATAACTATGTTAGGCAGCTTGCTCGGATCTGGAAGAGTTGAACCTTTTGGAATGCTACGGTTTTCAGTCGTTGCTGTTCTTGCCCAAGGGAGATAATCCCATCAGTCAGCTTACTCTTGTCGAGGAAGAGTTACTGGAACATCGGCATATATCCCCTGAAAAAAATAACAGGTAAATCAGTAAAATATCGTGATTCAGTAATTTACATGTTGCACAACATTGATATATATATATGTCTGTGACTGGAGAAATGGGGCTTATGGGTTTTGCGACCAGTGTAGATCCAGATCAGCCTGTGCATCCGCACAGTCTGATCAGGATCTGCACTGTTCGCCATTCCATCAATCAAACACCCGTTCCTACTTCCAACAAGCAATATATACCGCTATTAGGCTACAGGAGTGTGCTATTTGATCAGGAGCTACACTGTGGGTACAAATCTCATAAGCCCACTTTCTCCAGTCACAGCCACATCTATACATTGATACCACAATAACATACCAAATTCAGAATATGGGATGACATTGTTTCATAAGCAAGTGAGTAATGTGACCTAAGTTTTTTACAGTAGATTTTGATTAAAATATTCCAAACAAACAGACATACTGCAAGGTGGGTTAGCAGGGATTCCGCTGGCGATCGCCACTTTCGCAATTGGCGATAAAAATAAACAATTGGCGATACAAAATTGCCAATTGTTTATTTTTATCCTATTGGTTATTCCTTCTTTTTTTTTGATTTTTTTTTTTAAGTGCCGATTTTTTTAATTTTCCCCAGCGGAATCCCTGGGTTATAGTACATCATATTCCTGGGTTAGTATATCACATTCCTGGGTTAGTACATCACGGGCACCTGCTATTTGGATGTGGTGCACTGAATCAGGTAATAAAAATACTTTCTTTAATATCTCCGCAACTACAATATCATTTTTAAGCGATAAAGCGCAGATACTCCGGGACATTGATTAGCAACACCTGCCAATGCCCCATCCTCGTAGATTTAGTCGTTTACCTACATTTAGCTGGAAATAAGGAAAGATGGGGTGCACAATGGTTCAAACTTCGGGTTTTCCTGACAGATTGGCGAATGTGCAATATGATTGGATGTCAATAGTGCACCCCATCATTCCTTATTTCCAGCAAAATGTATGTCACAAAATAGCCCAACCTACCATCCACCTTAATGGTGATTAACCCTTACTACGCTGAATTAAATTTTGTCGTCTGCTGAAAATGTTTTTTTTTAAATATTTTTCGACAAAAACCTGTTTTGACAGCGCATGAGAATCGACGATTCTCATGTGCTGCCAAAACAGGTTTTTTGTTAAGAATTAAGGCAAAAATGAAAAACAGAAGGCGACAATTTTCGTCTCACGCGTAGCGAGAGTTAACAGAGGCCCTGATCAGACTGCGCGAATGTGCAGGCTGATCTTGGGCTATGGTGGTCGCATACCCATTAAAGGTACATGCCCACTCAGCGGGCACAAAATGTTCTTTATATCGGAGACATCATCTGAGACATTTTCTGGCAAAATAAACATTCATTCACCATTAATTACCACACGTATTGAATGACATTGTTATACATTTTATATCGGACGTAAATTTACACACTGATATCAGGGGCGATAACCGTGTTTCCTTAAAATGTTAACGGACATTACTATTTATTCTCTGTAGTTATTTTTTGATGTGCAATGATCATACTTTATAATCTGTCAAAAATAATATTTTTTCAGGCGACACATTTAATTAGTATAAATAATTAAAAAATATCATGCCTCATTTGCATATGAAAATAGCCTGATACCACAGCAAGTTACTATCAGTAAAATAAATATTACAAAATGATTATATTTGTATAGCAGGCACTCATATTTTTTATAACTGGTGGAATAGTGACTTCCTATGAAGAACATGTTGTGCCTACTGAGTGGGCATGTACCTTTAAGCTACATTTTGTTATATCAGACCACATATTAATCCATGGCCCATTTCACCATGTCTAAACACTAGTCTTTAAAAATATATAGGTCTGACAGTACATCACATGCTGACGAAACTCCCATCTGCAAACTTAATTTAATCTTCACTATTATCATTTCGTTATCATGAAATGCAATCAACAGGTTGAAAAAAAGTTTATACAGCAGCGTAATTGAAAATGCAGCAGTTAATATGTACTATACCACTTGATAATAAATTAGCGTAGGAACGATGATATCATAAGCGATCGAAGGTGCCAAAATGCATTTTACGGAAGTTATCGAGTAGAATGTAAACATATCGCTGAGTCAGAAACGTAGGTAGTACTGCACCAGACAATAGCACGAACAGGAAGTGCAAACAGGTTGAAATATCTTTTGTAAATTATGACGGCAGTTTCCATGGCAACCAATAAACAATGCCAGCAACATGTTCAAGGTTTACAATATCAGATAAACGATCTGATGGATTTATTGTTCATACGTATAAACTGATTTCATTCTGTGTAATCCGAAGACACAGCATTTCATTTGTGACAAAATTCAATTTTGTTAGTGGTGAAAAATAAATTTCTTGCATTCGCACAGACTGATCAGATTCTGCACCGTCCGCCATGCCATAAATGAAACACCCGTCACGCTTCCAGAGTCTCGGTGCATAAATTGTGCATGACTCGTTCATAAATCTTGTATCAAATGTGAAAATGAGTTTGAGATTCTGTTTATCACATGAATTCACACTCCAAATAGCAGAAAACTTGAAGATATCCGAGAGAAGACGTCGTCCAACTTGATGCGTAAATAGTTAATGGCGTCTTCAAGACGCCATTAACTATTTACGCATCAAGTTGGAAATTTCCACCGAGAAAAATAGTTTTGATACTAAGCAATAAATGTATTATACATATGCCATATTATAGGTTTCCGTTCTTTTTAAACATTTCATATTACCAAACGGGAGTGCATTTAATAATTGAATGTATAGATTTTACTGAGTCATCTTAGTAACGATTTTTAAAATAGGATGACGTCAACGTCAAAACATTGTTGCTTTGTCATGCCATTAGGAACATCATTTGGAACGCTTTGTATAACGTTAGCGCATAATATGAATACATAGGGGTGATGCGGCCAGCCAATCAAATTCGCTAGTATTACAGATATTATTTTGATTAGAAGTTATTGTACATTTGTATGTCATTAAATTAAAAATATTTATTAATTTGTGTATAAACTGAAAACTACTCCCGCAAAGTACACGTACCTCTTAGTTCAATCATATCCAAGCTACCTACTAATAGATAAGTGTACTTAGCGACTTTGGCGGAATTGGCTACAGTTGATAAAATAACAGCCTTATAAACGGAATTCCCAGGGGTCGCACCTTGTACAAATATATGAAATTAGTATCACCTACGTCATTCAGGGATTGCGGTCGTCATGATTTCACAAATGGAAACAGGAACTCATGAATGAATCATAGTTAACCCTTTCACCCCTGAGTAACTGGAATGGATTTTGATATGTTAATTTTGCTACAAATCCAATCCTCAGAAAATGATTTTCAGACTAGTCCATTTATGAAAAGGGTGTTCCCCTCCCCCAACCCCCCCCCCCCCCCCCCTCTTCAAAAATGTGAAAATTACTAGCAAAAAGTGCAGATCCTGATGAGACGGCTCGTTATGAGCCGTCTCATCTGGATCTACACTTTTGCCAATATACCACTATACAGGTCTGTAGTGTTGAAGGGTTAATGCATTTTTTACCAGTATAGATGCTGATCAACTCGCATAGCAGGACAGACTAGATATGGATTTAATTTAACAGGTGGCATCAATGACTAGTTACCAAACAGTGTAGCCCCTGATCAGACGCAGGCTGATCCAGGGCTACACTGGTTTGACATTTTGGTCTTTTGTCTCTCCAGAATATCACATGAGATCAGTCTATAGAACAACGTTCATTTTTATGTGGAACAAAGCACGAAGTTTACACAATAAATGTCATTAGCAGTCGACTCCGAAGGGAAACTATGGTATTTGCGTGCGAAAGTAAGATTATTAATAACTGCTTGAATGGGACAATTATGTGGTTGTGACTGGTGAAATGGGGATTATGGTATTTGTTACCAGCTTAACTCTTTCACCCCTAGCCCCGTGCAGGCACCGGGGCGGGATCAACTGATCCTGAGAATAGTGCTGCAGTAGCCATTGCTTGTCGTAAAAGGCGACTAAACTGGCTTAACGATTGGGTTCATACTTTCCGGAACCCACTATACCGGATTTGGCCCTCATGTACATTTTTGGCTTTCTTGTATGTGAGAGTTGAGTCGGG
Organism: Conchocele bisecta; assembly: GCA_029237695.1. Classification (NCBI taxonomy): domain Eukaryota; kingdom Metazoa; phylum Mollusca; class Bivalvia; order Lucinida; family Thyasiridae; genus Conchocele; species Conchocele bisecta. Next base: position 74,439,516 of record CM055267.1, on the reverse strand, counting down.
CTATGCCCCATATATAAAAGTAAGATTAGCGCTAATCCTATTACTTTTAGGGGATGGGATAAATGATGCTGGTGTGGCGAGGGCCTGGCACCAGATCAGGTTGTTCTAATTTCAGGACTGAATATATATTTTGATTGTAAATATTGAGTTCTGAAGTTGGGATTTACCCCCCTTGGACAGGTGGATATGGGACTCGACCCCGTTGACCCGTCTGCGTGTAGACTCCCTGAGGCTTGTACCTCTATGTCAGAAAAGCGGACGTTAAACCCTATTCACTCACTCACTCACTCACTTTCACCCCTAAGTAACTGGAATGGATTTTGATATGTTAATTTTGCAACCAATTCAATCGTCAGAAAATGATTTTCAGACCAGTCCATTCATGAAAAGGGGGTGTTTTTCTTCTAAAAAATATGAAAATTACTTGCAAATAGTGCAGATCCTGATGAGACGGCTCGTCACGAGCCGGCTCATCAGGATCTACACTTTTTGCAAATACCACTATATATTACAGACCTGTGGTGTTGAAACGTTTAACTTCCTGACCTGTTAGTCCAATCGTGTAGCCGGATAAGGATGTATACTGTTTGTTAGCTGTTGGAAGGTTTACTGATGACAGGATCATGATCAGTGTAGACCCTGATGAGTCTACCCTGGTCACAATGGTCATAAGCCCCATTTCTCCATCACATATGATTTTGGCATACGTACATCGTATATGTAGGTCACATACATGTAGAATTACCTTTACATTGTATATTAGCTATTGTTTTATGTGTCCCAGAAATGTTGTGGTACATATAGTTGCCACCTTGTCTGTCTGTGCGTCTGTCTGTCTGTCTGTGCGTCTGTCTGTCTGTCTGTGCGTCTGTCTGTCTGTGCATCTGTCTGTGCATCTGTCTGTCTGTCTGTGCGTCTGTCTGTGCATCTGTCTGTGCGTCTGTCTGTGCGTGCGTGCGTGCGTGCGTGCGTGCGTGCGTGCGTGCGTGCGTGCGTGCGTCCGGGCACACATTAGGGTACTTATGGGGTAGGGGGCGTGGCCTAAGACAATAGAAGACAATGGAACTTATTCCGTACCCCCGTAAGCCTATTGTGTCTTACGGGGTATTTCCTTTGATCTTTTATATAGCAAGTACCCCCTAAGGTCCGAAATGTAAGTTCGTCCGTCCGTCCGTCCGTCCGTCCGTCCGTCTGTCTGTCACCTCTGTTACTGTAAGTAGGATTGGGTTGAAACTTCATATTCTTATTTGTTTTCTTCATCCATATTTGCATTCTATAGCCCACCAATGTGGCCCCTGTGCTCAAGGTCAAGGTTATAGGCATGACAGGTGTTTCATTGATGGCAAACCGAAACAGTGCAGATCCTGATCAGATCTGGATCTACACTGGTCGCAAAACCCATAAGCCCCATTTCTCCAGTCACAGCCATCCATATATAACAACTTTACTGATTTCATAAGAAATGATGCTATGCCAAGTGTCTAATGAAATCAACCGAAGTGTATAATGAAATCAACCGAAGTGTATAATGAAATCAACCGAAGTGTATAATGAAATCAACCAAAGTGTCTAATGAAATCAACCGAAGTGTATAATGAAATCAACCGAAGTGTCTAATGAAATCAACCGAAGTGTATAATGAAATCAACCGAAGTGTCTAATGAAATCAACCGAAGTGTCTAATGAAATAAACCGAAGTGTCTAATGAAATCAACCGAAGTGTCTAATGAAATCAACCGAAGTGTCTAATGAAATCAACCGAAGTGTATAATGAAATCAACCGAAGTGTCTAATGAAATCAACCGAAGTGTATAATGAAATCAACCGAAGTGTATAATGAAATCAACCAAAGTGTCTAATGAAATCAACCAAAGTGTCTAATGAAATCAACCGAAGTGTCTAATGAAATCAACCGAAGTGTATAATGAAATAAACCGAAGTGTATAATGAAATCAACCGAAGTGTCTAATGAAATCAACCGAAGTGTATAATGAAATCAACCGAAGTGTCTAATGAATATCATATTAAATCAACACAAATGTCAGACTATGTTTATTTCATAAGCATAGTATCATACATTGAAGCTGTACTTTCCTGTAGCAGTCTCATTTACATTTTCTTTACAATAGTGCATTATGTTTTTTGTCTCTTTAACCCATTTCATGCTGAGGATATGCCATTTTTGTGGAAAATTCTAAATATTATAGCTACATATACGTACATGTGTTTAGAAGTATATGTGGTAACCACCATTTGAACCGTCTCGTCGAGACAGTTTAAATGAGTGGTCACAACATATACTTTCATTGAGAAATAAGAAAAAATAAAATATTTACAAAATTTCATGCTTGTAGAGGTGTATTGTGAATGTAATGGGTTAACCAGAAATGACTTCCCAAGATTTAATGAAGATCGTGCAGTGACACATTAATTGATACAAATGTCTAGCAAAAAATATTCTCAGATAGCACGGAAAGAGAAGATGCCAAAACATGTATATTCTGCAGTTTAGTCATATGTGGCTGTGACTGGAGAAATTGGGCTTATGGGTTTTGCGACTACTGTTGATCAAAACATATTGGGGATTGCTAAAAAATGTGTACAGTGCAACCTCTCTACAACAGCCACCCATGGGAAGACGCAAAATTGGCTGTTATAGAGAGGTGGCTGTTGTAGGGAGGTTAATGCTGAATTAAATTTGATCGTCTGATGTTTATTTATTTTCTTCAACAATTCTCAATAAAAACATGTTTTGACAGCATTTTAGAATCATTTCCAATGGAAATGATTCTCAAGTGCAGTCAACACATGTTTTTATTGACAAAGAATGCAAAATCAACATCAGACGACAATTTTCATGCTCAGCAGTCTAAGGGTTATATATAGAGGAAATCATTCATTTGGGATATAAAATAGCGGCTGTTACAGAGAGGTTGTTGTTGTAGAGAGGTGGCCGTTCGGGGAGGTTCGACTGTATATTATAATACTGAAAAATAACTAGGGTTTGCCGTTATTTTTCAGCAAATGCTAGTTATTTTTCAGGATAATTATAAACATGTTTTTCAATCGATGATCACTAAAATATATTATTTAAATAAATTTTTACTAGCGTTGTAATGGTAACTTCCTTTTAAATGTGGTGTTGCATGATGGGAAAAACAACATTTTGTACATCTGAGACTTGTCGTCTGCTGTTAATTCATATTTTGTCTTTTCTCTCAGTAAAAACATGGTTTGGCAGCATTTTAGAATCATTTCCAATGGAAATGATTCTAAAGTGCTGCCAAACCATGTTTTTGGTGAGAAAAATGGAAAATAAAAAAGATTCAGCAGGCGACACAATTTAATTCAGCATTGTAAGGGTCAAAGGTACATGCCCACTCAGTAGGCACAAAATGTTCTTTATGGAAATTAAATAAGTGTATACTAATGTGTCACTACTATTCCACTAGTTCTAAAAATTATGAGTGCCCGCTATACAGTTATAATCATTTAGTAATATTGATTTTACTGATAGTGACTCGCGGTGGTATCAGGCTATTTTCATATGCAAATGAGGCATGATATTTTTCAATTATTTATACTAATTAAATGCATCACCTAAAACAATAATATTTTGAACAGATTATAAAGTGTGATCATTGCACATCAAAAAATAAATACAGAGAATAAAAAGTAATGTCTGTTAGTATTTTAATGAAACACAGTTATCTCCCCTGATATCAGTGTGAACATTTGCGTCTGAAATAAAATGTATAATAATGCCAATCAATACATGGGGTAATGGTGAATGAATGTTTACTTTGCCAGAAAATGTCTCAGATGATGTCTCTGATATAAAGACCATTTTGTGGCTGTAACTGAGTGGGCGGGTACCTTTAACCCTTTCCCTGATAGAAACGATTGTTCACGCCTCTGCAGAAGATGTGTTTAGAAAACATTGTGGGAAAAGGAGAAATTGCTTGTAACAAGCAATTTCTCCTTTTCCCACAATGTTTTCTACTCTATCAGATAATTTAACCATCATTTGACCCAGCATTTGATTCTTTTATTCAGATGTTTTCGATTTGGAAGAGTCGAAATATCTCAAAACACTAGGGAAAGGGTTAAAGACTGCAGCACTTGAATCCATGAATCAGTTTACAAAGTTGCCTACAACATTGTGATTTCTGCTTTCCATATATAGAAAGATGGTAACAGCTTGCCTTGAGTTATTGCATTTATTTTCACATCAGAATATGTTTCTGTCAGCGACAAAATCTGGCTTATTCGTGCGACTAGTGTAGTCCCTGAGCAGCCTGTGTGACATTGATAGTTCCATGATCATAATATTGTGGATTATCCCATTAATCAGAGTGGTATTTTTATCCCTCAGAATACGGGAAACGGAAATAGTCGTCTGCTGTTGTGTTATATTTTGCCTTCTCTCTGAATAAAAACATGTTTTGACAGCACTTTAGAATCATTTCCATTTCCAAAATGGAAGATAAAAAATAAACAGCAGACAACAAAATTTAATTCAGCATTGAAAGGGTTAAAATATCTGAAAAATTATGACAAACAATGCAGACCCTTGTTACAAGCCGGCTCATTGGGATCTACAGTGTTTGTAAATGTTGGCTGTATGGGCTGTAGGGTTGCACCAGTTAACCCTTAAACCACTATCTCATTTTTTTTGTCGTCTGCTGTTTATTTTTTATTTTCCATTTTTATGATCAAAAACATGCTTTGACAGCACTTTAGAATAATTTACAACATGCTTTGACAGCACTTCAGAATCATTTCCGTTGGAAATGATTCTGAAGTGCTGTCAAACCATGTTTTATTAAGAAATAAGGCAAGATATAAAAGCAACAGCAGACGACAATTGTTGTGAGTAGCGGTCTAAGGGTTAAAGGTGAATTTCACACGTATATAAATGGCTTATGTAACCATGACAACAGACATTTCAACAATGATTTCCCCAGAGCTTTAGATATTCATTCTTTAAAATGCCACATGAATTGAAAAGCCGGATTTATCGTGAGTTAAGCGACAACGTTATTAGATTTCAACCATGGGCCTCACTCATTAAACAAGTCAAAATGAACTAATTCACTCAGTCAATATTGAATAATGATCAAAAAACTGTTGTTGGTGATGAAATAGAAAACTTGTGAGTGACTGAGTGAGTCAGTTTGCCCAGTCAACAACTGAGCCATATAGGACAATGTGGAATGGACACACAACCCCAATCAATCATTTAAGAATCAATCAATTTGATTTGATGGTATTTAACGGCCCGTCAACAGCTGAAGTCATTTTAGGCCGGGTTAATGGGGTCGAATCCCATATGTTACCCACAACAGAGTCACTTAGCCCCACTACCTAAAAGTAATAGGATTAGTACTAATCATATTACTCTCAATCAATCAATCAAGCAAGCAAACAAACAAACAACCAGAAAATAACAATCAGCTTGGATACTAGTATTACAATACAATGTACCACATCATTCATGACTTGGCAATGACATATTTCATTATCTTAGTTTTCCCCCATCCACGCTAATAGATGATAATTCCAGCACAAAAATATTTACACAATTCCCTAACATTTGATTGGCCCGTAGCAAGTCTCTGTCCAAAATTTATATCCTAGTAAACTCCCACGCCGAACTACTTTCCGTAACCGTGAGGCGCAGTTAAAATAATTCTTAAGAAAACGGAAAATAAACACATTTTCTTGATGAATTTATTTCAAATGCTGGAATTATAAGGAATGAATGGCCTTTTTGTTGAATTTATCGGGGATATAAACTTGGAAAAGTCGCTGGAATACTGGACGAGGCCTTCCGGTCTTCATCCAGTATTCCCGCGACTTTTCCAAGTTTATACCCCGATAAATTCCACAAAAAGGCCATTCATTCCTATGATCATTCATTTAGTGATCGGCGATTCTCTGATCAATGTAGACATTGAGAGCGAGACGAATCCAAAAAATACTTAATGAAAATACAATACAGATAGAGTATTATTTTTATTAAGCTACAGCTTTTATTTGAAATTTGCAAAAAAATATTTATTTTATGAGCTTCACAAATAACTTTCAGTAATTGAACAAAGCCAATCCTGTTGCAGATTAAAAATAGTAATTTGTTTGCGTGTTGGCACTTCTGTAGGAGAATTAGTTTTGCAAAAACGTATTAGTTTGCTGCAGGGATGAATAGGAATTGTGTTGGGAAACAGGCAAATATCCGACTGTTGCCTTATAAACATAGAAATTAAGGCATCGTAGTAACCATAAATATTTGGACACACTTTGTTTTGGGAAACCCCTATAAAATAGGGGTTTCCCAAAACAAATTGTGTCCAAATACTGCATGATTTTGATATAACTCGGCACAACTATACAAACACTAAATCGTTGATTTTGGGAAAACATACCGTATATAGAGACAGTTTTTTTCTTCAGAATAAAGTAGTGTTTGCCCAAGGATTAAGAAGGGCATGGTGAAAGCCAGAAAAAAGGTATATTTAGCATGTAAAACTTTGAAAAAGGGGCACATTCAGTGTGCTAATTGTAGTGGAATAATGATGGGATTTTCCTAGTAAAACAAGAAATCAGTAACACTGATGGATATATCCATCAAACAACTTTAACGCAAAATAAAACTTTAAAGGTACATGCCCACTCATTACGCACAAAATGTTCTTTATATCAGAGACATCATCTGAGCCATGTTCTGACAAAATAAACATTCATTCACCATTACCCCACGTATTGATTAGCATTATTATACATTTTATATCATAAATAAAGTTCCACACTGATTTTCTTAAATTGTTAACAGACATTACTATTTATTCTCTGTATTTGTTTTTTGATGTGCAATGATCATACTTTATAATCTGTCAAAAATATTATTTTTTCAGGTGACGCATTTTTTAATTAGTATAAATAATTAAAAATTATCATGCCTCATTTGCCTGATTATAACCACCGTGAGTCACTATCAGTAAAATAAATATTAATAAATTATTATATCTGTATAGCGGGCACTCGTAATTTTTAGAACTGGTGGAATAGTGACACAAGTATACACTTATTTAATTCCTTTTAAGAACATTTTGTGCCTACTGAGTAGGCATGAACCTTTAATGCAAATTTCTAAAGGCATTTGACCTTGACTTAAAGAACAGAGGCTGCATGGGTGGGCTACAGGAAGAAACTATGGATGATAACAAATAAGCATATGAAGTTTCAAGCCAATCCGACTGAGGGTTGCAGAGATAGAAGAGTGCTGAAAACCTTAATGCAAATCTCGGTCAGACGGACATACAGACAGACAAATTTTTCTTTCAGGGTACATAAACACATAAACAGAGCGTAACTTATTGGAAGAGAAAAACCTTTTACTCGTTCATTTTGGAATTGATCGGAGGCATATAAGAATAACGCAATCAACATCATCATGTTCCCATGTCATGTACCAGTAACAGCGAGTGGGATGCTCGGATGAAAGGATTGTCATCCACTGTCAGTGTGCCAGAGCCGGTACAATGTTGCCGCTGATACGTGCCAAATTCCAGAGGCTGCCAGAGAGAAGAGAATCGGTCCACGGAAAAGTCCACAGGTAGTCGGATCAGTGTTTATAAAGTTTATAATACCAAAAAATAACAAGTGTTTGCAATTGCAGTTTTTATGCAGTCGATGGTTACAAAAATAATTGAACCTTAAAATGCTGATTTAAGTTTTGTCGTCTACTGGAGGGTGGTGGTGGTGGAATTCAAGAGTGTTCAAGTGTTCGAGAGCCAAAATAGTGCCACGGTGCCGTGGTGGTGTCTACGGCCGTGCTCAAGTAAGGCATGTGTGCAATATGAAGATATTAGCTGAAGGCAAACAGAAATTATAGGTGATTTGAGAAACTCTTACAAAAACTTAAAAAAAAAAAAAAAAAAAATGCGTCTGTCGAACGCGGATGCCACCTGCAGCATATTTGAGAAACTGTGACAAAGTGGTTAACCGAAAAGTGTGACGGACGGACGGACGGACGGACGGACACGGACGGACGGACGGACGGTTCTTACAGTACTATACTTATGTGGCTTATCACATGTTAAATATTAGCCACATAAAACGATTTTTAGCCACATAAAAGGATTTTTTAGGTGGCTAATTGTAACCAAACCTATCCTTTACTAAGTCCATAACCCTGTGGGGCTAGCCACATAAGTACCCTAATGTGTGCCCGGACGGACGGACGGACGGACGGACGGACGGACGTTCTTACGGTACTATACTTATGTGGCTTATCACATGTTAAATATTAGCCACATCGGACGGACGGACGGACGGACGGACGGACGGACGTCCGTTCTTACATTAGGGTACTTATGTGGCTTATCACATGTTAAATATTAGCCACATAAAACGATTTTTTAGGTGGCTAATTGTAACCAACACTATCCTTTAACAAGTCCATAACCCTGTGGGGCTAGCCACATAAGTACCCTAATGTGTGCCCGGACAGACGGACAGACGGACAGACGGACGGTCCAAACACTATAATAAAAACAGACAGACAGACGGACGGACGTACGTACGTACGATCAGTAGCGAGGGTAATTGTATTAATTGTATTAATGTGAAAAGATGTATCATTACTAAGTAATGCATGTGTGCAATATGAAGATATTAGCTGAAGGCAAACAGAAATTATAGGTGATTTTAGAAAACTCTTACAAAAAATAAATGGACAGACAGAGTGACGGACGGACGGACGACGGACGGACGGACAGGGTGAAACCTATAAGGCACCGCCGATTCTCAGTGGGGCCCTAATTATCGGGAAGAATATACACAACCACAATAAAAAAATTTTTGTCAGATTAACAATTGTATTTCCAACCTTCCAGTTTACGGAGATTGATGACCCGGTGCTGTGTAGCATAAATGCCAACCATAAATATTATTACCTCTGTTTCCGGTTCATGTCTGAAACCAGGAAATGAAATAAAAACACTTTTTAAAGCTATTTTCCGCTGTTAATCTGACATGTTGTGGTTGAAATGATCTCTATAAATAACATTATTATATTATAAAACAGTTGTCAATTATAACGTACACATCAGAATTTACTTAATATTTAAATGCACAGTACTGGGGCGCATAATAAACAAGGGCATCATTATTATGAAGCTAATCCCCTCACAGGTAGCCCTGAAAATAAACAAGAGGGCCATGATGGCCCTAACTCGCTCACCTGACTCCATGAACACCAGAGGAGAATGTGACATTGAGTTCATGTGTTTTAAAAAAAATTGTGCTATTTTTAGATGGCAGCCATCTTGGATTAGCGATGACCTCCGTTTTAACAACTGAAAAGGCTTCACCCATGGACCATAACTGTGAAGTTTGGCCACCATGGGCCAAGCGGTTCGTGTGAAGAAGAATTTTGAAATCTCTAATAAAAGAACGACCTTTTGACCTTTTGGTGGTCATCTTGGATGACATGACCATCCAATTTCAACAAAAAATGTACCAGAGTGATCGCCTCTCTGATACCTTCAATTTGATATAGACATGACCATATTCGGTGAAAAATAAAATTTGACCCCAATTTGACACCATGGGTCAGGCCCATTTTTGACCCCGGGGTCACCATTTTAACAACTTTGAAAGAGCATTCTACATCGATCATTCCTACCAAGTGTCGTCGAAATCCGGCTAGCGGTTCATGAGAAGAAGATTTTTTAAGAATTTATGCTATTTTTAGATGGCGGCCATCTTGGATTAGCGATGACCTCCATTTTAACAAATCTGAAAAGGCTTCACCCATGGACCATAACTTTTAAGTTTGGCTACCATGGGCCAAGCGGTTCATGTGAAGAAGAATTTTGAAATCTCTAATAAAAGAACGACCTTTTGACATTTCGGCGGCCATCTTGGATGACATAACAATCCGATTTCGACACAAAATGTACCAGAGTGATCGCCTCATTGATATCTTCGATTTGATATATAACATGACCATATTCGGTCAAATATAAGATTTGACCCAAATTTGACCCCACAGGCCACGCCCATTTTTGACCCCGGGGTCACCATTTTAACAACTTTGAAAGAGCAATGTACATCGATCATTCCTACCAAGTTTCGTCGAAATCCGGCTAGCGGTTCATGAGAAGAAGATTTTTTAAGAATTTATGCTACTTTTAGACGGCGGCCATCTTGGATTAGCGATGACCTCCATTTTAACAAATCTCAAAAGGCTTCACCCATGGACCATAACTTTTAAGTTTGGCTACCATGGGCCAAGCGGTTCATGTGAAGAAGAATTTTGAAATCTCTAATAAAAGAACGACCTTTCGACCTTTCGGTGGCCATCTTGGATGACATAACAATCCGATTTCGACAAAAAACCAGAGTGATCGCCTCATTGATACCTTCAATTTGATATATATGACAACCATATTCAGTTAAAAATAAAATTTGACCTCAATTTGACCCCACGGGCCACGCCCATTTTTGACCCCGGGGTCACCATTTTAACAACTTTGAAAGAGCAATGTACATCGATCATTCCTACCAAGTTTTGTCGAAATCCGGTTGGCGGTTCTTGAGAAGAAGATTTTTTAAGAATTTGTGCTATTTTTAGACGGCGGCCATCTTGGATTACGTAATGACGTCATTTTAACAATTTTGTAATCCCCCTACCTAAGGACCATGACCATGAAGTTTGGTGACTATAGGCCCAATGGTTACCGAGGAGAAGACGTTTGAAAATGTTCACGGACGACGACGACGGACGACGACGGACGACGGACACATTGCGGTAACAATAGCTCACATGAGCTTCGCTCAGGTGAGCTAAAAAATAAAAATAAAGAAAAAAACAACTTACAAAGCCTTCCAAACGAGGTGAACATAAGTCCTCAGTGACATTGACCTTGGGCGGTCGGATGTGGGTCATTTGCAAAACAAGGCACCATCCCTAGACACACATTGTGAGCAAATATTATTAAAATAATTTCATAAGTTATTGAAAATGAATGATGTTATTAACATGCGTACGCACACACATACGTACATGGACTAAAAAAGTGAAAGTGAATGGGTTTAACATCCCAACAACAGCTAAGATCATATAGACGCGGGACAACAGTTTAAAGTCTCATCCGAAAGACCAGTGGCATGGAAATGCTATAAAAACATTTTTTAATGCTTAAGGTGAGGTTTCAACCCACAACCTCTGGATTGGAAGTCAGGTGTTCTAACAACCCATCGCTACGAACATGGACTAATGCTATATCCGCTCTTGCCTACCGGGTTATTGAATAATACAGATATCATGGAATTACAAGAGTTGTCAGAAGACAAAGAAGCGCACCTGGTGGTGCTTTAGTTTAACAAATATCAAGAAGCTGTGTGAAAAGAAACAGAAATTATAACAAATATCCCCCAATGTTAAGTTTGCGAAAGCGCTAAGATTGTGACCTTGACCAGGGGTTAGCGGGGGTCTGTGAGTCGTGGATTTGGCATGGTAGTGAACCATTAGAGGAAGGGATGTGTAAAATATCAAGGAGAGCGATGAAATGAAATAGAAATTATAAAAAAACAAATTTTCCCCAACGTTAAATTTATGAAAGCACTAAGACTGTGACCCCTTGGGGTTAGCGTGGCTCTGAGGATCGTTGATTTGTCACAGCATGATAGAGAATCATTAGAGAATGACATGTGTGAAATATCAAAACTTTTGGGGAAAGGAAACAGAACTTATAACAAATTACCCCCAACATTAAGTTTGTGACGTTTGGTGAAAGGAAAAATAAATTATAACAAATTTCCCCCAAAATTAAGTTTATGGAAGACTGTGATCTTGACCTTGGGGTTAGTGAGGGTCTGAGCATCATGGATTTGTCACAGCATGATAGAGAATCATTAGACAAAGGCATGTGTGAAATATCAAAAGGTTTGGTGAAAGGAAACAGAAATTATAACAAATTTTCCCCCAACGTTAAGTTTTCGAATTTTTGACTACGCTTTCGCTGACTACGCTTTCGCTGACTTGTAACGACGGGGGTATGCCATAAACACTCCTTTCTTCGATAGGCATGCTAAAATATCATTTGGAAAATTTAAAAGGCTGCTGACCAAGGTAGTGGGGCGACCCCTGTTGCCCCCCTCCCATCTACCACATTATAAAGAGTCGATCTCCAGTGTATCATGTCTATGGTGGAACATGTTTTATTTGATTTTATGCGTTATATCGAGTATACAGTGGGGTCAGCGTGTAAGTGCACACACGAACGAACACGACAGGTTGGAACCAACCTGTCGTGTTCGTTCGTGTGTGGACTTACACGCTGACCCCACTGTATGGACCTTTGAAAATGCATTTTTTGGACGAGGTACTTGTACTGGTAATGTTTACATAACAGTAATGTTTATAATACCAAAAAAGAAACTAGCGTTCACAACACTAGTTTTGAGCAGACGATGGTTACTATAACAATTGAACCCTTAAATGTTGATTTAAATTTTGTTGTCTACTGTTTATTTTATATTTTCCATGTTTCTTCTCATCAAACACGTGGTTTAACAGCACTTGGAAATGATTCTAAAGTGCTGGCAAACCATGCTTTTATTGAGAAAGAAGACAAAATATAAAACAACAGCTGATGACAATTTTCTTTCCTGCATTCTAAGGGTTAATTTAATATAGTTAAATTAATTTAACTCTGCATGGTAGCGGTGAAAATGACATCCAACAAATTAGGAGTATTTTTTTTATATCTCTAAATATGTCTTGCAATTTCATTAATGAAATTCAATGATATATATATTCATGATATTTACACTGAGAAATAAAAGAAAACAATTTTTTAACTGTTTATAGCCTACAAGTTTCCCAGCATTCAAAGAGCTAATGAGTGTCTGGAATGGAAAACTATTCTATAAGTGGTATAGTGTTAACAATGCACCGCTAAAAAGCATTATGTTTCATAAATTCTACATCCTGGTAAAGAAATAGCGGATTTTTGTATCATCCAATTATCTCCCCTGTTTACCACACGCTGTGATCATATACAGTTGAATAAAACACAAACTACTTGGAATGTAATCAAACAAAATGGTAAGCTTGGCTGATACAGGACATTGTCCATTCGTTAACCCTTACACTGCTATCTTAATTTTTTGTCATTGAAATGATTCTGAAGTGCTGTCAAACCATGTTTTTATTGAGAAATAATGCAAGATATAAAAGCAACAGCAGACGACAATTTTTGTGTGTAGCAGTCTAAGGGTTAAAGGTACATGCCCACGCAGCAGGTTACACTGTACTACTAATTTTCATTTTCTGTCATGCCGTATATGAGCCATTTGTCTACCCACTAACGTGTTACTTTTAATTCCGGCGTGTGTTAATTGGTGTTAAATCGCATTTTATATGCCGCGACCAGAAAGGGTATTTTCTGACCTCGTGCTATTTTTACCAATATGCGTCACGTGACACGGTCAATCATATCACATCTTTGACATGCGCAGTGAAGTATCGGAATTTGAGAAGAAAAATCTCTGTTTGAGTCCAAATCTAAATCTCCACGTAACTCTTTCAATTTGGTGATCTGGTCGCCAATATTAACCACTCTCTCTCTCTGTACTACCTGTCCCTCAGACATTTCGCCTTTTTTTTGGCCGACGCCTTTTCATACAATTTCTGTCCTGGACGTTTCGACATGTTGATATTCTTGTTTACATATTGGGAAGCCTACTGGCGCGCGTAGTGTACTGCGCATGCGCACCGCAAGCCGTGATGTGAAAGTCGTCGTCCCCGCACATTATCAAAATAGACTGTTACCGCCGCGCGTCGCTAACAGTAAATTGATAATTAATAAATGATTATATTTGTATAGCGAGCACTCGTAATGTGACATAATTATACACTTATTTAATTCCTATAAAGAACATTGTGTGCCTACTGCGTGGGCATGTACCTTTAAGTCAACAACCACATATAATGAACACCTGAGCCATCACCTGAGACACAGGACCTTTAACCCTTAGAATGCGGGAACCAAAAATAGTCGTCTGCTGTTAATTCATATTTTGTCTTTTCTCTCAGTAAAAACATGGTTTGGCAGCATTTTAGAATAATTTCCATTGGAAATGATTCTAAAGTGCTGCCAAACCAAGTTTTTGATGAGAAAAATGGAAAAATAAAAAAGATTCACCAGACACAAATTAATTCAGCATTGTAAGGGTTAATAAGCAGGGCTACATCCAGTGCAAATGTAATTATCTGGAAACGCACACTGGCGATCTCAGAGCTCCAGATACGACGCATATTGCTGTATTTTACGCACTTAGTTTCTGCTGAACACGGATCAATTTTCAAAAGTGGGCGTACAAAATACTCACACAAAATTGAAAATACTCGTCAATTTTCAAACTGATCAGTAAAATGCTGTAATAAAGGTTAAAATTCACTTATTTGTGCTGAAAAAAAGAAAACACTGTTTGATTTTTGTCAGCTGAAATAATTTAATTTTCAACTTTTTGTTTTTGCTCATTGCTTCTCTATTTTTTTATCAGAAAAACATGTGATAAATTCTGTAGTACCGTAATCAATTTGCAAAGATAAAAATAATAAAAAAACATTGATTTTGAAATCAGGGGATACAATAATATTTAGACACAAAGCTTATCTGGAGTTCTGGCTCACTCATTATTCCCTGAACTTCGAACGATGGTGCTGATCTAATTACATGGCTGCTACGTGACAATATGTGACACAGGCCACCAAAACAACAATAAATGTCTTCTGGAATTTTCTGAACAGGGTAGTCCTAGATTCAGCAGTTAATTAATTTTTGTCGTCTGCTGGAAATGTTTTATTTTCAATATTTCTTGATAAAAACCTGTTTTGACAGCGCACTGGAGACGATTCTCATGTGCTGTCAAAACAGGTTTTTTTGTTAAGAATTAAGGCAAAAATGATAAACAGCAGACGGCAATTTTCGTCTCCCACGTAGTGAGGGTTAACCCAGAACGCTTGACTGCTACACTCAACAATTATCGTCTGCTGTTGCTTTTATATTTTGGAATTTTTCTCAATAAAAATATGTTTTGACAGCACTTCAGAATCATTTCCAATGGAAAATTAGAAAATAAACAGCAGACGACAACAAATTAAGATAGCGGTGTAAGGGTTAAAGGTACATGTCCACTCAGACATCATCTGAGACATTTTCTGGCAAAATAAACATTCATTCACCATTACCCCACATATTTTGCAGCTCAACTAAGTATAAATTTTCAACTTTATTACAGTATTTTCACTACTCAATTTGAAAATCAATGCACATTTTTCACAATTCTGTGAGTATTTTGTACTCCCACTTTTAATAATCAATGCATATTCTGCTAAAATAAGAGCGTAAAATACGCCAATACACACCTTATCTGGAGCTCTGTCATTATCAGACTGCGTGAGTGCAATCGATGATCAGCAGCTCCAGTGACCAGTAGTCGATTTCATCAAAATTGCAAAGTACATATACTTTTCTAGCAAAGTATACTTTGAGGAGTAATCATTTATTTTCCTGAAATGCATTATTTCATATAGAACTAACAAATGCATATATTTCATGATTAAAAGTATGCAGAATTATTATACTGAAGTTATTACATTATCACAGCCAAAATGGCTGTGATAATGTAATAAATTCAGTACAATAAAAATTAATAAATTTATCCTAAAATTGAAAATTTCTCCCTCAAAGTATACTTTGCCAGAAAAGTCTACTTTGCAATGTTGGTGAAATAGGCTACAGAAATGTCATAAGCCTCATTTCTCCAGTCACAATCACAGGCATTCAGTGAGTTTAGGCCTTCATCTTATGAACAAGGCTTCTAACTTTGGTCGGACATGACCTCCTATCATAACAAATTCTGTGATTTTATTAATGTTAATGTGAATATTTTGGCAGAAAGTAGACATGTTCATTTGAGAATTATTGTTATACCGATGAAAGCCGCAACACGTCGAATGCCTGTGCATTCAGTATAGCCGCAGATTGGGCAGTCTGATCAGTGACTACACTGGTCGCTATTTTTCCGCCAAAGCATTCTTTTCCACCATTAACAGATTTCAAGAAGTTGGTACCAAATCAAGATCTACAGTACTGTACCAAATTAAATAAGCGCCATATTGAAACGTCGTGTCGTATTTGTCTGGGAATACGAGTAATTCCGATTGTCCAATTACAAGAACCGCGAGTAGGTGACGAAGGGAATTGGAAGACATGTGACAACACGGAAGTAATAATAACTAGAACGGTTTGAGCCTCAAACATTGATTTCATGTGTAACTAAGCTTTAGCCCAAGGTGTAAACTATCGGTTGCAAAAAGAATTTCTGAAGTTTTAGAATGAACAGTCCAACATTATTGTGTTCGCATCATCACACCAATGTGGGGCCGGTTAGCTTAGAGGTAGAGCGATGGACTCGGAGCGAGGGATACCGGGTTCGATCCTCAGCCAAAGTTTTAGCTAAAGGACTGAAATATCGACTACAGCAAAAACAATTGAAATCGAATGATAAATAACGAAGCTGACGTCACATCCGTTTGCTCTATTTTGAAAACTTGAAAAAATATGTTCATCTTTGACATCGAACAGAGCCGTAAGTAGTCAAGATATAGCTCTGAAAATTATCATCTTTCATGCGGCCGACACTCACCTATCACCCTGACAAGAAATTATGTTGCTGACAGTACTGTACAAATTGGAAAACGTTTGTAAAGACCACCCGTTATCAGCCGAAATTCGGCAAAATCGTTGAAAAGTATGTACATTTTTCAACTTCAAATGCATATAGCTCTTTTATTTGAGCAGATAGCCGAAAATTGTCAGTGAACCTGAGATAGAGAATTTTGTCAGCTTTCCAATGCAAAAAAGAATTCTTGAAATCAGTTGGAAAATAAGGAAGTTATAGGAAGTATGACGTCACTTCCGTTTTCGTGGAAAGTAGCATTAAAAGATATCTGAAAATCTCTGAGTCTCGAGTCTCTGCTCACACTTGATCCGAATCGGCATGCAAAATTTGAAGTCGATCCGACCAGCGGTTTGGTGTAGATGGAGGGAGCCGGCCGTAAGTCAGCGGATGATTATTTTTCGATAGTTATCGCCCTTAAATTGCAGTTTACGCCATTTGTAAATACACCTAATAAAACGGAAATTAAATATGTGCAATATTCCGCCAGTGAAGTTTTCGTTTGTTTTTCACCATAGGCCGGGCACAAAGCGGGAAAGTTTTAGCTAAAGGACTGAAATATCGACCGCAGCAAGAAATTTTGAAATCTATTGATAAATAACGAAGCTGACGTCACATCCGTTTGCTCTATTTTGAAAACTTGAAAAAAAGACTTTCATCATTGACATCCAATAGAACCGGAAGTAGTCAAGATAGAGCTCTGAAAATTATCATCATTTATGCGCCTGACACTCCCCTATCACACTGGCAAGAAATTATGTTGCTGACATTACTGTACAAATTGGAAAACGTTTGTAAAGACCACCCTTTATCAGCCGAAATTCGGCAAAAATCGTTGAAAAGTATGTACATTTTTCAACTTCAAATGCATATATATAGCTCTCTTATTTGACTAGATAGCCGAGAACTGTCAGCAAGTCCGAGATAGAGAATTTTGTCAGCTTTCCAATGCAAAAAGGATTTTTGAAATCGGTTGGAAAATAAGGAAGTTATAGAAAGTATGACGTCACTTCCGGTTTCGTGGAAAGTGGCATTAAGAGATTTCTGAAAATCTCTAAGTCTCGACTCACACTTGATCCGAATCGGCATGCAAAATTTGAAGTCGATCCGACCAGTGGCTTGGGCTGTAGACTGAACGGCTGAATAAAAAAAGAAAAAAAAAAAAAAAAAACCCAACGAAAACCTATTGTTTTCAGCTGAAAGCCGCCTCAAACCTAATTAAAGTGGCTGTGTCTAAAAGACAATGTTACCAGAGCTCCAGATAAGGTGCGTATTGGCGTATTTTACGCACGTATTTTAGCAGAATACGCATATGTTATCAAAAGTGTGAGTACAAAATACTCCCAGCAATGTGGAAATACGCATTGATTTTCAACTTGAGTGGTGAAAATACCGTAATAAAGTTGAAAATTTACTTGAAAACAGTGTTTGCTTTTTGCAGCTCAAATAAGTGAATTTTAAATTTGTTTTATTTTTTATCATTTACTTCCAATTTAATAATGAAGAAAATCAATAATACATTTGTAAAAGTAAAACACACATTGAATTTGAAATATGGGGGTATAAATACTTATCTGGAGCTCTGTGTTACATTGACACATGTGCATCAAATATACCCACATGCAGAAAATGTCCAAATATTTAAAACTTTCAACACTACAGACACAGAGGCGTCAGAAGTGAATTAATATTGGGATGTGAATTTCGACCCGAGTGAAGCGAGTTAGTGCTAGGGGGTCCGGGGACATGCTCAGAGCTCCAGCTAAGGTGCGTAATTTGATCAACTTTGGGGAGACTTTCGTTATTTCATTGCCAAAATTGGCAAGTTGGGAGTGATTTAGAATCATCTCGATGAGACAATTCTAAAGCAATCCCAATTTGCCATTTTTCGTGAAGAAATAAGAAAAATACCCAGAAAATTTGGTCCAATTACGCACCGCATCTTAACTGGAACTCTGGCATGCTCCATGGACATCTTTTGAATTCTAGATGCCATTTCCGCCATTCTGCCGCATTTAACCCATTAAAGACGGGATACACTTTTAGTAGTATGAACCTTTTGAGAGAAAAATATCCCTATTTTCTTTATATCCTTTCGAAAGTGTATGTTGTTACCACTCATTTGAACCGTCTCAACGAGACGGTTCAAATGAGTGGTAACAACATATACCTTTATCGATGGATGAACAAAATAATGAGATTTTTTCAACAAAAATCGGAGTATCCTCAGCATGAAATGGGTTAAGAGACACCTTCTATTTTTGGTCCAAATATTGGGGTGGCATTTGAGATAGGCCTGTATTGTAAAATGAACTAACAGTCCCTTTTCATCGAGAGACACCGCACGTACTGCATGACACTGCGAACTGCGCCATGTTTTATGCATGTCCCAAGGAAACAATGGCCATTACTGCAAGTCTCAGCAACATTGATGAATGCCATCACAGGCCAATGTCTGGGGACTAGCTTTCCTGATATCTTCATGAACTGAGAAGCTGCACGTTTTCCGCTTTATAGGCAATGACGGATCGTAGTAAGTTATCTCCCTTTGAATTTATTTATAGAAACCCGGTCCAAATTGTATATTTTATGGCATTATTGTTTGTAAACAGGGCGAATGTAGCTTGATTTGTTCTGAAAAGTAACCACTAGTGATTCCGACTAGTGTTGTTCCAAATCATCCTACATATCTGTGCAATCAGATCTGCGACTGCATTATTTGTCAAATTCATATTTTCACACTTACTAATGTTATTGCAATCAGTGTAGATTCAGATCAGACTGCACAGGTGTACAGTCTGATCTGGGTCTACTCTATTCGCAAAACTCAATGTTTGTGCTATTCAGTAAGAAATAAACACTAAAATATAGCATAGGGCCAGATCTCTATAAATAGATTTGCAAAGGAAAATAACTAGCTACGATCCCTCATTGATTGCTCTACACATACATATATATCACTACATTGCAGTCAATGGTTTTATGTTTTTGTAAAGTATGTATTAGAACATTTCTTTGGTCACCTCTCCATGAAGCAGGAAGTAAAAAAGAATTCTTCAAATGCAAATTTGTAAATACTACTCAATCATAACTATTATGCAATGCAATGTAATGTAAATTTGTAAATACTACTCAATCATAACTATTATGCAATGCAATGTAATGTAAATTTGTAAATACTACTCAATCATAACTATTATGCAATGCAATGTAATGTAAATTTGTAAATACTACTCAATATAACTATTATGCAATGCAATGTAATTTAAATTTGTAAATACACAACTAACTATTATGCAATGCAATATGAAATTTGTAAATACTACTCAATCATAACTATTATGCAATGCAATGTAATGTAAATTTGTAAATACTACTCAATCATAACTATTATGCAATGCAATGTAATGTAAATTTGTAAATACTACTCAATCATAACTTTATGCAATGCAATGTAATTTAAATTTGTAAATAACTCCAATCAAAAATATTCTATTGCAATTGCAATGTAATGTAAATTTTGTAAATACTAACTCAATCATAACTATTAAGCAATGCAATGTAATGTAAATTTGTAAATACTACTCAATCATAACTATTATGCAATGCAATGTAATGCAGAACTGCAGAAATGTTTGTGTCTAAAGAGTATTATACCCCCATATTTCAAATTCAATGCATATTTTACTTTTACAAATGTATTATAGATCTTCTTCCTTATTAAATAGGGAACAAATGATAAACTAGAAATGTGACCTGCTGGCAGCCAAAGAAAACAAGGCATATTTAAATTATAAGCCATTTACACGAGCGTTAAGGTTTCGAACGCACCAAGTCTGTGACCTTGACCCTGAGCTTACCGGAGGTGGGACGAATTTGGATTTGTCATAGGGCGGTAGAGGACCATTAGAGCAATGCATGTGTGAAATGTGAAGCAGATCCGAGCAAGGAAATTATAAGCCATTTACTCGAGCGTTAAGGTTTCGAACGCACCAAGTCTTGTGACCTTGACCCTGGGCTTAGCGGGGGTGGGATGAATGTGGATTTGTCACAGGGCGGTAGAGGACCATTGGAGCAATGCGTGTGTGAAATGTGAAGCAGATCCGAACAAGGAAACAGAGTCAGAAATTATAAGCCATTTACCTGAGCGTTAAGGTTTCGGGACAGATGTACGGACGCCGGCCGGTAACACTATATGCCTCCCTCACCATTCAGTGGCAGGGGGCATAAATAAAAATCACTTATTGGACCTGCAAAAAGCACTTTGCTATTTGCAGCTCAATTAAAGGTACATATACCCAGTCAGTAGGCACAAAATGTTATGTATATCAGAGACATCATCTGAGACATTTTCTTGCAAAATAAACATTCATTCACCGTTACACCACGTATTGATTGTCATTATTTTATATCAGAAGTAAATTTCCACACTGATATCAGGGGCGATAACCGTGTTTCCTTAACATGTTAACAGACATTACTATTTATTCATATTTTGATGTGCAATGATCATTCTTTATAATCTGTTGAGAACATTATTTTTTCAGGTGACACATTTAACTAGTATAAATAATTAAAAAATATCATTTGCATATGAAAATAGCCGGATACCACCGCGCGTCATTAAAATTATCAGTAAAATAAATATTACTAAATGATTATATCTGTATAGCGGGCACTTTTAAAATTGGTGAAATAGTGCCACAATTATACACTTATTTAATTCCTATAAAGAACATTTTGTGCCTACCAAGTGGGCATGTACCTTTAAGTAAATTTCAACTTTATTACAGTATTTTCACTACTAAATTTGAAAATCCATGAGTATTTTGTACTCCCACTTTTGATAATCAAATCAATGCGTATTCTGCTAAAATAAGTGCTTAACCCTCACTACGCGGTAGACGAAAATTGTCGTCTGCTGTTTTTCAGTTTTGCCTTACCGGTAATTCTTAAAAAAAACACCTGTTTTGGCAGCACATGAGAATCGTCTCCAGTGGAGACGATTCTCATGCGCTGTCAAAACAGGTTTTTATCGAGAAATATTGAAAATAAAACATTTCCAGCAGACGACAAAATATAATTCAGCGTAGTAAAGGTTAAAATACGCCAAGATGCACCTTATATGAAGCTCTGTGTAATGCAATGTGTTGTAATGGACTTAAAGGTATGAACATTGAACTGTGTAACACAGGGAACTTGCTGTCCTGACTATACACCCACCCACTGGTGACACGTGATTTCCGAATTTAAACCTTTCACCCCTAAGTAACTGGAATGGATTTCTATAATGTTAATTTCCGGACCAATCCAATCGTCACAAAATGATTTTCTGACTAGTCCATTTACGAAAAGGGGGTGTTTTTTGGGGCGATTTGGCATTGAAACAATTATTCTTTGTTCTTTTTCTATCATGATCATTTTTGCATTCCTTCCTATCTGCTCTGTAAACAGTCTGAAAATGATATTGGAGGAATGCATCGTATCGTCTGCATACATCACACAACAGAGAATTGAAAAACTCTCAAATTATGCGCATGCGCAGTGACAGATACAAGCCCCCGCGCGACGTTTGACGTTTTAAACAACTTGTGGACATAGTTAGGGGGAATGTTTTCAGCAAATTTTACTAAAATGTTTACTGTGGCGATATATTATTCACACTGGCATGGAAACAGCAAGCACCTGAGTGACTTAGATGGGTTCTTTGCAAAATTGGATCAAATGAATGTGTTTAATTAACAGCTATTTTCATTTGTCCGATAAATTGATTGTTCGGATAATTGGTATGACCCCTGTACTCCTAATTCATTTGGCGGATATTTTCGCCGCTAGCATGCAAAGAGTTAACAAACCTTTCAAGCATGAAACATAAATGCCCCGCAGTGACAGATTGGAGAAACTCTAGCAAACTTCTGAATCAGACACACACACGGACAAATACACAGTCAAAATACTTATATTCCCCCCTAGCTGAGCTCTACCAAGACAGGGCGGCATAAAAAAATTAACAGCAAAATTTATTAGTATCCCACATAGAACCAGTTAATCCAAGTCAAATCAAATGTGGTTTTATTACTTAATCCTTTCACCCCTAAGTAAATGGAATGTATTTTGATATGTTAATTTTGCAACCAATCCAACCGTCACAAAATGATTTTCAGCGTAGTCCATTTATGAAAAGGGGGTGTTTTTGTTCTCAAAAATATAACAAGAGGACCATGATGGCCCTAATTCGCTCACCAGACTCCATGAACACCAGAGGAGAATGTGACATTGAGTTAATGTGTTCTAAAAAAATTATGCTATTTTTAGATGGCGGTCATCTTGGATTAAGCGATGACTCTCATTTTACCAAATCTGAAAATGCTTCACCCAAGGATCTTAACGTATTATGAAGTTTGGCCAGCATCGGCCATGTGGTTCCTGAGAAAAAGACGTTCAAAATCTCGAATAAATGGACCTTTTGGCGGCCATCATGGATGACATAATCATCCGATTCTGACAAATATTGCACCAGAGCAATCACCTCATTGATACCTTCAATTTGATATATGACATGAGCATATTCGGTCAAAAATAAAATTTGACCCCAATTTGACCCCAAGGGCCATGCCCATTATTGACCCCGGGGTCACCATTTTAACAACTTTGAAAGAGCATTGTACATCAATCATTCCTACCAAGTTTCGTCGAAATCCGGCTAGCGGTTCATGAGAAGAAGAATTTTTAAGAATTTATGCTATTTTTAGACGACGGCCATCTTGGATTAGCGATGACCTCCATTTTAACAAATCTGAAAAGGCTTCACCCATGGACCATAACTTTTAAGTTTGGCTACCATGGGCTAACCGGTTCATGTGAAGAAGAATTTTGAAATCTCTAATAAAAGAACAACCTTTTGACCTTTCGGCGGCCATCTTGGATGACATAACTATTCGATTTCGACAAAAAATTCACCAGAGTGATCGCCTCATTGATACCTTCAACTTGATATATAATATGACCATATTTGGTCAAAAATAAAATTTGACCCCAATTTGACCCCGGTTTTTTTTTTCCATTTTTGACCCTGGGGTCACCATATTAACAACTTTGAAAGAGCATTGTACATCAATCATTCCTACCAAGTTTTGTCGAAATCTGGATGGCGGTTCTTCAGAAGAAGATTTTGAAGCATTTGTGCTATTTTTAGACGGCGACCATCTTGGATTACATAATGACGTCATTTTAACAATTGTGTATTCCCCCTACCTAAGGACCATGACCATGAAGTTTGGTGACTATAGGCCCAATGGTTACCGAGGAGAAGACGTTTGAATATGTTCCTGGACGACGACGACGGACGACCGACGGACGACGACGGACACATTGCGGTAACAATAGCTCACATGAGCTTCGCTCAGGTGAGCTAAAAAGTACAGATCCTGATGAGACGAGCCGGCTCATCTGGATCTAAACTATTTGCCAATACCACTATACAGGCCTTATAATGGTGTTGAACGGGTTAATTTACATTTCATATTCAGATAGTTTCAAAAATGTGTAAATAACAAAATACGGCATTAAAATTAAGAATCATATTGTTTTACGTCATTTTGTCGCAATTCGCAGAGTAGCAAAGTTACAGTCAATAGCTTGACATTATATTAAAGGTACATGCCCACCCAGTAGGCACAAACTGTTCTTTATATCAGAAACATCATCTGAGACATTTTCTGGCAAAATAAACATTAATTCACCTTTATCCCACATATTGATTGGCATTATTATACATTTTATATCAGACAAAAATTTACATGTTAACGGACATTACTATTTATTCTCCATATTTAATTTTTGATGTGCACTGATCATACTTCATAATCATAAATATTACTAAATGATTACCGTATATCTGTATAGCGGCACTTGTAATTTTTAAAACTGCTGGAATAATGACACAATTATACACTTATTTGCTTCCTAACATTTTATGCCTACTGAGTGGGCGCCTACTGAGCGGGCATGTACCTTTAATGTCAAAAAACTTTAACGAATCAGCGTCGCGCATTGTCACATGGAGCTAATGTAATGTACTGGGATATATACACAATACGTTGAATGGGAATTTCCATTATGAATTTATGGACAGTGTAAATATTCTGGTACAGTGAAACCTCTCTAAACCGGACACCCGTGAGAGATAAATGCCCCCTGGTATCCGGCTTAGAGAGGTTTCACTGTAAATCAGTCATTTGATCATTCCGAGCCATAGTAATTGTGTGCCATGCGATCACATACAGACAAAATCACCTGAGATGCATGTATATGACCAAGAAACTCATCAAAAATAAGATCACATGTGTTTTCTTGTTGTCCGGTTTAGAGAGGTTCCACAGAAAAAATCATTGAAAAACATGGTTGGGTCCAATAGAGTACCGGTATATATAACAGCCCATACAGCTGTGTGTACAGTGGGGTCAGCGTGTAAGTGCACACACGAACGAACACGACAGGTTGGAACCAGGTTGATCCCACTGTATTTCATGTATAAAAAAAAAATGTAAATATTTTTCTGCATTTTTTCTCATTTCGCATCAAAAGTGTATGTTGTTACCACTCAGTTGAACCGTCTCGGCGAGACGGTTCAACTGAGTGGTAACAACATACACTTTGGGTGGGTAGCGAACCAACCTGTCGTGTTCGTTCGTGTGTGGACTTACACGCTGACCCCACTGTAGATCACTATAATTTTCCTAAATACAAGAGTTGCCTATGATATATTTATCGAGGGGAGTCTAGGTGTCACACAGCGAGGTAGCAATTTGTTTCTATAATTCTCCATGCTGCTGAAGTAGACGTCATGGAATTTCGATCAAATCTCCTCTCCTGCTAATTGTGCTGTGTTATAGCAATTTACCTTAATCTCCGCCTGCAAGTTCAATGGTCTAATATTACCACAGGAAACACAAAAAACAACACATGTCATTCATGTGTGAAATGTGAATCCCAGCTCGAGGCCAGACAATGTCACGGTGATGATGCAATTCCGAGACTGCAATGTTAGTGTGTTACCATAGTTTTGCCAATTTCCCCGTCTGTTTATGCAGTTTGTCAATTTGTATATGTAGGCCAGAGCTCCAGTTAAGGTGCGTAATTTGACCAACTTGGGGTGAAATTTTGTTATTTCTTCATCAAAAATGGCAAGTTGGGAGTCCTTTAGAATCGTCTCATTGAGACGATTCTAAAGCACTCCCAACTTGCCATTTTTGATGGAGAAATAAGAAATTTACCTCCAAATTACGCACCTTAACTGGAGCTCTGATGTAGGCTCTCATGTGATGGGACAGATTAGGAAAACTCGAAAATGTGTTCATAGAACACGGATATCCCCCTATATATACGTCCCGGGTTTTAACACTGGTACACAGAAATGAAATCCATGATGTTAACCCTGAATAGACCGCTACTCACAACAATTGTCGTCTGCTGTTGCTTTTATATTCTTGCCTTATTTGTAAAAAAAACATGCTTTGACAGCACTTCAGAATCATTTCCAATGGAAATGATTCTGAAGTGCTGTCAAAGCATGTTGTAAATTATTCTAAAGTGCTGTCAAAGCAATTGTTTTTGATGATAAAAATTGAAAATAGAAAATAAACAGCAGCCGGCAACAAAAACATTATGATAGCGGTCTAAGGGTTAAGTTCATTAAACTCTAGGTCTACGTCCCGATAGATCTGAGAATCAGACACCACTAATCACAACTCAATATTACATTTCACATCGGCCAGCCCACTTGATTTGTGACAACATACTTTTAATGGGGTTTCTAAAAACAGCATCGGGAAGACATTGACAAAATGTACGGAAATCGACTTTTGAAAGTTGGTGGAATTATTCCGCATTGGCTCCGAAAATTTCACCAAATTTACGTTATCATATACAGCGAAACCTCTCTAAACCGGACACCCTGGGGAGGTCCCAGGGTGGCTGACAGAAGTTTCACAGTAAATTAGGCATTTGATCATTCTGAGCCGTAGTTGTGTGCTATGCGATCACGAACAGACATTATCACCTGCGATAAATTATGACCAAGAAACTCATCAAAAATAAGGTCACAGGTGTTTTATTGGTGTCCGGTTTAGAGAGGTTCCACTGTACAAATTATTCGCAACCGACAGGAAGAAATTTCCATGGATCAGATCCATATAAATGTCAAAGTAATAGTCAGTGACCAGCCAATGTCGGGTCTAATATTTCTCCTGGCCTCAGGCACGTTCTTAGAGACATTCAGTTTATATTGCGGCTTGCTGGCATGGAACTATAAATTTACAGTGGAACTTCTCTGAATCGGACACCAAGAAAACACCTGCGATCTTATTTAATGTCTGTTCGTGATCGCATAGCACATAATATGGCCCAGAATAATCAAATGCCTGATTTACAGTGAAACCTCTCTAAGCTGGCACCGAGGGAAGCACCAGTGAGATGAATCGAATGTCATCATATACAGCTAGCTGATTGAATGGAGTGAATCAACATGGTCTAGCAGAGCTCCAGATAAGTTTTGTATCTAAAGAGTATTTTACTCCCAGATTTCAAATTAATTGCGTATTTTACATTTACAAATGTAGTATTGATTTTCTTCTTTATTAAATACGGAATCAAAATCAAACACATTAATTTTAAAAATTCACTTAGTTGAGCCGCAAAAAGCAAACAGTGCTTTTTGCAGCTCAACCAAATAAATTTTCAACTGTATTACAGTATTTCCGCTACTCAATTTGAATCAATGTGTATGTTCACATTGCTGTGAGTATTTAATACTCCCACTTTTGATAATCAATGCGTATTCTGCTAAGATAAATGCGGAAAATACGCCAATATGCACCTTATCTGGAGCTCTGGTCTAGAATTCCAATCTAACTTCAATGTTTTCTCATAAAGTATTCATCTACAGTTAATAAATATGACGTCAATCAATGCAGCAGACTTTTTCTCTCCAAGAATCAGTGAATAATCGTGCTATTCACATAGTTCATATAATATAAATATCTTTGCGTTGTAATCATATTGTACGTATTCAACTTGACAATATCACCAATAACGCAGCTTCTTGTATCGAGATCATAATTTGTGGCTGTGACTGGAGAAATTGGGCTTGTGGATTTTGTAACCAGTGTAGATCCGATCAGAGTGTGCACCTGCACAGTCTGATCCGGATCTGCACTGGTTGCGATTCTATCTACGAAGCAAAATAGATCTATTTCATGCTATTTGATCATGAGCTACACAGGCCCAATTTCTCCAGTCACAGCCACATTTTATCACATCATCTGACAAGTCTGTTAGTGTAACAAGCAGATGTTATAGGAATGAATGGCCTTTTTGTGGAATTTATCTGGGTATAAACTTGGAAAAGTCGCGGGAATACTGGATGAAGGCTGGTAGGCCTCGTCCAGTATTCCCGCGACTTTTCCAAGTTTATATCCCCGATAAATTCCACAAAAAAGGCCATCTATTCCTTATAATTCCAACATTTTAAATAAATTCATCAAGAAAATGTGTTTATTTTCCGTTTTCTTAAGAATTATTTTAACTGCGCCTGACAGTTAGTTCGGAAAGTAGTTCGGAGTGGGAGTTTACTGGGATATAAATTTTGGACGGAGACTTGCTACGGGCCAATCAAATGTTAGGGAATTTTGTAAATATTTTTGTGCTGGAATTATTAGCCGGTATTGTCATCATAGAATGAAGACATTTATGAACCCTAGCACCCCTACGTAACTGGAATACTTTTGATAATGTTAATTTTGCAACCAATCCAATCGTCGCAGACTAGTCCATTTATGAAACTGGGGCGTGTTTGCTCTCAAAAATATGAAAATTATTTACAAAATGTGCAGATCCTGATGAGACTAACGAGCCGGCTCATCTGGATCTGCACTTTTTGCATAAACCGCTATAGCGGGATTTCGGGTTCAAAGGGTCAAAGTACTGTAATGATGCTAATAGACACCCATGCTCTAATAAGCTCCGACCCCCCAGTTTTGATGTTGAAAATAACCCGCTTTAACATAACAGCCCATATATGATGGGGATGTGATGTTAACCCTTAGACCGCTATCTTATTTATTTCGTCAAAAACATGCTTTGACAGCACTTTAAAATAATTTACAACATGCTTTGACAGCACTTCAGAATCATTTCCATTGGAAATGATTCTGAAGTGCTGTCAAACCATGTTTTTATTGAGAAATAAGGCAATATATAAAAGCAACAGCAGACGACAATTGACGTGAGTAGCGGTCTAAGGGTTAATTATTTCCGTCATTTATGGCTGGATACACTTGAGGAAGCAACATGAAATGATTCCACCTCCCAGGGTCTATATGTGATAGATCACAAGCAGAATTCACCAAATACTTATAAAACCAGCGTAGACCCATATCAGCTTGAATAGCTGTGCAGTTTGATCAGGTCATCTTTACTTACTGTTTGGACATTAAACCCATTTGGTAGGCTTATAATGACATATTTAAATTGTTATCACAGTGTCGCAGCCAATCTGTTTAAACCATTTTGTCAGGAAGGAATCGTATATTGAAAGCTGAGAAAATTAGAAAAAAATCTCATTGACAATTTTATTAGCAATATTACAACTTAATGACGCATGAAATAGAAAACATGGAAACACTATTACTTTGCATAGATGAAATGAAAGCTAATCGGATGATGAACAGTGTCCATTTATTGGGTGTTTAATAATAATAAAGGTCATATAATAAGTATGTACTTGAATATTGGCCTTGCTCATAAAATGAAAAGAACACTGAAGTTTAAAACTAAACATAAAACGTTATTTACATGATCAAGGCTTGAAATTTAATTGCCAAATTATTAATTAGTTTGAAACGTGCAAAACATTCTATGACTTCAAAATCATTTATCAAATTAAAGTCTTTATCTTCCAATCTTCTAATGACATTAGGTGTAAAGTTTGTAAAGTTTGTATGATGAACTGATGGGGTGTCAACTACGGTGAAATATATTCTCTGTAACACACGGATGATGCCCGTGTGGAAGATTTTCATTTGCTCTCAAAAATATGAAAATTACTTACAAAAAGTGCAGATCCTGATGAGACGGCTAGTTACAAGCCGGCTCATCTGGATCTGCACTTTTTGCATAAACCGCTATAGCGGGATTTCGGGTTCAAAGGGTCAAAGTACCGTAATGATGCTAATAGACACCCATGCCCTAATAAGCTCCCACCCCCCAGTTTTGATGTTGAAAATAACCCGCTTTGTCAGGCGACAGCCCATATATGATTGGGATGTGATGTTATGTTATGTTATGTTATGATAAAATTGTTACAATTTGACACAATTAATCAGAGCTCTTAAGGTGCGTAATTTGACCAACTTGGGGTGAAATTTTGTTATTTCTTCATGAAAAATGGCAAGTTGGGAGTCCTTTAGAATCGTCTCATTGAGACGATTCTAAAGCACTCCCAACTTACCATTTTTGATGGAGAAATAAGAAATTTACCTCCAAATTACGCACCTTAACTGGAGCTCTAAATTAATTCTGGAAAACACATAATAAATGTATGGTTTCCAACAACAAAATATGTCTCACTGTTTAGGGCTAGTATGATTGTACAGGTCTGTCACAACAATGATGTATTTGGATACAATTTATTTTGGGAAACCCCTATTTCAATTGTGTCCAAATATTTAGGGTTATTACAGTAATTATGTTGCGAAATCAGCAAAAAGCAGAATAATAGGCCTTTAGTGTGCTTTGCTTTTTGCGGCAGCTTCTATTTCTGAACCATTTTACCATCCCTATATCCCTTTGCTTTTCATAAATGCTTACATGCTAAGTTTGATTACAAAACATGGCCAAAAAGGTAGATTTTGAATTGAAACAGCGGCACAAAACTCTGGATGAATCAGAGGTGATACCAAGTACATCTATGAAGACTAGCAAACTAGATGGAGGTTGCAAGAAAAGCAAAAAAAAAATCAGATTTTTGTAGTCTTCCTTGAGGGAAATACTAAATACCAGTAGTACACCTTTCACTATCATGGAGTATAATATACATGGAACTGGTTACTGCAATAACCATAACATTATAGGAATGAATCGCCTTTTTGTGGAATTTATCGGGGTATAAACTTGTAAAAGTCGCGTTTATCCCCGATAAATTCCACAAAAATGCCATTCATTCCTTATAATTCCATATAAATTCATCAAGAAAATGTGTTTATTTTCCGTTTTCTTAAGAATTATTTTAACTGCGCCTGACGGTTACGGAAAGTAGTTCGACATGGGAGTTTACTGGGATATAAATTTTGGACAGAGACTTGCTACGGACCAATCAAATGTTAGGGAATTGTGTAAATATTTTTGTGTTGGAATTATCTGGCATGGAACTGGTTACTGCAATAACCATAACAATTTGGACACAATTTATTCTGGGAAACACAGAGAATACATGGTGTCCCAGAGCAAAGAGATTCAAATATTTAGGGTGTATATGGTTGTCTTACAATGCATGTACTTGGATACAATTTGTTTTGGGAAACCCCAAGGGGTTTCCCAAAACAAATGGTATCCGAATATTTAATGTTAATACGTTAATACTTACTTTATATATAACATCACAGACAATTGCCACCACACAATCATAGTAGCGTCTCGAAATCTTCATTGTTTGGCAAGGAATCTAGGGAATCAAAATCATCATCGTAATCAAACTCAGTCTGAGCTATTTGGTTGTGCTTGTATAGACAAGGGTTCGTGAAACCTTTCACATTTCCAGACATACACTCGGAATCGTCATTGTCCGAATCTTGATCGATGTTACCAATGTTCTCGGACATTTCCGATAACTCTTTAGCATTACACTGCGGAGTATCGGTAGGAATCGTGTTATTAAAGCGCGAGTAATCGATCTGATACTGGCCGTTCTCCTTTTGGAACGTCACAAGCCGTTCAAATCGGTGTCCCCAAAGTATTTCGCCTGGGAGGTATGAGCTGCGAGCTTGCGTCGTCATACCAGTCGACTCAACAATACCTTCTAGGATGACAATGAATTCAAACTGCTCCTTATGAAGGTCCTCCGGTGACATTTCCCAGAACGGGCTGGCTGAGTTTATTTTGTGCACGATTATCACAGGCCATACGAGGAACACACGATCCAGTCCCTCGTCAAACCCTAAGTTTACATCGAACTGATATAGAGGCAGAACCTCCCCTTCTGTTGTCACTTTCTTCTTTATCACGACTGCGCGAACATGCGCCTCCACGATATGTGATTTCCTCATGTCTCCTACTCGGAATAACAAACACAACTCGCCGTCTTGCTTGCATATACATGCATTCTTGCTAAACATTAGCGTCTCTGCACGTTTTTTCGGTCGGGATAATTTCGCGAAAACAATACCGGTCATCATTGCTTGACATATCACCCCGAAACACGACTGGATCATCATCAGGGTTATCGCCTCCGTACACTCCTCCGTAGTGTGCCGGGAACCGTAACCAATCGTATGTTGTGTTTCTATGGAAAACAAAATGGCCGACGTGAATGACTTTACCTGCATCACACAGGGTTTAAAGTTCGGCTTCGCTTGGTTTTCTTCATCCAAATCACCATGTGAGAAGCAAATTAGCCACCAAACGAGTGCGAATATCATCCAACTAGAAATAAACGCTAAAGCAAATACCAAGAGATTATACCTCCATTGAATATCAACCAAAGTTGTAAAGATATCTGCCAAATATCTCCGTCTTCGTTTTCTAATATTTGCCTGTGTGATGTTCACCTCACCATTTTTATACACGAGTCTCCTACGCAGACGTTTTGAATAATGCCTATCAGCACGTCGCGACACCACCACTGGTCCCGTTTTGTTCATATTTGGGTGGCTCTTGGCAACAAATTCCGCGAATGATTCCTGCGACCTGCGATCGGGTTCGATATTATATTTTGTGGGTCCGGTTTCAAGCAGGTCCGGTTCCCCACTAGCGATGCCGTTTGGCGGACCTGTCGTCGGGTATCCGTATCCAGTTTCCATGACGACCATTCGAAGTAGACGGAAAACAAGCTCCAATCCGTGTGCCACTCCAGTCTGCTTAAGCTCCCGGTTGAGTGGAGGCTCCACGATTCTGCAGCAGACGCAACAGTAACAGCAGACGCAACGTTGGCAGCAGATGTGACAGTGGCAGCAGACGTGATGTTAGCAGATGGACACAGGACAACTGAAACAATAAGTTAAAACCCTTACAATGCTGAATACATTTTTGTCGTCTGCTGTTTATTTTTATTTTCCATTTTTCTCACCAAATGCATGCTTTGACAACACCATAGAATCATTTCCAATGGAAATGATTCTAAAGTGCTGTCAAACCATGTGTTTATTGTGAAAGAAGACAAAATATAAATGAACAGCAGACGATAATTTTTGTTTCCTGCATTCTAAGGGTTGAGAAATCATGCACTGTGAGTATAAAACGTAGTGAGCTTGTACTCCATTCTCATGTTCCAGATCAGAAAGTTTGATTGGTCGAGGCTGAGCTGTGCGCAGTCATGGCCAACCAAACTGCCCGATTTTGAGTACCAATTTCAAGAATGTAATCAAAATGTTCCTGTGAATCAGTATCGGTACAACTAGCATAGATTTTAAGTATGAACAGAATAGAAATACAGAAAATATGTTTGCGTAACCTCACTCT
This sequence comes from Conchocele bisecta, assembly GCA_029237695.1. Classification (NCBI taxonomy): domain Eukaryota; kingdom Metazoa; phylum Mollusca; class Bivalvia; order Lucinida; family Thyasiridae; genus Conchocele; species Conchocele bisecta. Next base: position 74,406,027 of record CM055267.1, on the reverse strand, counting down.
GCTGATATATCCCACAGAGAAAAGAAATGTCAACTAGGCTTGCCTGGTGAACAATATATTGCCAATAATGTAGAAATAATACATTTTCTTATGTCATGAACTTTAGCATTTAAGACTGCAATATTTAACAGTCAGAGATTTACAACGTGAGACATTGTCAATTGGAATCTTAGCAGTGTATAGTGGCATTTATATCTGCTTAAAGGGTTCATGGTAGATATATGGGGTGTGGCAATGGTAATGACAATCAACTTACTGTCTGTTCCACATTTTGCTGTCAACGAACATTTGGCCATTAGACACATTAAATCTACATGAAGTTTGAAGCCAATCGGTCATATGCTAAAGAAGTTATAGCAGAATGGAAAACATGATGGATGGACAGACAGACGGAAGGACGGACAGACGACTTTGCATCCCTATATCCCATTTTCGCTATGCGATGGGATAAAAGGTGCTGATTAATCATGATTTTCCAAGTCCTGTAACCTATTTATAAGACAATTATAGAAAATAGAAAAGATAGTAGATGTAATTACAGAAATACGTACTGGCAGTTGTCTCCAAAACAATTACGTCCCAGCGGCGGAGATCAATATAGAGCGACACATGGTTTCAATCAGACCTGAAATGACAATACCGTATATGTAACTGTGACTGGAGAAAATTGGGGCTTATGGGATTTGTGACCAGTGTAGCTCCTGATGAAATAGCACACTCCTGTAGCCCGATAACAATCTACCATGTATATTGCTTTTTAGAAGCAGGGCAGTACGTGCTTCATTGATGGAATGGCGAACAGTGCAGATCCTGATCAGACTGATCAGGCTGATCTGAATCTACACTGATTGCAAAACCAATAAGCTCCATCACACCACATATAGTTTCATGACAAAATGAGACTTACTGAAGTCTTAATTTAAATGAGACTTACTGAAGTTTGAATTTAAATGAGACTTACTGAAGTTTGAATTTAAATGAGACTTACTGAAGTTTGAATTTAAATGAGACTTACTGAAGTTTGAATTTAAATGAGACTTACCGGTACTGAAGTTTTAATTTAAATGAGACTTACTGAAGTTTTAATTTAAATGAGATTTACTGAAGTTTTAATTTAAATGAGATTTACTGAAGTTTTAATTGCATCTCCTGATCTTGATGGTTCTGATGTTGTCACCACATACATTTGTGTTGATTGATTTGGGGTTTTACCTCCATTCAACATCACGGTCATAATTGTGGTATATCTCAATATGTACTAATGACATACAAGATATTTTTGCAGGTTTGTGCTACACAATACATATACGGTAGAGTATTCTTATATTTCTAATAGTTTTAGAAGAAATTATAATTATAATATTTAATATTTAGAATGGTGAACAAAAATTCCGCCACAGAAGCGGTGTCGCGCCTACCGAGGCATTTAACCGTGAACATTACAAGTAAATAAATGACCTTGACCTTCAGAATTTGGATGTGGGGGTGTGCGTAATGAAGCATCATCCCTAGACGAACATTGATGTGAAATATTATCAAAGTCTGGCAAGGGGTTAAAGAGATATTGTGAAAAAACAATAATTTTAACGCATTCCTGTTACAAAACCGGTGAACATTACAAGTAAATAAATGACCTTGACCTTGAGAATTTGGATGTGGGGGTGTGCGTAATGAAACATCATCCCTAGACAAACATTGATGTGAAATATTATCAAAGTGTGGCAAGGGGTTAAAGAGATATTGTGAAAAAACAATAACTTTAACGCATTTCTGTTAGAAAACCGGTGAACATTACAAGTAAATAAATGACCTTGATCTTGAGAATTTGGATGTGGGGGTGTGCGTAATGAAGCATCATCCCTAGACAAACATTGATGTGAAATATTATCAAAGTCTGGCAAGGGGTTAAAGAGATATTGTGAAAAAAACAATAACTTTAAAGCATTCCTGTTACAAAACCAGTGAACAGCACAGGCAAATAAATGACCTTGACCTTCAGAATTTTGGATGTGGGGGTGTGAGTAATGAAGCATCATCCGTAGACAAACATTGATGTGAAATATTATCAAAGTGTGGCAAAGGGTTAAAGAGGTATTGTGAAAAAACAATAACTTTAACGCATTCCTGTTACAAAACCGGTGAACATTACAAGTAAATAAATGACCTTGACCTTGAGAATTTGGATGTGGGGGTGTGCGTAATGAAGCATGATCCCTAGACAAACACTGATGTGAAATATTATCAAAGTGTGGCAAGGGGTTAAAGAGATATTGTGAAAGAACAATAACTTTAACGCATTTCTGTTACAAAACCAGTGAACATTAAAAGTAAATAAATGACCTTGACCTTGAGAATTTGGTTGTGGGGGTGTGCATAATGAAGCATCATCCGTAGACAAACATTGATGTGAAATATTATCAAAGTATGGCAAGGGGTTAAAGAGATATTGTGAAAAAACAATAAGTTTAACGCATTCCTGTTACAAAACCGGTGAACATTAAAAGTAAATAAATGACCTTGACCTGAGAATTTTGGAGTGGGGTGTGCGTAATGAAGCATCATCCCTAGACAAACATTGATGTGAAATATTATCAAAGTGTGGCAAGGGGTTAAAGAGATATTGTGAAAAAACAATAATTTTAACGCATTTCTGTTAGAAAACCGGTGAACATTACAAGTAAATAAATGACCTTGACCTTCAGAATTTGGATGTGGGGGTGTGCGTAATGAAGCATGATCCCTAGACGAACTTTGATGTGAAATATTATCAAAGTCTGGCAAGGGGTTAAAGAAATATTGTGAAAAAACAATAACTTTAACGCATTCCTGTTACAAATGCGGTGAACATTACAAGTAAATAAATGACCTTGACCTTCAGAATTTGGATGTGCGGGTGTGCGTAGTGAAGCATCATCCCATGACAAACATTGATGTGAAATATTATCAAAGTCTGGCAAGGGGTTAAAGAGATAGTGTGAAGAAACAATAACTTTTAACGCATTTGCCTTACAAAAAAAACGGACGACGACGCGGACGACGCGGCGGATGACGACGGCGGAAAAAGCGCCGACTATAGTTGCGCCTCTGCTAAAGCAGGCGCGACAAAAATCACTAAAATTTGACCTTAGACCTTGACTGTGACCTTGTAACATCTAATAATTACATTTTGTAGCTGCTATCATGTTGAACTTATTCCGTCGCTGTTTAAAATGTTAAATTAAGAAATATGATTTTCCCGACCCAGTGTTTGTTAATAATTTAAGCATAGCTTCAAAATTGGCGGCCATCTTGGCTTTCTAGGCCCGCACCAAACATTTCCAATTTGTTCCTGAACATTTTGGTATATGATACGTCTTGTGATACCGGATGGCAACCTATACCTCTAAACATTTACCAATATTTCCTCTACCATTAAAAACATACATGCCCACTCAGTAGACTAGATGGCCGTGGCCTGCATGTCGCGCCTTCAACAGGGGCGAGGCATGGACACTAAAAAAAGAGATATAGTAGATGGAAAAATTTTAACCGGACACACGGACGGACGGACGGACGGACGGACGTATGCGAAAATGCCGGTTATATCGGGCTTTCCGCAAGCGGGCGCCACAATGATGATAAACACCCATGTGAAGTATCAAGGTAATGGGTGAAGCAGTTGCAGAGATATAGTACACAAAAAAATCAAAGTAATTTGACCTTGACATTGGGCACAGGGGCCGCACGGTTGGGGGGTAGAATGAAAATATGGATGATGATAAACACCCATGTAAAGTTTCAAGGTAATGGGCGAAGCAGTTGCAGAGATATAGTATAACGAAAAACTTTAACAAAAAATAACTTAACCAGACGTACGTTAAAAAGTTAACGTTGAAAATGGCTAAGTCAATTACGTAGAAATAATAGGTGAAGGTAAAAAAAATGGTCACATGTTGGATAGTTGTATGTGGTGGGCACCCCTTGGTTATGAAGCTGTGAAAGTTTACTGGTCCTAGGTGGTACAGTACCAAAGAAATGGACTTAAACACGAAAACTTAACATTTTAAACGCGAAAAGTTAACATTGACTGCGCGGAAAAAATGGGTCAAGTTCAAAAAGGTAACATGTTGGATAGTGATATTTGGTGGGCATCCCTTGGTTATGAAGCTGTGAAAGTTTGTTGGTCCAATGTGTTACAGTAACAAAGAAATGGACTGAAACACGAAAACTTAACATTGATTGTGGACGCCGCCCGCCCGCCTGGCTTTCGCCAATGCAATAGCGTGGATTTTTTCCCCAAAAAAAACATGGATAAAAATGGAAAAAAAGTTTAAAAAAAAGAAGTTTAAAATGATTTTTTTCCCAAAAAAACCTGGCTAAAAATGGAAAAAAAAATAAAAAAAAAAAAGTTTAAAAATTAACAAAAAAATAATGCTCGCTACTGGAGCCCAGAATTTTTATAATAGTCCTATATTTATCTACATATCATATCTGCACAGGTCCACATATTGCCACAATATTGTCAACACAGTTTACGGAAATGTAATACCCAGGTATAATAATTTACCTGTATAAATTACCTGTAATAATTTAGCTGGACATTTAGTGGTCAAGCTGGAAATTTGCACATGTTTGCACATGCAGAAGTGTTCAACTGGAGAAGGCTATTGTTCTCTCTACAGGTAAGGTGTACAGAGTGCACAAGAAAACGGGTTTTCATGCATTAATGTTCAGTTTGTAGCATAGAAAGAAATAGGGTTTGACCTTGACCCTGGAGCCCGGAATTTTTTTTAATAGTCCTATGTTCATCTACATATCATAGTAAAGGTATGTATAAAGTTTGATGACTGTAGCTGATAAGGTGTTGAAGTAATGACCGTAACACGGAAACTTAACATTGAATGATGACGATGACGACGCCGACTCCGGAAAAGCAAAACCTATGTCTCGCTTTCCGCTTCGCGGGCGAGACAAAAATACCATGCCTCATTTGCATATGAAAATAGCCTGATACCGACGCGCGTCACTATCAGTAAAATAAAAATTACTAAATTATTATATCCTAATAGTGGGCACTCGTAATCTTTAGAACTGGTGGAATAGTGACACAATTATACACTTATTTAATTCCTATAAAGAACATTTTGTGCCTGCTGAGTGGACATGAACTTTTAAGAAAAATTATCCTTTTCTTTGTTTCTTCAAACATATATGTTGTTACCACTCATTGAGACGGTTCTAATGAGTGACAACAACATATAATTTTATGGAAGCTAAATAGATTTTGTTTCAATATAACTTTTGTATGCTTATATTGCGATGGGTTAAACCAGGATCAATATCAGGGTAACATTGAACAATCCCAGTTGCCAATCAAAATGTCACAGCTGTGGAGAGATCAGTTGTCACAGACACAACTAGAGCAACATGAAACCTTTAAGAAAAATTGTTCATATTTTCTTAATTTCTTCTCGAAAGTATATGTTGTTACCACTCATTTGAACTGTCTCATTGAGACAGTTCAAATGAGTGGTAACAACACATAATTTTATGGAGCTATAAACAATTTGTTTTCCCCCTCAATATAACTTTTGTATCCTTTAAAATATTGCGATGGGTTAAACAAGGATCAATATCAGGGTAACATAAACAATCTCGGTTGCCAATCAATACGACACATCTGTGGAGAGATCAATTGTCACAGACTGTCGATGGGCCGATGGCGGACAAAATAGTCGGTGCAAAGTGTGCAACAATTATAAGATCCTTACCCCCTTCAATATTATAACAATCGTATATATATATTGGGAAATATTGAATTTCCTGATAAGATTGTGCGGACGCAGAGGTTGGTCCGGGGTTAATCAGCTGGTGAAAGTCATTATAAGTCATTTTCTTAGCCGGGAGACCAAATACAAAATGCTCCATGAAGAAATTGTTCAAACGTTTTGTGACCAGTTATGATCCACAGACGATCTGGAACTGTGCTGATCGCAAACATGGTAATTTAACAAAGGCACCGTTATCACTAAGCTAATCCCCTCACTAGCAGCCTTGATAATAAAACAAGTTATTATAGGAATGAATGGCCTTTTTGTGGAATTTATCGGGGTATAAACTTGGAAAAGTCGCGGGAATACTGGACGAAGGCCGGAAGGCCTCGTCCAGTATTCCCGCGACTTTTCCAAGTTTATATCCCCGATAAATTCCACAAAAAGGCCATTCATTCCTTATAATTCCAGCATTTGAAATAAATTCATCAAGAAAATGTGTTTATTTTCCGTTTCCTTAAGAATTATTTTAACTGCGCCTGACGGTTATGGAAAGTAGTTCGGCATGGAGTTTACTGGGATATAAATTTTGGACGGAGACTTGCAATGGACCAATCAAATGTTAGGGAATTGTGTAAATATTTTTGTGCTGGAATTATTGAATAAACAAAACAAACTTTTAACACATTTGCCTTACAAAAAATATTAACATAAGTCCTCAGTAACCTTGACCTTGGGCAGTCGGACATGGGTCATAAGCAAAACAAAGCACCATACCTAGAACACATATTGTGGCCAAATATTATCAAAATCAGTAAAGCGGTTCATAAAAAATGAAAGGCGTTACTAACGCACGAATGTATGTATGCACACACATACATTGACTAGCGCTATATCCCCTCATGCCTATCGACGAGAGTTAATAACGACTCTACTCAGCCTATGGCCACAACCCATATTTTAAGTTTGGGGAAATGAATGCATAAACAGAGGACAGAGCCATTACTAACAACAAGATTTAGATACAGCCAAATACACCACTAGATCTATTTTATTTATGAAAGCCAGCCACATGACTGGAAACTGCAACATCTGCACATTTCAAAAATCATTACATATATGTGAAAGCGTTAATGAATGAACCCAATTTATCAATACTTATATGTGGCTGTGACTGGAAAGTGGGGCTTATCGGCTTTCAGACCAGAGTAGATCCAGATCAGCCTGTGCAGTCGCACAGTCTGATCAGGATCTGCACTGTTCGCTATTTCATCAATGAAACACCCATCATGCTTCCAAAGAGTAATTATCATTATCAGGCTATATGAGTGTGTTATTTGATCAGGGGCTACACTGCTCATAAATACCATAAGCCCAATTTCTTCAGTCATGGCCACAGATGTACCCACCCACCAGTGACATGTATGGAGCATTTGACTGGGGTCAAACAGTAGTGTGCTATTTAATCAGGAGCTACACTGATCACAAATTCCATTATATATAGCCCCATATCTCCAGTTACAGCCACATAATTATTCTCTTACAAAAAATATTTCCATTTTCGCACCTTTAAATCTTAGAAATTGTTGTCTGCTGTTGTTTGATATTTTGCCTTTTTGCTCAATAAAAATATGGCTTGACATGCAGCACTTTAGATTCTGAAGTGTTGTCAAGCCATGTTTTTGGTGAGAAATATACAAAATAAAAAATAAAACAACAAACGACAACATTTAATTCAGCATGATACGGGTTAAAGGAATAATATTTACGAATGGTATGCATAAACAACTTTTGTGCCAATTTGTAGTCTAGCAATATGATGAGTATAAGGCTATGTGCACTAATATATATCAACTTTCCTGCGACAATATTTTCCGACCAAGCCATAACAGGAAGGTGATCATTAGGCTCACCAGGAAGACTAGATTGGTCAGTAAGCGAGGCTTACGGAATACCCGCCCCGCGTGGGCTCAGGTACCCCTAAAATATGTAAAAATGTCCAAGTGTGTGGGCTTGTGACCTTGACTCTGGGCTTAGCTCACATGAGCGGCATGCACGTGAATTTGTCACAGGGTGGTAGAGCTCCATTGGAGCAATGCGTTGTGAAATGTGAAGCAGATCTGAGCAAGGAAATATAAGTTATAACCTATTTCTCTGATGTTAAGTTTTGTAAAGAGACTAAGTATGTGACCTTGACCTCGAGATCAGCGGGAATTTGTAACAGCATGATAGTAGAGCCTTAGAGGAATGCATGCATGAAATATTCAGAATTTTCAAAGAAAGAAATAGAAGTTATAACATATTTCTCTGATGTTAAGTTTTGTAAAGAGACTAAGTATGTGACCTTCACCTTGGGATCAGCAGGGGTTGGACGGTCGTAGATTTGTCACAGCATGATAGTACAACCTTAGAGGAATGCACAAGTGAAATAATAAGAATTTTCAATGAAGGAAACAGAAGTTATAACTTATTTCTCTGATGTTAAGTTTTGTAAAGAGACTAAGTATTTGACCTTGACATTGGGACCAGCGGGGGTTTGAAGGTCATGGATTTGGCACAGCATGGTAGTAGAGCCTTACAGGAATGCATGTGTGAAATATTAAGCATTTTAGATGAAGGAAATAGAAGTTATAACAATATTTCTCTGATGTTAAGTTTTGTAAAGAGACAAGTATTTGACCTTGACCTTGGGAACAGCGGGGTTTGGACGGTCGTGGATTTGGCACAGCATGGTACATGTAGTAGAGCCTTACAGGAATGCATGTGTGAAATATTAAGCATTTCAGATGAAAGAAATAGAAGTTATAACAATATTTCTCTGATGTTAAGTTAAATTGTAAAGCGACTAAGTATTTGACCTTGACCTTGGGATCAGCGGGGGTTGGACAGTCGTGGATTTGGCACAGCATGGTAGTAGGGCCTTACAGGAATGCATGTGTGAAATATTAAGCATTTTAGATGAAGGAAATAGAAGTTATAACAATATTTCTTTGATGTTAAGTTTACGGACGCACGGACGGACGGACGCACGGACGGACAACTCGACTCCAGTATACCCCCCCCACAACTTGTTGTGGGGGCATAAACACACATTTACAATTTGCCCTTAACCTTTTAAACCCTACATACCTGTATAGTGGTATTGTAAAACAGTGTAGATCCAGATGAGCCGTCTCTTGACGAGCCGTCTCATCAGGACCTGCACTTTTCTCAAGTAATTTTCATATTTTTGAGAACAAAAGCACCCCCTTTTCATGCCTAACTAACTGGCATAAATGTGCACGGATATATATCAACTTACTTACGTCTTTTTATTCCGGCAACAATATTTCCTGACCAAACCATAACAGGATGGCGATCATTAGTCTCACCAGGAAGTAAACACACAGGTACAATTTGCCCTTAACCATTACAACACTACAGACCTGTGTATGATGGTATAGTAAAACAGTGTAGATCCAGATGAGCCGTCTCTTGACGAGCCGTCTCATCAGGACCTGCACTTTTGCAAGTAATTTTCACATTTTTGAGAACAAAAGCACCCCCTTTTCATAAACGGACTAGTCCAAAAATCATTTGTGATGGTTGGATTAGTCATAAAAATTAACATATCAAAATCCATTCCAGATACTTAATAGGGGTGAAAGAGTTAATCCTTCATCCCTAACTACTAACTGGCATAGTTGTGCACGGATATATATCAACCTTCCTTACGTCTTTTTATTCCGGCAACAATATTTCCTGACCAAACCATAACAGGATGGCGATCATTAAGGCTCACCAGGAAGTAAACATACAAGTGCAATTCGATCTTAACCCTTTCATCCATAAATAACTGGCATATATAGACATGCTCATTCTCACATGCTCACATGCTCGACTTGTTCATTAATTATAATCAGTGCTCCAGATAAGGAATTAGTAATTGAGTATTGTGATACTCCATCATTTCTGAAGCAATTGGGTATTTCAAAATGTTAATTGGGTAAAATAAAATCACACTACTGTTTACACATCATCAACAGACTGCAATTATTGAATGGTTTGCTTTTTGAAATGAAAACATGTCTTGGCATTT